>CAUYUJ010016464.1:192138-242138 GCA_963575745.1 Prorocentrum cordatum | reverse complement strand
TTGTCAGCAGTAGTGAAGCAGGGGAGCCTTGTGTTCCCTCGCAGTTCCGTCTTCAGAGTCGGATGAGCGTCTGGTAATCGATGCGGTAGCGCCGATTTCGCTTTGAGTAGCGTCGATGGGCGTCGATTAGCGTCGATTCGCAAGAGCCAACAAGATGGTACTGGAGGCTCCCATGAGATGCCACCGAAGGGTGCCGACATGAGGCAAATGGGCGACGCAGAAAAAGAGGGTCGTCGTCTTCACCGACATTGACGCGTGAGCTGCTCGCCTAAGGAAGGCTGCGCGTAAGCGTCTTCGTTTCCAATGCTGCGTGCCGCGCTGACGGCCCGCGTAAGCCGCCGCGTAAGGTCGCCATGGCATCTTGCATAAGACCCGTTGTTTCTTGCCTCTCAAATGGTTTTTACGGTCCAAGGAATCCGCGCGGAGCTCCGATGCAGTTTTTCTGTTTCCATGAAGCGCAGGGGTCTTTCGATTCACGAGAGGACAAGTACTGATACGGGTACCGCTTCCTCGTTCTTGCCTTCTTGGGGCTCCTGGGAGGCCCTCGTCGTTATAGTTGGGTTCGCCTCAACGCTCAGTCAGATCGCACCCTGGGACAGGTGCGGGGAGTAGCGGCGTCGTTTTTTGTTCGTCCCCCATTGGTATTCGTTTTGGGGGACCTTCCCGGGGCCCACCTAACGGATTCTTTCGGCTCCAGCTCGGCTCCGGTTCGACTCTGGCTCGACACGAGTTCGGTTCCTTCGTGCTCGACTCAGGCTCGACTCCAAGTCGACGGACATTCCACGCAGCATCCACGCACAGGTTGAGCGAGTGCCTCCGGGAAGGTCCCCAGAACGAGCAGCTGAGCTGGGCATCGCTCGGACGTGTTTTTCGTGCGGCGAGAGCCATCGAGGACCATCCTGGACCATCGAGAAGAAAGAACACGGACGAAACCGAAACATGCACGGGAAGTGGACGTCCGAGCGACGGCAAGGAGGAGGAAGATCGGACGGGGCCCGCTGAGACAGCGGCGGCCCTCCAGCTCGTCGTTCGTGCTGTCTGGGCCTCCAGGGGGTCTGTCGTCGCCACTGCTGAAGCCGCCGCGCAGAGGGGGTCAGGGAGGACCCCGGGAAGGGGCCGGGCACCGATGTTCAGCGAATTGAGGCCTTTGGCCGTCAGTTACCAGCCTGGAACATATCCCTATCCCTATGCTGGGCATCCTCATCACGATGCCAATCTTAGGGATTCCCTTATTTTTTGAGGGCGAATCCCTAAGATTGTCATCGCCTTTTGGCGTGTCAATCTTAGGGACAGGGATACGTTCGAGGCTGGTAAGTCAGAGGGGGACGTCGGCACAGGCAGCAGTTGCCGGAGGTCCGCGCGGATCTCCCGGGTCGGCGCTGGATCCCTTGCAGGCGTCTCCCGCGCCGTCCCTGGCGCGCTTTGCATGGCGGTGAGGGGGTCCGGCGCCCCCGCAGAGAGCTTGTGTCGGCGCCGTCTTTTGTTCCTCTGGAGGAGGAATGGTGCCGACGCCGCTGCTCATCCCTCGTCGCGCCTCGGTTGGAGTGTCTTCGAAGTGCTGGTCAGCACGCACCCTCGGGGGGGTCCTGGGAGGCGGTATGAAGATCCCTCTTGCTCATTCCTAGGGGAAGGAGCAGCGTGGAGGGGGAGGGGAGTGATGGAGCGGCTGGGGTTGGGGGGCAAGGGGGATAGGGGAAGGAGAGAAGGGGTCATGCATAGGCTGGAGGAGGAGGAGGAGGAGGAGGAGGAGAAGGAGGAGAAGGAGGAGATGGAGGAGGAGGAGGAGGAGGAGGAGGAGGAGGAGGAGGAGGAAGAGGAGGAGGAGGCGGAGGAGGAGGAGGAGGAGAGTGGGAGGGCGGGGGGGGGGAGGGGACTGGTGGATGGCTGGAGTGTTGGGAGGAGCGGGTGCGATTCCTCGCGCCAACCAGGTCCGGCGACTGTCGGAAATGGAAGGGGAGGAAGAGAAGGGGAGAGAGAGAGAGAGAGAGCGTGCAAGATAGGGTGATGAGGAGAGGAAGAGAGAAAGGGAGAGAGAGAGAGAGTTCTCGTATCGTCTTCTCCTTCACATCACCCCCTCCACCTTTCTCCGTCTTCCCTTCTTCACCGCCCGCAGGGGACGTAGGAAGAATTGGCGGGGGGATGGGAGGAGGGGGGGGGGAAGGTTGGGCTCGATGGTCTCTCTGCCACCCGTCAGCTTGTCGCGCCGATGGTCGGCTGCTCTTCCTCCTCCCCTGAGTTGTTCATTCTCTTTTCCTTCGATGCCCTTTCTCCCTGTTCCTTCCTCCGACTTCCTCCCCTTCTCTTCTGGGAGCTTTGACCGTTTTGTTCATATTCTCCTTCTCTTTCTGTTTTTTGTGCTCCTTCCCTCCTCCTCCTCCTCCTCCTCCTCCTCCTCCTCCTCCTCCGCCTCCCTCTCCCTTCTTCTCCTCATTTTTTTTCTCCCTCTCCGAATCCTCCGTCTCTTTCCCCTTTTCATCGTTTCCCTTTATTGATAGCGCCTCCCTGTCGGACCCCCCCCCTGCGTGTTGGTAGGGTGGGCCCGACGTTTTGCCTGATCCTTCTTCAATATTTCTGGTACGAAGCTAACATTTTGCACATAGTTTTCAACATTGGTTTTCAGCCTTGGCACCGTGCACGTGTGTCTTGAGATCATGCGGCAGTTATCAGGATGTAGAGGGGGAGGGGGTAAACACGGGGTTGTCGCCTGAGCGCTGGGCGCATTCGTTTGAACAGTCGGCAGCAGTTGCCAGGATGGGGAGAAGGACAGTTTTTGAAAGAGAGATTTTTTTTTTGGCGCCGCGCGCCCTCGTTGTGAAGTTTGCGACGCTTGATGAGATGGAGGGCGGGCTCCCTTCACAATGGTCAGAGCGTGAATTACCCACCCCGCTTTCGCCTCCAGGCACAACCAAGTCCTACCACGCGCCTCCTCGTCAAGCGGCCTGACCAGTACAGGCCGTAGTTTGGCATCGCTTCGTATCTCTTGGAAGCGAGGGTGGTCAAAAGCGAGGTAGGTTTGTTTGCCCCCCAAATGGGGCTCTCGCCGCAGCGCCGCGCACGAGTCACATCCAGCAGGCGCAACGGCTCTTCGGGCACGGGAGGGCGGCCCCTCTCCAGAGTGGGGCTCTCCCGCCCCCGTGCCGCAGAAACATTCGTCTTGGAGGCTTCCGCCTGCCACGGAGGTTGACGGCGGTTCTACAGTTGGCGCCCGTCCCGCCCGCCTGCCGCCGCCGTGGCCCGAGGCACGCCCCTGCCCCCGCCCACGAGCGGGGAGCGTCGCCTCAACAGTCGGGCCCGTCCCTCTACACGAGGACAAGTCAAAAGCAGGGAGGAAACAAAGTAGCCCCGAATCATCCGGGGTAACTCGGGTCAGGGCTAACTCGGGTTCGTTTTTCGGGAACCCGAACCCGAGTTATCCCGGACCCGAGTTGCCCCGGATATTTCGGGCGTCCAGAGCCCCGAATCATCCGGGGTAACTCGGGTCAGGGCTAACTCGGGCCCAGCCCTGCCGTTCAGTTTGGGACTCCCTCTGGGAGTCAAGACCCTGAGGTGTTCAGGAGGAGTCACGCGCAGCGCATCGTCTAATCTAATCCCTCCTCCTGCCGCCCTACCTGATCTCAGATAGTCAGGGACAAGCGCTGGCACGAGACGACGGCCACCACGACCACGATCACGACTTTGATAGCGACCACGACCATGACCACGACGGCCACTTCCCCGAGCGCCGCCCGTCACGATGTCTCCGACCCAGCGGCCCGCGAAGGTGCTTCTGTGAAGCGCAGCACCGGACACGGGGCCAAGGCAGCAGGACCGAGAGCGCGAAGCACCGGACACGGGGCCAAGGCAGCAGGAGCCAGAGCGTGCAGCGCATGAACGGGACCAGGGCAGCAGGACCAATAGCGTGGAATGCAGGGCCAGGGCCCTGTCCCCGACCCCCCCTCTCGGGCGGGCGGCAGTGGGGGGGGTAACCTGGAGGGGGAGGTGGAGAGCGGGCCCTACCCCTGGCATCGCTCGGACGTGTGCACTTTTTCTCGGCGAGAACCACTGAGGACGATCCTGGACCATCGAGCAAAAAAAGCACGCACGAAACCGACAAGTGCACGGGAAATGGACGTCCGAGCGATGGCGAGCTACAGAGGCCCGTTCGGACGCACTGTTGGGCCCCTATTGGCTTCACAAGGGGCCCCAAAGGACCCCATTCATGGTCCTTGTCTCCAGCCCCCGTTTAGGTCACGCACCAACCCTGCCCGACCTCCCTGCTGCCTGGCCCACTGCGGTCGGACCGAGACATATGATCGAGGTCGGCCTGAGGAGTCTACCGTGATGTTCTTCATGTCTGTTGGATTTTCTTATGCATCTTGGGGGAGGGTGCCCTCGAGTGTCCTCCTGTTTGGCCGGCGGAGGGTCTCGCATTCTTGGAGGATGCCCGACTGTACCGCCACCCCTCGGCCACGCGCAGACGGGGGTAGGGGGATGGGGGAAGGCTTCCTAGAAGCACCCTGCTTCTCATAAGGCACGGGCCTCGTCTGCAGATGCAAGGCTGGCGCCTTCAAAGAAGCAGCCTACTCCTAAGAACCTTTCCCTCCTCTTTCTTAGAACTACCCTGCCTCTCAGAAAGCGAGGGCCTTGTCTGTAGATGCAAGGATGCAAGGCCGGCGGACCTCCTGCTCCTCCTTCTCCTCCTCTTCCTCGTCCTCCTCCTCCTTCTTCTCCTCCTCTTCCTCCTCCTCCTCCTCCTCCTTCTCCCTCTCCTCCTTCTCCCTCTCCTCCTCCTCCCCCTCCTCCTCCTCCTTCTCCTCCTCCTCCTCCTCCTCCTCCTCCTCCTCCTTCTCCTCCTCCTTCTCCTCCTCCTCGCCTCTCTCCTCCTCCTCCTCCTCCTCCTCCTCCTCCTCCTCCTCTCCTCCTCCTCCTCCTCCTTCCTCCTCCTCCCCTCCTCCCCCTCATCCTCCTCCACCCCTCCTCCTCCCTCCTCCTCCTCCTCCTCCTCATCTCCCCCTCCTCCTCCTCTCCTCCTCCTCCTCCTCCTCCTCCTCCTCCTCCTCCCTCTCCTTCCTCCCCCCTTCCTCCCCCTCCTCCTCCTCCTCCTCCTCCTCCTCCTCCTCCTCCTCCTCCCCCTCCTCCTCCTCCTCCTTCTCCCGTGCGCGCCGCCACGCCCCGCCGCGGAGGTCTACTGGGCGCCGCCCGCGGCCGCGTAGGCGGCGCTCCCCGAGCCAGGCCCGGCGTCCCCGAGGCTCCCACCGCGCGCACGAGCCGGCCCTCGGCCTGCCCTCTCGGCTCGGGAGCCTCGAGACGGGGGTCAGTGCAGACGGGGGTCAGCCAGGGCGCCGGATCCTGCAGGATCCTGCGAAGACCCCTGGCTGACCCGGGTTAGCGAGCCGCTCGTGGCCGCAGGGCGGCCGCGCCTATTGGCTGACCCGGGTTTGCGAAGACCTGCGTTGCAGTTTTTGTTCCTGCATTGCCGTTTTTGGTTTCCTGCTGACCCGGGTCTGGGTTGACCCGGGTCAGAAGACCCCCGATCGGCCTGCGCAGGACGACGGCCCCATGGAGTGTACCCTCGACGATGGAGGGGCCCAAGGACACACAGATACATACACACACAAACCACAGGTTCCCCCATCATTTTCCTATAGTTTCTCTTAGTTTTTGTCTTCCCCCCCGCTTCCATGTTTTCCCATGTTCTCCTGGGGATCGACGATTCATTGTGTCTGTGTGTTTTTTTCTCCTCCTGAGACGGCCCTCCCACAGACCGCTCCGCGTTGTGAACAAATCGCGACGGGGATCCCGTTGTCCTCCATGTTCGGCCTCCGGGGGCCCTCACCGGGTCCCAGGAGCGTCAGCGAGCGGCTCAGGATGCGAAGCGGCCCCGGGGAGGGGGTCCAGACGTCTGGGGGCGAACGTTGTTGAACAACCAGGACGTCGGGGGTCTGGGCCCGAAGGCCCGCGGCGAGGCCCTGCGGCTGCTGCTGGAGGGCTCCCCGGAGACGTCTGGAGGCCCCCGAAAGGGCCCTCGCGGAGGCCCTCGCGAGGGCCCTCGGAGCGGAGGCCTCCGGGCTGCTGCTGGAGAGGTCTCCGGAGGCGTCCGGAGGGCCCCCCCTCCTCCAGCGGCCGCCGCCTGCAGGGGGGCCTGTGGGTACCCGCAGAGGCTTCCACGGACCTCCAGAGGCTCTCAGAGGCCCGGGGCAGACCGAGTCGTCCCGCGGCTCTAGAGGGTGGGGGGGGTGCAGAGAGGGGGGTGGTGACCAGGGCTGGAGGTGGAGAGTCACGGCCTGGGCCATGGCCATGGTATTCTACCCGGGTTTCGTGGCACCCTCCTCTTGTTTCAGCATGTCCCCTGCATGGCCCTCCCTCAATCGTCTGCTCACACGCCTCGGGGCATGATTTGCGGGCCCCTCCCCTCTTAGACACCCGCGAACATCGAGAGACGGCTGGGTCTCTCACGCGGCTTCTGGGGGCAGGCTTCGGGCGCAAGGGCTGTCAGAAAGCAGCTTAGACTGTAAAGCCGGGCGCTGGGCAAGGGGTGTCGGACGGGGCTAGAAATCCGCCCTGGAGCGTTCGGGAACGCTCTCAGAGCGTTCTTGAACGCTCTGAGAGGGCCGCGGCGCCCGAGACACCCTCCAGAGCCGCCAGATCTCAGAGATTCCCAGCTTACCCTTGCCCAGATTTGTCCTCGTCCTGACTTCGTCTTAGGGTCGACAGGTCCCCCGTGGCCCATGTGTCGAGAAGGCCCAGCGGCCAGCCGGCTCGGGCCGCCTCGGCGCGGCTCGGCGCTAGGCCGTGGGAGCGGGAGCTCCAGGGGGGAAGGCCCCGCGGGGGCCTCTCGGGGGTCGAGGGTTTTTCCGAAGGGCTTAGGCGACCCCTCCTCCTCCTCCTCCTCCTCCTCCTCCTCCTCCTCTTACTCCTCCTCCTCCTCCTCCTCCTCCTCCTCCTCCTCCTCCTCCTCTTCCATCTCCTCCTCCTCTCTCCTCCTCCTCATCTCCTCCTCCTCCTCCTCCTTCTCCTTCTCCTCCACCCCACCCCTCCTCCTCCTCCTCCTCCTCTCCTCCTCCTCCTCTTCCTCCTCTCTTCATCTCCTCCTCCTCTCCTTCATCCTCCTCCTCCTCCTCCTCCTCCCTCCTTCTCCTCCACCTCCTCCCCCTTCCTCCTCCTCCTCCTCCTCCTCCTCCTCCTCCTCCTCCTCCTCCTCCTCCTCCTCCTCCTCCTCCTCCTCCTCCTCCCCACCTCCTCCTCCTCCTCCTCCTCCTCCTCCTCCTCCTCCTCCTCCTCCTCCTCGGGTCGCCTAAGGCCTTTGGGGAAAGCAGGCACTTGGGGGTCTCCACAGGGCGGAGATCGCTCAAGACGGAGCGGCTCCGGCCGTGAAACTCCAGGCACTTCCCGATCTCGCCACGGGGGAACCCCCTCTCCGAGGGAAGGTGCTTCTGAGGTGGTCGCCCCAACCCTGCCCAGGAGCGTTCGGTGTCGCTGACGGGGGCCCATCGCCGATCCGTCGGCGGTGTATCGCCGGTTCCAGGTCGGCGTTTCCCCTCCTGAGCTGGTGCCCCCTGGCCATCGTTCCCCCTCGCTGCCCCCCTCGTCTTGGGGGGCGAGGGAAGGCAGGGCGAGGGGGGGCTGTGTCCTTCAGGAGGGCGGGCAGAATGGCGCCAGCGCCTTGGGAGATCAGGTTTTCAGTCGAGGTTCTCTCGGCAGCCCTGACATGTCTACAGCTGGCACGAGGGTTAAGAGCAGTCATAGCTTTGCAGGGGTAGCCTCACGTTCTTGCGCCGTTGGGCTGTCCACCTTGGAACGCCTTTTCGTTTTGGACATCTCCATGTGGCCCTGGGCTCCCGGCGAAGGGGCCCATGTTCTCGATCCACGTCCTCGTGACCTCGTTTCGGCTGCACAGGTCTGGAGCGCTGTGCCCTCGCTCTCCGGAAGTGGCCGGGAGGGGTCGGGGCTCGCTCGGCGGCCGCGCTGGGAGCCTCCCGCGCCGACGCGCCGCGGCCGGGGCGCAAGTTTTTGTCGTGGGTCGCCTGCCGCGGCTGGCGACGGGCGCGGTCAGGGCGGGGCCCAGGCCGCCCAGGTGGGGTCTGAGCCACTGGCAGTCGGGGGATCGGCGCCGCATCGCCAGGGGCAGGGGGGGGGGGGGGGGGGGCTGCTCTGCGCAGCTTCCCCAGGGGTGGAGGGCCACGCGAGGCGAGGCGTCCTGTCTGGAGGAGGAGGCTGAGGGAGGAGAGGAGGAGGAGGAGGGAGGAGGAGGAGGAGGAGGAGGAGGAGGAGGAGAGGAGGAGGAGGGGAGGAGGAGGAGAGGAGGAGGAGGGAGGAGGAGGAGGAGGAGGAGGAGGAGGAGGAGGAGGAGGAGAGGAGGGGGAGGGGAGGGGAGGAGGAGGAAGAGGAGGAGGAGGAGGAGGAGAGGAGCAGGAAGAGGAGAGGAGCAGGAGGAGGAGGGAGGAGGAGAGGAGGAGGAGGGAGGAGAGGTTGAGGAGGAGGAGGAGGAGGAAGAGGGGGGGGGAGGAGGAGGGTGGAGGAGACGGAGAAGGAGAGGAGGAGGAGGAAGGAGGAGGGAGGAGGGAGGAGGAGGGAGGAGGAGGAGGAGATGAGGAAGAGGAGGAGGAGGAGGAGGAGGGAGGAGGGGAGGAGGAGAGGAGGAGGAGGAGGGGCGAGGAGGGAGGAGGAGGTAGGAAGAGGAGGAGGAGGCGGGGAGGAGGAGGAGGACGAGGACGCATCGTTGCTGCCTACTCGCTGGACTCTGCCCTCGCGTTGCCCCCGACCCCCGGCTGTATATCCATTGGTTATCAACGGCCATCCTGCACGCGGTCCCGGCGCGCTGTGGGCGTCTTTCCCGCCTTCTGCCAGCCTCCTCCTCCTCCTGCTCCTCCAGTTCCGCTTCCCTCCCGTCAGATGATCAGTTCGGGTTTGCGTCGGCTGGGGGTCTGGGGTGGCCAAGCGCTAGTCCCGGCGACCAGGAAGGGGCTGTGAGGTTCGAGGCTCTGGGTTCGAGAGAGCTTTTTGCCTTTCTCGACCTCCGGGGGCCGTTTGACTCAACTTCGACTCAGCTTTGACTCAAGCTGGCGGACGTTCGCCGCAGCATCGACGCATGAGCGGAGTGGCACCACAGGGTGGTCCCCAGAGTGAGCGTCTACCTCCCCTCCTCCAGCTCCTCCTCTTCCTCCCTCTCCGACTCCTTGTCCGCCCCTGCTCCCTGCTCGAAGATGCCTCCCTCCGTCAGCCCGGCCCTCTCCATGGCTGCGCAGGAGCAGCCCCGACAAGTCCTGGACGTGTTTTGCTGTTCCACTCGTGCGCGTCTCCAAAGGCCTCCCCGCAGGCCTGCGGGGAGCTCCGGAGGCATTGTTGGATCTGGCCGAGCGTCCTGCGGTGTCGTATCAACCCCAGGCTCTGCGGTGCCCACAAAAGAATCAAAACACCAGAGAAGAACCTCAATCGGTGAATGGTTTGGAAACTAGTGACATGGATGTTGAGATGGACAGTGAAATCGATCGTGAGATCGACAGTGGGATCCATAGTGAGGACGATAGTAAGGTCGATCGTGGGAGAAATTGTGAATTCGATTATGTGAGATCGATCGTGACATCGCTCGTGCGATCTACAGTGAGATTGATTGTGAGATCGATCGTGAGATCGATCGTGATGTTGATAGTTCGATCGATAGAGAGGTGGGTAATGAAATCGATGGTGAGACCGATCGATAAGGAGATCGACCAGGAACCTGGGAACCTGGAAACCCAGGAACACCGCCGCCCACCGAAATCGACCCGGAACCAGCAACCGGGAACCGGGGAAGCTGGAACCGGGAACCCGGGCAATCGGCCGCCCACCGAAATCGGCCCGGTACGTTCGCCAAACCTTTCAATCTCCGCTAGGACCCCCCTTCAGTGCGAGACCTGATCGCGGCATGTTCACTGTCGTTGATTTGAACACCCAAGCAGACTGCAGCAGCAGCAGCAGCAGCAGCTCCTCTTCTTGCTCCTCGTCCTGCTCGTGCACTTACTTCTCCTCCTGTCGGAATCGAGGAGGGAGGAGGAAGGAAGAGGAGGAGGAGGAGGAGGAGAAGGAGAAGGAGGAGGAGGGGGAGGATAGTGATGTTGATGATGACGACGAAGATGGTGATGATGATGATGCTGATGCTGATGCTGATGATGATGCTGATGCTGATGCTGATGATGCTGATGATGCTGATGGTGACGGTGATGATGACGATGATGATGGTGTTGGTGATGATGATGCTGATGCTGATGCTGATGCTGATGATGATGATGATGATGCTGATGCTGATGCTGATGATGATGCTGATGATGATGCTGATGATGATGATGCTGATGGTGATGGTGATGATGATGACGATGATGATGGTGCTGGTGATGATGATAATGATGATGACGATGATGATGATGATGATGCCGACGCTGATGATGGTGATGCTGCTGATGACGATGATGATGATGCTGTTGATGATGAGGATGAGGATGGTGGTGGGGTGATGATGCTGATGGTGTTGATTATGGTGATGATGATGATGATGATGACGATGATGATGATGATGATGATGATGATAATGCTGACAATCATGATGACGATGATGATGATGATGCTGATGATGACGATGATGGTGATGATCGTGGTGGCGGTGGTGTTGGTGGTGATGCTGTTGATGCTGATGCTGATGCTGATGCTGATGATGCTGATGCTGATGATGATGCTGATGCTGCTGATGATGATGAGGATGATGATGATGATGATGGTTATGCTGATGATGAGATGATGCTGCTGCTGAAGATGATGATGATGATGCTGAGGATGAGGATGATGATGGTGATGATGATGATGCTGATGCTGATGCTGATGATGATTATGATGATGCTGATGATGATGATGATGATGGATGCTGAAGATGATGATGCTGCTGCTGATGATGCTGATGATGGTGGTGGTGATGATGATGCTGATGATGATGACGACGATGACGATGATGAGGATGTTGCTGCTGCTGATGATGATGAGATGATGATGGTGAAGATGATGATGATGATGATGATGATGATGATGATGATGATGATGATGATGATGATGATGATGATGATGATGATGATGATGATGATGATGATGATGATGATGATATGATGTTGATGATGATGATGATGATGACTGATGATGATGATGATGAGCTGATGATGATGAGTGATGCTGATGCTGATGCTGATGCTGATGATGCTGCTGCTGATGATGATGATGATGATGGATGATGATGATGATGATGATGATGATTTGATGAGGATGAAGATGAGGATGCTGATGCTGATGATGACAGGAGGAGGAGGAGGAGGAGGAGGAGGAGGAGGAGGAGGGGAGGAGGAGGAGGGGAGGGGAGAGAGGAGGATGGAGGAGGAGGAGGAGGAGGAGGAGGCGGAGGAGGAGGAGGAGGAGGCGGAGGAGGAGGAGGAGGAGTGGGGAGTGGGGAGTGGGGAGTGGGGAGTGGGGAGTGGGGATTGGGGCGTGGCGAGGGCTTCGCTCCCCTCTCTCGCCTTATGCCGCTTCTGGGCCCAGGGTCGGTGCATGTGCCTCCCTGGCCGAGCCAGGGAGGCGCGCACAGCGACACTCGGCCCCCAGACGGGCCCAGCCAGGGTCGGTGCACACGTGTGGTTTGAGTCCTCTCCGCTCCGCGTCCTCCCGCCGAAGGAGGCGGCGTACATACGACCTCCTCCTCCTCCTCCTCCTCATCTTCCTCCCCCCAGAGGGGGTTGAAGAAGGAAGGGTTAGTGCACACGTGTGGTTGGAGTCCCCTCTTCGCTCCGCGTCCTCCCGCCGAAGAAGAAGAACAATAAAAAGAAAAATAAGAAGAAGAAGAAGAAGAATAAGAAGAAGAAGAAGAAGAAGAAGAGAGCAGCGCACATGCGACCTTACAGCTTTTGGAGGTTCGTGCGGCCGTCTCAGATCAGCCCTGGGCCCTGGGCCCTCCCTGCCGGCGCCTCTCGGGCACCGCCCCTGGCCCTGGCGCGCTCCGCGCGTCATGGAGGGGGGCCTGGCGCCGCTTCCAGAAGTCCGCGCGGACCTTCGCAGTTCAGGTCACCCAGGTCTGTGACGGTTCTTGCCCTCCCATCCTCTCTCCCCTTGGGCGCCTTCCCCTCCCATCCCGTCGCTCCGCTCCTTCCTGCCGAAGAAAAAGGAGGAAATGGCGTGCACACAGCCGTACAACCTTAGGAGGTCCGCGCTGTCGCTCCTCGTGCGCCCTCGCTTCCTCTTGCCTCCCCCTTCCCCTCCTGCACCTGCGCCTCGCCCGCGCGTGTTCCCCGCTCCGGCGGGGCGGGCCCCGCGGTGGCAGGCGGCCGCCGCAGACTCGGTAAAAAGGCACGCCGCATGCGCGCGCGCCCGGCGGCGGCGCGTCGGGCGCCGTGGCTCGAAGGCCCCGCGAGCACCGCTCGATGGCTCCAGGCCTCCCAGATGGGGTCCGAGTAGACGGGGCCGGAGGATCGCGCCGCATCGCCGATGCATCGACGGTGCGGCTCGATGTGCAGCCCGTGTTTCGCCGCGCCGACGTCGCCGATGTCTCGCCGGCGCATGGCCGATGCATCGCCGATGCATCCCCGACGCGTCGGCGATGCACTGGCGATGCGGCGCGATCCTTCGACCCCCTGGAGGAGGAGGAGGAGGAGGAGGAGGAGGAGGAGGAGGAGGAGGAGGAGGAGGAGGAGGAGGCCCTCCGCTCGGGCCCCTCTGGGAGGCCTCCAACAGTCCTCGGGACGCGCGCTCCGGTCGGGAGCCTCGGCTCCGCGCGTCGCCCTCCGCCGGGTCGGGCCCCCGCGGCGCCTCGGCGCGGCGCGCGGTCCACGTCGCGGCCCCCAGTCGCTCGCGTGCTGGTCGAGCTCTTCCTGGCCTCCTACAGTCGGGGCGATGACCTGAGGAACCCTAACTAAGGAGCGAGGTCAATTGTTCTCATAGGTTGAGCTTCGATTCCCCATGGGGAACCTCAGGAGAACCCAAGGCAAACTGTGAAGCCATCGAGGAGCACCGAGCCCCTCCCCATCGACAAGGGTTCCTGCTTCAGCGCCCCGACTGTAGCCCGCGGAGCGGAGCGACACGCCACCTGCGTGCAGGGGAGAGCCTGCCGCCAGGGCCGCCGCCGCGGCGCGCGAAGCAAAAGGGCTCCCCAGCTCGCCGCCGAGCCGCTTCTTCCAAACACCCTGGCATCGCTCGGACGTTTCCTTCGGCGAGGACCATCGAGGAGCACCTTGACCATTTAGCGAAAACCACGCACGAAACCGGAAACAAAAACACAGGGAATGGACGTCCGAGCCGAGTTGGCCCTCGGGAGCCACCCTCGGGGCCTGGGGCCCTCCGAGGCGGATCCGGGGCGAGGACCTGCCCCCCGGGGTCAACGCTCGAGGCTCCTGGGGCCGCGGGCTGAAAAGGCCATGTCGGCAGACGTCGGGGAGTGCGTGTGTGTGTGTGGCGCGTTCCGCTCCGACGGCAGTGCGCGGCCGGTCCTGGCATCGTCGCCGTCGCACCGCCTGCGTCACACCCAGGGGCTTCAGTGGACTCAGGAGGGAAAAAAACATACAGACACAAGTAATCGTCGATTCCTCAGAAAATATGGGAAAATCTGGGAAGTGGGGGGGAAGACAAACACCCAGAAAATATACGAAAATATGGGGCATCTTTTTATTTGTGTGTATTTATTTGTGTGTCCCAGGGCCCCTTCAATCGTCGCCGTCGCACCGCCTGCGTCACACCCAGGGGCTTCGGTGGACAACGGGCGCAGCCCCCGCGGCGCGGCGCGGCCGAAGGCCCCCTGGAGCACCGCTCGAGGATCGCGCGGTGCTTCTGGGTGTGCCGGCCTGTCCGCGCCCTGGTGCTGCCAAGCGGTTCTTCGGATGCACCCTCCCTCCTCCTCCTCCTCCTCCTCCTCCTCCTCCCCCCTCCTCCTCCTCCTCCTCCTCCTCCTCCCCTCCTATCCTCCTCTCCTCCTCCTCCTCCCTCCCTCCCTTCCTCCTCTTCCTCCCCCCTGCCTCCCCTCCTCCTCCTCCTCCTCCTCCTCCTCTCCTCCTCCTCCTCCTCCCACTCATCCTCATTCCTCCTCCTCCTCCATCCTCCCACTCCACCCCCCCTCCCTCCTCCTCCTACTCCTCCTCCTCCTCCTCCTCCTCTCCTCCTCCTCCTCCTCCTCCCTCCCCTCCTCTCCTCCCCCCTCCACCTCCTCCCCCTGCTCCTCCTCCTCCATGCACCGGCCTACCCACGCCACAGAACCCCTAGCCTACAAGACGCCCACAAGATAGAGATTAGATTCCGGGTTGTCAGAATGTCCCACGCAAGTTTAGAGCTTCTGTAGAGGTAGAAGCTGTAAGGCTTCCGTGCCTAGTTTCATCGAAGTTGGACCAACGGTTTGAGACATCCTCGCATGTCCGTGTCTAATCCGTGTCGATCCGTGTCTAACATGAATTGTGTTTATTTGTGCGAAACGTGCCTACATTGTAATGTCTATTCGTTTCTATGTATTATAGTTGTGTAAGTATCCTTGTCTATCCAGTCGTGTTTTTTTGTTGGGGGCGCGGGTCCAAATGCGGGCGATCCAGCCATACTGGGGAGCCACTGTTTCTTGCGTGTGTACTGTGCGTACTTGCACCTGCATAGGCGTGCGCGCGTGTATATGTATATATATACACATATATCTGTGTATATGTGTATACATATTTGTACATGTGTGCGTCTATGTAGACAGACACACGTATGCACATGTACATGAATATGCGCATGGGAGAGAGGAGAGAAAGGCAGAGAAGGAGAGAGAGAGAGAGAGAAAGTGAGAGAGAGAGAAGGAGGAGTGATGAGGAGTGCGATGGAGTATGAGGGAGTCTCGAGGAGTGCCGAGGAGCGCGATGAAGTGGGGGGGACTGCAGTGGAGCGCCGTGGAGTGCGAGGGAGTGGGGAGGAGTCTGAAGGAGTGCGGTGCCGAGGATTGCGATGGAATGGGGAGGCGTCGGGGAGGAGCGCCCAGGAGTGAGATGGAATTGAGGAGGAATCTCGAGGAGTAATGAGCAGGGAGCAGGGCGATGGAGTGGGGAGGAGTCCAGAGGAGTGAGTGGGAAGGCGCACCGAGTGAGTGGGAAAGCGCACTCAGGAAGGTACTGGTGCGCATGTGCACAGGACTACGTGTATGTTTCTGTGCACGCACATGTGCTTACGTACACATGCAGACACACCCGCAAGCGTGTCTATCATTCGTTGCCGTTTTGCGCGAGCCCGTCTCCAGATATGTGTTCGTGACTACTGTGTGTCTAAGTCGTGTCTATGTACTTTGCGTGTCTTTGTTCGTGTCTAGTATTAACATTTTTTGCATTGATGCTACCAGTTTATGCCTATGTTTCAATCGATTCGTATCCATCTTGAAAACCAGACTTCGTGTCCATGTCTATTTCTTTTCGCATGTGGTTTTACGGTGTGCGCGGCACGGAGAAATATACACGCATATTGTGTGGACATAACGCAACCCTTTGAAGGAAGATCATGACGCCAAGAAAACAGACAAGGTAAGCCTGGACCTGCTTAGACATAGGCACGCCAAGAAGATAGGCACCGTCTCTTGGAGGCTGGGGTGCGTTTGGGTGTGCCGACTCCTCCGCGCCACCGCGCCTCTTCTCGCTGGTGATCATCCGGTTACGGCCATGGCAGCGTGTGCCGGCCCCCCGCTCAGCTCCACTGGCAGCACTGCGTGCTCGGCCTCCGTCTGGGCGTAGAGTGGAAGCCCACGCCAAGAAGCACCCTGCTTGCCTCCAGGGTGCCCTGGGTTTCTCGTGCTTCCGTTGGTTTGATCATGGGAAGCCTTATGTTCCCACGCCAGAACTCCATGGACGTCCTGGGGTCTCAGGGTTGGGCGTCTTTTGGAAAGTCTCTTGTGGTCGAGCTCCTGCTGTAAGCGTCTCCCGATAGGAAGCTCAGGCCGTGCGGAGCCAGGCCGCGCGGGTTGCTCAGCCTCGGTCTGGGCTTACAGTCCACGCGCATAGTGAGGATGCGCGCCTTTTTAGGGTAATGCCCTTCTGCCCTTGCCTCTGCGGCCACTTTCGGGTCAGGGTGCCCTGGCGTCCTTGGGGTTTTAGCCGCTCGCCGCCCAACAAATGCCGACCTTGGCCTCCAAGGGTACTGCGTCCTTACCGCCCGTCCGTATCCTACGTTTTCATTGTATCATGGCGCCAACATCGCAGAGCGGATCTCGTTCGGAAAACGATAGGATGGGCTTGAAGTGTCCTGGAGAATTTCGTTCCAGATTTCGACGTGATTTCGTGCGAATTTGTTTTGGCCATGAATGAAGGCTAAAACAAATCCACCCCAGCCCTTCCGAAAAGAGTCCGTTCGGCGCCGAATGGAGATGCATTCGGCGAATCTCCGCGCAAGCGCCGGATGGGCTCAAATCGGGGTGAGCTAAACGTGTAGACAGCATGCTAATAGTAGGTCGCGTCGCCGGATGGAATCTCTTTTCGCTGGATGGATTCCTTTTGCTGGATGGGCTCTGTTTTCTCGCCGACTGGATTTTTCGAAACGGCAGACCATTCGGCGCGCCGGATGGCCTCTAATGTCAGCTGGATGGGCTCTCTCCCAGCCACATGGGCTCTATCCCGCCGGATGGGCTCTAACTTCGGCGGATGGGCTCTGTAAACATCTTAAGGCTTCACCGATTGGACTCCGGGAAAACCGGCGTGAGTTTTTGAAAGAAGCGGAATTCATATTTTGAATGCCTCCTTTTTTGTATAGCAGACATGACAAAGGAAACACAAACCATTCTTATACTGGTTCCTCTCGGACGCACCTGGCGCTTGGTTTTCCCGCGTATTCCTACACATCTCGCAGTGCGCGCGCGGACTGCCACGTGTGTTTTCTTGTGGTTGTGTTGGTATGTGGTATGCAGTGTAGTCATGAGGGTGCTCGTCGGGAGTCCCAAACAAACGTGGGATGAATTCACGTATTTCCCTAAGGATCCGCGAAGGACTCCCAAGGATCCCTATAGGGCTTCCCTGGGGATCACCCCCATCCCTGGTTCCCCTGGAATCCGTTGCGGACCCCCAAGGCCCCGAAGGTTTCCGTAGGAATCCGCCCAGGATCCCGAAGGGTTCCTACGGTTTTCCTGGGGACCTTTCCAAGGCCCCCCCAAGACCCCGAAGGTTCCTAAGGAATTCTTCACGCTTCGCGTATCCCCACCAGCCCATCTCAAAGCAGTAACTCTTGGAGGCCTCGTGGTGCCTCCTGGGGACCTCTTGTGGGCCATCTGGGGACCTCTTGGGGCCATCTGGTGGACCTCTGGGGGCCATCTTGGGGGGCTTGTATGAGCGCTGCGCCTCCTCCTGGTGTGACTCGTTCGGGCTCCTCGTGGTGTGAGTCGTTCGAGGCCCGCGTCGTGGTGTGAGTCGTTCGGGCTCCTCGTGGTGTGAGTCGTTCGGGCCCCTCGTCCTGGTGTGAGTCGTTCGGGCCCCTCCTTATGGTGTGAGTCGTTCGGGCTCTTCGTGGTGCGAGTCGTTCGGGCCCCTCGTCCTGGTGTGAGTCGTTCGGGCTCCTCGTGGGGCGTCTTAGGGGGCCTCTTGGAGGCTCTTGGGGCCTCTTCGGGGCCTCTTGGGGGCCTCTTGGGGGCCTCTTGGGGGCCTCTTGGGGCGTCTTGGGGCCTCTTGGGGGCCTCTTGGGGCCTCTTGGGGGCCTCTTGGGGCCTCTTGGGGGCCTCTTTGGGGCCTCTTGGAGGCCTCTTGGGAGCCTCCTGGGGGCCTCTTGGGGCCAGCTTGGGGCCTCTTGCGACCTCCTCAGAAGCGTAAATGACCGCTGCCCCCTGAGAAGGACAACATGAGCCCAAAACCTTCGTAAAATCAATGATTTTGCTATGAAGGAAGAGGAGCGCTGCCCCCTCAGAAGGCCAACATGGGGCCGAAACCGTAGTAAAATCAATGATTTTCGCTTCAAAGAAGAGGAGAGGGTTTTTCTTCCCTCCCCCCGTCGGGGCCAGAATCCTCGTGAGGGGTGTCGTTTTTTAGCCCTCCCAGGAGTCGAAATTGACCCCCCTGACGACCCGCGGCCCCCCCTCTCCAGGCCCAGGGGGAGGGGGTAGGGGGAGGGGTAAACCCCTCCCCGAAGGGGAAGAAGGGGGGTTGAGGACAGAGCGGGCTCTCCAAACCACTCACGCCCAAAGGGCTGGTGGGATTCGCCCAGGATCCGCAAGGATTCCTAGTGCTTTCCTACAGGAAACCGCTAAGGATCCCCAAGGGTCCTTCGGGTTTCTCGAGGGTGCCGCCTAGAATCCCGAAAGATCCCTGGGGGGATCAGCTAATGGATCCCAGGCTTCCCTGAGGATCCGCTGAGGATCCCCAAGGATCCCTAGGGTTTCCCTTGGGACCGCCAAGGATCCCAAAGGGGCGCGCTAAGGATCCCGAAGGATCCTAAGCCTTCCTTGGGGAGCAGCGAACCATCCCCCACGGATCCCCAGGGTTCCCTCAGCGTTCCGCTGAGGATCCCGAGAGATCCGTAGGGCCCCCCTTCGATCCGCCAGGGATCCTCAAGGATCCCAAGGGTCTTCCTACGGCGAAGGATCCCGAGGATCCGCGGAGGTGGTGGCGTGGCGGGGCGGTGGGGTCGTGGGGCTGCGGGGCAGCGGGGTTTGGGGGGGGCAGTGGCGCGAGCTCGCGGGGCGGCGGGGTGCCGTGGCGGGGACGTGGTGGGCGGTGGGGCCGCGGGGCCGTGAGGACCTGTGGTCGCGGGATAGGGTCGCGGGGCGGCGGGGTGGCGGGGCCGTGGGCGCGGAGGGTGGCACGGGTGGCACGGGGGCATGGGGGCGCGGGGTCCAGGGGTCGAAGGGGGGCGTGCGAGCGGCGCGCACGGCGGGGCTGTCCGCCGCATGGACTCGGATGCCATATGGTGGTCCTTTTGCCAGCCGGATATGTGCTCCAATGCCGCCGGGTGGACTCTCACTTGGCGCCAGATGGGCTCTATCGCCGCCGGATGGACTCTATTGGTTCGCCGGATGGATTCTGTTTCGCGCCGGATGGGCTCCTCCGTCGCCGGATGGGCTCTAGTCTCGAGAAGTCGGCGCCGGATGGATTCCATCTGGTGGGCCCGCGCGCGGCTGCCTTCGGGCTCGGAGAGCCCCCATCGAGGTGGGCAGGCCCGGTCGAGGGGGCCCCAGCCTGAGATCCTGGCGCTGGGCGCGCGCCTTCTGGGGGGTGGCCATGGCCCTGACCTTCCAGAGTGAAACAAAAAAACACTCTGGACCTACGGATCTGTCTGGACTGCCTCACACCTCCACAGGAATGAGAGGACGTCGACGTCCTGGTGCTATGTTTTTTAGCCCTCCTGGGAGGTCAGGGGAATTTTGAGGGGGAGGGAAGGTGCGCGCCTCGGGCCGGGAAGGCCCCTTTCTGGGCCCTCCAGGGCCCCCCTTTTCGGCAGCCCTGTGGCTGCCCCCATTTGTTGCCCCTCCCCTGGCGCTTCGACGTTTTCGAGCCCGGCGCCTTCGCCGAGTTTCGGGCCCCTGGACCCTCGCAGATCGACCCGGCAGGGAGACATGGCGCAGGCAGATGGGGTCAGGGGTTCCCGTCGTGATTTTCATTCGTGCTGTCAGGTCTCAAAGCAGGAGAGCATCCGACGACGTGACGCCGTGGATCCGCGACCCGGCTCGAGACATGGCGCAGAAAGACGGCGCAGAAAGATGGGGCCGGGGGCCTTCCTGTGCGCAGCCCGAAGCCTGGCCTGCAGTACGTCGCGAGCTCTGCACGGCCCCGGGATCGGCCTCTTCGACGCCCAGGAAGATGTGGGAAAATATGGAAGTGGGGGGAAGACGAAAAACCCAGAAAAGATAGGGAAACATGGGGAGTCCTGGGATTTGCGCTATGTCTATTTATGATGCTGGCCTCCGGCCAGTACCGCCGATCTGGGGCGCTCTGGATGATGATGATGATGATGATGATGATGATGCTGCTGCTGCTGCTGCTGCTGCTGCTGATGATGATGATGATGATGATGATGATGATGATGATGAGGATGAGGATGATGAGGATGAGGATGGGGAGTCCTGGGATTTGCGCTATGTCTATTTATGATGCTGGCCTCCGGCCAGTACCGCCGATCTGGGGCGCTCTGGATGATGATGATGATGATGATGATGATGATGCTGCTGCTGCTGCTGCTGCTGCTGCTGATGATGATGATGATGATGATGATGATGATGATGATGAGGATGAGGATGAGGATGAGGATGAGGATGAGGATGAGGATGAGGACGAGGATGAGGATGAGGAGGAGGATGAGGATGAGGATGAGGATGAGGATGAGGATGATGATGATGATGATGATGATGATGATGATGATGATGATGATGATGATGTATGATGATGATGATGATGATGATGATGATGTATGATGATGATGATGATGATGATGATGATGATGATGATGATGATGATGATGATGATGATGATGATGATGGTGGTGGTGGTGGTGGTGGTGGTTGTGGTGGTGATGATGATGATGCTGATGATGATGGTGCTGATGCTAATGATGATGAGGATGATGATGGTGGTGATGTTGATGATGATGATTATGATGATGAACATGATAGAGCTGATGATGCTGATGATGATGATAATGATGCTGCTGATGATGATGATAATGACGATACTGATGATGATGCTTATGATGCTGATGATGATGCTGATTGTGATGCTGATGATGATGCTGATGATGATGCTGATGATGGTTTGTTTTGTGTCTGTTAATTTGTGTGTCTCTGGGCGTCTGTTTTGTGGCGCGATTCCCGAGGCCCGATGTCTGGATGTCTCCGGTGTCCCCTCTCTTCAAGGCCCACGTCCTCGGAAGGTCTCTCGGCCCGCGCCGGCTGGGGTGGACGGCTGCCGCGCGGACGGACGGCCAAGCACATTTGTGATCCTCGCAGGCGCCCGCGGCGGCCCGAGCCCAGAGGTGCAACGCATGGAGAAAATCACGATAGGATGTTTTGTCGCAGTTTTCGGCCTCGAGGGGCCCTCGCTGGGCCCCGGGGCCGTCAAGGAACGGCTCGGGACGAAACGCCGGCCCCGGGGAACGGGGCGAGCCTTCTGGGGATCCCGCCCTGGAAGAACCACGACCTCGGACCTCCGGGAGGATCGTCGCGGCCTGCGCGCCGCAGCCGCAGCCAGGCAGCCGCCCTCCCGCAGGGCGGCCCCGCGAGCTGGCGGCGAAGTCCGAACCCTCCACTCGCCCATGCACGAGTCGGGCATCTCGATGGGCGGCGGGGGTTGGGTTCGGAATTCGTCGGGCACGTGGCGAAAGTCTAACCCTGCCCCAGCCCCAGCCTCCCATCGATTCATCTCGGTGGGCGGCGGGGGTTGGGAAGTTCGGAATTCGTCGAGCACGTGGCGAAGTCTAACCCTGCCCCAGCCCCAGCCTCCCATCGATTCGTGAGCATGGGTGGTTGGTGGTAAAACGACGCGAAGATCGGGACAAAATCGGATCGGGATAACGTGAAATCTCTGAGAATGGGCGGGTTTGGAGGATGTATTGGGCGCTGCGGCCGCTCCAGAGCGTTCTGGAACGCTCTGAGAGCGCTCCGGAACGCTCTGGAGCGATTTATCTTGATCCTAGCCCTGTTTTAGGGGGTTGGGTTCGGAATTCGTCCAGCACGTGGCCAAATTCTAACCCTGCCCCAGCCCCAGCCTCCCGTCGATTCGTGAGAAGGGGCGGTTGGTGAGGGTACGGTACAGGCCCGCGCTGTGTCGAACGGCGGCGGCCCCGCCGCCTGCGTTCAACGTGGAACGCCGCCGGCGACGCAGAGTCGGTCGATGTTGAACGACCTGCCGTTCTGGACACGCGGCCGATCGCTCAAGCTGGAGCGATCCCCGATGTGTCGCCTGGATCCCGCAAAGGATGTGTGTGTGTGTGTGTGTGTGCCCCGGGGGGTTGTGAGTTCGATCGGCTTTTGCACCGAACCGTCCAAAACAGATGCCCCTCAGCCGCGGGCAGCTCCCGATAGCTGCTGATGGGTAAGGCATGCGGGGGGCCCCTGTCTGCGGCAGTCCGGTGCACCGACGGATCGAACTCGGTGGCTGCCGTTGGAGGATCACCCCGATCGAGCCTCCCCTCGTAGGCCCCCCCTCGTAGGCCCCCCCTCGTAGGCTTCCCCCCTCGTAGGGCCACCCCTACCCCGATCGAGCCCCCTCGTGGGCCCCCCCCCCCAAGGTGGATCCTGGTGTCCGGGAACCGGCGCCGTCGCCCGGCACGGCGCGGGCCCGCGGCTTGGTGCGGATGTAGTTCAGGAGGGGAAAAACACACAAACACAACTGATCGTCGATTCTCGAGAAAATATAGGAACAGATGGGAAGTGGGGGGGAAGACGAAAACACGAAAAACTATAGAAAATTTGGGGAATCCTCTTATTTGTGTGTATTTATTCGTGTGTCCTGGGGCCCCTTTCGTAGTCGCCCCCCCCCCTAAGAGGGCGCGGAGAGCTCGGGCCCCAGAGCGCCGCGCCCCCGCGAGCGGCGCGGCGCTGGGCCTCACCGGTGCGGGCCGCGGAGGACCGGCCCACCGTCGGGGGGCCGCACGCCCTCGCGCGCGCGCGCGGCGCCCCGCCAGGAACGAGAATCGGTCCTGGCAGCGGAGCTGCAAGGAGCCTCCTGCGCTGCTGGGCTCGTGTCGGCTCTTCTCGGGCTCGATGTTCGGTTCGATCTCTCGATGGCCTCCGGGGCGGACTCGATATGCGGCTCTGGATGCCGGCGTCTCGATATCTGGAGTCTCAGTGATGGCCCAGGGCTGAACCTAAACAGAGTTTTTGGTGATCTCTTGGGCCGTTTTCGTTTCGACATCGTTTTGCGGGAAAGGCGGATTCGATACAAAAGCGAGGGAAAACGACAACAAAACGAAAACGAAAAACACCGTTTAGGTTCAGCCCTGTGATGGCCGCGATGGCTTTACTAACTAACCTGCCGACTTCCGCCGACTCGACTTCTCCCAATTTGGCTTCAGTTTCCCGCCGGTCCGACTCGTCGATTCGATTCTAAGTTTAAGTCGGGCCTGTCCCCCTACAGGGGGAATGTTCAAGAAAGGTGGAATAGAATAGTCTGGGGATATTTTTTGGGGTATTTTTTGACCATTTCGGGATATGTTTGAGTATTTCTTTTTGGTAGAAAATCCCCCTGTAGGGGGACACGCCCGACTTAACTCTAAGTTCTCCTGCCGCTGCGCCGCCCTTGTGAGGGGCAACCTATAGGAGGGGGCCGCAGGCTCCCGGGGTCCTGTGTCGACCCCCAGTCGTCCGGGGCTTCCTGCCAGCCTGTCCAGGATCGTGAGCATAATTATTCGCAGTCGGGGGCCTGTCGCCGAGCTGTCGGCGATGCACCGCCGATTAATGCTCGGTGCCCCCCCCCCCGCAAAAAGTGTCCTCACAGGCTCAGCTGTACACACTTTTTGGCGGCACTGCGCCTGAGCTTGTGAGGACACTTTTAGGAGGCATTGCGTTGCCAGGTAAGGCGCGGCGCCTGAGCCTGTGAGGACACTTTTTGGAGGCATCACGTTGCCAGGAAGAAAAAGAATGCTCGATGCCCCCCCCCCCAAATAGCCCATGCACCCCTGTCGTTCCCCCTCACACGTGCGCCCTGCTCCATTGGCGTGGCCGTTCTTGCCTTGGCTCGGCACCTCGCTCTGCACTGACCGCCAAAGAAGACGCTGGCCAGCCGGGGAGATGTCTTGTTCCACGGCGGCCCGCGACACCTTGGAGGCCCAAGGCCGACGGCACAGTGCGCCCGTGGGCAGTTATCTTGTGGCAACATCTCTCAACGCATGCATCTGCTGCAATGCTTCCTTCCCCCCCCCTCTGGTGCCGACATGCGCCTGCCGTAGCCATCCCCGCGCCTGCCTCGGCCGCAGCGGGTTCGCTCCGCCGCCGACGCCCTAAAACCGCATCGGAGGCAGCGGGACCTGTGTTGATGATGATGATGAGGAGGAGGAGGAGGAGACAGGGAGGAGGAGGAGGAGGAGGAGGAGGAGGAGGAGGAAAGGGAGGAGGAGGAAAGGGCGGAGGAGGAAAGGGAGGAGGAGGAGCACAAGCTTGGTGCGCTCGCGTCATATCTGACATCCTACCCCTCCCTCCCATCCCTTACCATGGCGCAGATCCCCTCTCTACTCGCACAGTCGGATGTCGAGCAGGGCAATGATCCCGAAAGGGTACGCGATGCATTGTAGAGCACGGCATGGCATGGCGTAGAAGAGCACCGCAAAGCGTAGTATCAACCTAGCATTGCATTGCACGCCGTGGCATGGCACGGGAAATGCGCGCCAGCGCTGCAGCGGGGAGCACGAGTCGAAACGGAGCGGAAGCGCGGAAATGAGGCCAGCGCTGCAGCGGGAGCACGATTCGGAACGAGCGGAAGCGCGGAAATGAGGCCAGCGCTGCAGCGGGAGCACGATTCGGAACGAGCGGGGCCCGAAAATGAGGCTGGCGCCTCAGCGAGAGCAGCATTTTGAAAAAAATGCAAGCGAAAACCCAACCTGTGTGTAAAAAACAGGACGCGGGGGGGCGCGAACACTCCCAGCACGTCATCAGGGGAAGAAGGAGAGTAGTATTCATATTGAGTAATTGTGGAGGAGGAGGAGGAGGAGGAGGAGGAGGAGGAGGAGGAGGCTGCCGTGCCCGTGCTCGTGCGTGGGCGCACCCCGCGCGTGAGGTCTCGCCAGCGGGCGCGCCCCCGTCTGCACGGGGCGTGCCGCACGCGGGCGGCCCGCGCACGCCGCGGCGTAAGTCAGGAGGAACAAAAAACACACAGACACAATTAATCGTCGACCCCCAGAAGATATAGGAAAATATGGGAAGTGGGGGAAAGGCAGAACCCCCACAAATATAGGGAAATATGGGAAATCCTTTTGTTTGTGTGTATTTATTTGTGTGCCCTGGGGCCCCTTCGGTAAGGGCACGCTCTGCCTTCGCGCAAGCCGGCCCCGCTGCTCCCCATCGCTCGGCGGCGTGCCCCGTCGCTCTCCCGCCGGCTGTGCGTCCCGCTCTGAGAAGTGCTCTGGTGCTCAGCTCCTGGAAGGCACGAGGCTTGCCGCTCGACCTCCCAGCTCGCGTGGCGACAAACAAAAAGTTGCCTGACGTCAAGGGTTTTTCCATGGCGTCGACCCGCAGAGGTGTTGACCCCTCCATTCCCTGGGACTGGCTGTCCATCCTGAGCCGGTTGTTGCCCGTCTCGAGGCCCGGTGAGGCCCCCCAGGGGCCGAGAATAATAGGGGAAAACCTTCCGTCGTGATTTCTTGATGGCTCTTGCCTTAAGTCGGGCCTGTCCCTCTACAGGGGGAATATTCAAACATAGGCCAAACATACTCAGGGGACTATTTTTCTAGTATTTATGGTCATTTTGCAGTGTTCTTTTGAGTATTTTGTTTTACTTGTCGTCGAAGATCCTCCTGTAGGGGGACACGCCCGACTTACCTCTTGCCTCGGCGCACGGCCGGGCCGCCTCCACCGGGGGCCTCCTCTCTGCCGGGAGGGAGCCGGGGCGCGGGGCCGCCTGGGAGCGGGGAGCGCATGGCGAGATGGGGCGGCGCGGGGGCGAGGAGGTCGCGGGGTGTGGAGCGGGAGAGGGGGGGGGTCGAGGAGGTGCGAGCGTGGTTTTTTATTTTATTTTCATTCTCATTTTCTGCCTCCGGGGGCCGTTTTCGAGCCCGGGGACCGTCAAAGACGGATCTGGGGGGGGGGGGGGGGGGAAATGCACCAGATGGGCCCGTGGAGCGGTGGGGCCGATTTCGACCCTGCCGAATCCAGGGTCTGCTTGTGCCTTGTGCGTGGCGTCTCAGATCCGCTGCGTTCCTGTGGCAATGTGGTCCTCGCAAGGGTCTTGCGTATTTTCGCGTGTTCTCTCTAATCAGACTCCATTGTTCTGGCTCCAGCCAGCAGGAGGGGGGTTAGGGAGCCTTTTTGGGCCTTTTTGGACCTCCAGGGAGCTTCTCGTCGCCACGGCTGGGCGCGGCTCGAAAACTTGTAAATTTCGGTCCCAGGACGGGTTTGAGGACAGATTTGAGCGCATTTGCCCTCCCCCTTTTTTCGAAATTATCTTTGGGCTTATCCAACTCAGACTCCTCCTGCCCCCTTTTCGACGCTAGGTTACCCGCGGGGGCGCGAATATACACGCTGGTCGTTGAGAGCAGGTATTTTTGGAATCCAATCTACTTTGGGCGCCTTCCCACTTCAATGATCGAGTGGTCTCCCCTCTTCCTTCCTCTTGAGGAGGCGGGCGGGAGCCCAACCTACGTTCACCGCCTTCCTGCTTCCTGTGTCTACCTCCTTCCCCCTGAGTGGCCCTCGCCCTTCCCCCCCGCGGCCGCCCGCTCTGTCCTGTGTTCCCTCTCTTGCATGCTGGCCAGTTCACTACAACGGTGCCCCCGTGTAGGTCATTCTATCCGCCAGCGCAGACGACCCCTGCTGTAGACGCGCTAACGGCAATGCAGGTAACGGCGATGACCGGTTCGTGGCCGAACCAATTGTAGGACATGGTGGCTCGTGCTTTCCTACACTTTGCTGCGTCGTTTTCGCTCGACACTTTCGCGCATTTGACATGTGGGAAGGTGTTGCTCGTGATCTTCTACCATTTGTGCTGCGCGAGCTCGTTGTCACAAAAATCGGATTCCCAACGTGGCCGTTAACCAACATTGATGGGCCTGTTCTACACCACCACCACCATAAGTTGAAGGGGGGAGGGAGGTGGAGGGCGAGGAGGAGGAGGACGAGGAGGAGGAGGAGGACCCCCTCTCCCTCCAACTCGTGGTGGTGGTGGTGGAAAGCGTGCCCTTCAGTCGTCGCCGTCGGCGCGGCCCTGGCCCCGCCCAGCCGCCGACGCAGAAGTTGCCGCCGGCCTCTTCCGGCCGATGGGCACACGCGCGCTCTGCGCGGCGCGCCGCGGCCTGGGCCGGAGAGAGGGCCGGCCTCTGCCCGCGGGGCGGCGCGAGACGATGAAAGGTGGAGCCAGAGGAACCTCGAGAGGAAGCGCTGGGACATATGAAATATAACGGGCGCTCGAGCCTCGTAGCACGAGTCTTGCTGCCAGAACGCCGCTATTCCAGACGCATGGAAAGGGCGCAGATGGAGGCACCAATGCTACCAATACTGCGCGCATCTCGGCTTCAAGGTGTTGCGCGCCACTCTATGAGCAGCTGTTCGGGAGCTGGAATGTCGAAGGTCTGGGCAAAGACATGGCGAAAGTGGCAGAACTCGCCGCGCACGTCGCGCCTCTTGGGCGGGGCGCGCGGCGGCGCGCGGCCGGGCGGCCGAGGCTCGGGGCGTTGTCCAACTCGTAGGCCTCCCAGAGGGGGTGGGAGCAGATATGGAAGTCGGACCCGTCCCTCTACAGGAGGAGAGGCCTCCCAGAGGGGGTGGGAGCAGAGATGTAAGTCGGGCCTGTCCCTCTGCACGAGGAGTATTACCAAATGGGCAACAAATAGCCTCTGGGGACTATGTCTGGACCCTGCTTGAGTAGTTTTTGAGGATCTGTTTGGGGTAGTTCTCATTTTTCATCCAACATCGGCCTGTCGGGGGACACGCCCGACCTGAGAGTAGATGTGGTCGGTGGATCGTACCGCATCGCCGATGCATCGACGATGCGGCTCGGAGCGGAGACCGTGTTTCCACACGCCGACGTCGCCGATGCATCGCCGACATCGCTGATGCACCGCTGGTGCTTCGGGATGCACTGGCGATGCGGCGCGGTCCTTCGACCCCATCTACTCGGACCCCATCTGGGAGGCCTCTACCTACGGAACCCTGAGTAGGGAACGAGGCCTTTTTTTCCCCCCAGAAGTTAATCTTCGGTTTCCCATCGACAGCGTAAGTATCATGGCGCCAACGTCGCAGAGCGGATGTCGTTCGGAAGCGACGGGATGGGCACAGAGTGTCCTGGATATTTTTTTCGTTCGGGATTTCGAGGTGAATTCCGTGCGGATGTCTCTGGGCCAGGAACGATGACCAAACAAACGTCCACGCGAAATTCACTGCGTTTTTCACTTGCATTCTCGGGGTTTTGCGCAGTGATGTACGTCCACGCAAACATCCGCTGCAGCACGTCTGCAAGGTCGGTGCAGGGATAAGTAATACGTCAGGCAAGCTGCAGAACATTTTAGGAAAACTGAGCCCCTGCCAAACGAAGATGGTTCCTTCTCCAGCGCCCCGGCTGCAGAGTCGGGGGCGTCAGCGGAGGAAACGCAAACACGTCAGGAGCGAAAGGAGGACGCACACAGTACATCTTAGGCTTCGAGAGCACACCTTGCGCGAGCACCCGTATCACGCGGCCGGTCTCGCGGACTGGGGGGCCGTGGTCATGCACGTGGGTGGGCGCGTACGCATTTTGTGGGCTCTTTAACATGGATTGAGGCGCGTGGATTAGCGGCGGGTCCCACCTCCATGCAAGATCGGCGTGTGCCGTCGAGAGATCTGGTGGCGTTGGCTTACCCCGCGCCTGCGTGCCAGTTCCACGGACATGTCCGGGAACCTGGAACTGGGAACCCAGGAACCCAGGCGGCCATCAAAATCCGCGGGACACTTTCGCCAACTCTTTCAATTTCCGCTAGGACCCCTTCAGTGCAATCACTGGTTGGGGGAGTGAACTTTCGGAGCTCCCCGCGGAACCCCCCACGAGCGGCGCCTTCGGCGCGCGCGCGCGTCACAGAGGGAACCCAGCGCGGACCCGCGTCTTGGGATCATTCTTGCGACGATGCAGGTTGCGGCTAGGTTTCATAATCAAGCAGTGACGGAGCGTGTTGGCGTGTCTATAGGCCTACCGAACAATGTTCTAAGAACCTTTTTGTGGTTTCCACTAGATGTTCTTAGAACATTTCTGGCTGGGAGTTGTTTTGCTTTAACACATCGGGGTTTTGTTCTGAGAGCAGTATTGTTATTATCAAACGTTTTGGGGTTTTAAGAACCTGTCGTGGTAGGCCTATAGGAATGCCGGAACGATCGGTCTCTGCTCAACATACGGCCTGGTTTGTACAGGACAGATCGAGGATATACAAAGGAGGGTGGCGAGGGATGGCAGCGCTCTCTACTGAAGCACTGCTGCCATGAGGTCCGAGGTCCGATGGGGCGCGAGGGTGAGGAGGATGCCGACGAGGAAGGGAGAGAGGAGGAGTAGGAAGAATGGCGAACGAGAACGGATGACGACGGAGAAGGAGGCGGAGGAGGAGGAGGAGGAGGAGAAGGAGGAGGAAGATGAGGAGGAGGAGGAGGAGGAGGAAAAGCAGGAGGAGGAGCAGCAGGGGCAGCAGGAGCAGGAGGAGGCGGAGGAGGCGGAGGAGGCGGAGGAGGAGGAGGCAGGAGGAGGACGAGCAGGAAGGAGGAGGGGGAGGAGGAGCAGGGAGGAAGGCGGAGCAAGGCGGGAGGAGGAGTAGCAGGAGGAGAGGAGGCGGAGGAGGAGGATGAGGAGGGAGGAGGATGAGTGAGGATGGAGGAGGAGAGGCGAAGGATGAAGGAGGAGGAGGAGGAGGAGGAGCAGGGGAGAGAGGAGGCGGAGGAGGAGGGAGGAGGAGGAGCAGCAGGAGGAGGGGGAGGAGGATGAGAAGGAGAGGAGGAGGGGGGAGGAGGAGGGAGGAGGAGGAGGAGGATGAGGAGGAGGAGGAGGAGGAGGAGGAGTTGGAGAAGGCAAAGAGGCGGAGAAGGCCGATGAGGCGTCGCGCGGAGGCGGCGGTGCTCCCTGCCTGCCCGCCTCGCCCGGAGGAGCTCGAGGCCAGCGTCATGGCGCTGAAGGCCAAGCAGGCCGCGGCCTCGCGGGAGGCGAGCTCGAAGAAGCCGCCTCGCCGTGCGGGGGGGGGGGGCGCGGGGGAGGGGGAGGGGGGAGGGGGAGGGAAGGGGGAGGAGGAGGAGTAGGAGAGGAGGAAGGAGGAGGAGGAGGAGGAGGAGGATAGGAGGAGGAGGGATGAGGAAGGAGGAGGAGGGAGGAGGAGTAGGGGTGCGGGAGGCGCGGCCTGACCCCCTCGGGCCCTGGTATCGCTCGGACGTGTGCACTTTTGCCTTCGGCGAGGGCCATCGAGGAGCATCCTTTTGCTCAGTTGGCGGGAAGGCCACGCACGGAGCCGAAAGAAGCGTCCTCCTCCCCCTCCTCCTCCTCCTCCTCCTCCTCCTACTCCTCCTCTCCCTCCCACTCCTCCTCCTCCTCCTCCTCCTCCCACTCCTCCTCCTCCTCCTCCATCTTCCTCCCCCTCCTCTTCCTCCTCCTCCTCCTCCTTTTCCTCCTCCTCCTCCTCCTCCTCGTCCTCCTCCTCCTTCTCCTCCTCCTCGTTCTGCTTTAGGAGGCCGCACCAACCGCACGTGGCAGCCACGCACGGAGCACAGGGAATGGACGTCCGAGCGATGGCGAGGGGCGGCAGCGGAGCACACGTGCGGCGGCTGCGGTGGCGACGCCGCCGCGCGCCGCTGCCGCTGCCCCTCGGCGTGCGCGCCGCCGCCGCGGCAGAAGACCCCGGGTGGAGGTTCTTCTGGCCGTGCTCGGCCTCCTGGGCAGGGCTCGACTCCTCCGATCCGCTTCGGTTCGATCTCGGCGGCTTCCGATTCCGATCTGATTCGGCCCGGGATTCCGGTTTGGGCTCCGACTTCTCACTGGGGGCATACCATGGCTTGCCGATCTCCGGTGATTCGACTTTTCCCGACTCGGCTGCCGATCTCTGCCGACCCCATTCATCTCGATCGCAGGTCCGACTTGTCGATTCGATGCTGGGCTCTCCTGCCTGGGGCCCGCGCCGGGCCCTGCGGCCGTCAAGCGAGACGGCCCGGAGATGAGGGAAGGCGGCGCTGGAGGGAGAGGGTCTGCGCGCAATGGTGTGGCCCTTCGCCCGCGTGACCTCTTGGGTGCGGGCCCACTGGGGTCCCCCGATTGCCGAGCGCGGTGCGATGCAGAGGAGGCCCATGCCAAGCCAAGAAACACCGTGCTTGCCTCCAGGGTGCCCCTTTGTTTGCATAGCGTGGCGTTCCCACACCAAGACACAGTGGACGTCCCGGGGTCTCGGGGTTGGGTTTCCTGTGGAAGGTTTCTTGTGGTCTAGCTCCTACTGTAGTAGCGTTTTGCGCGCTCGGCTCTGGCCCCATCGCGCCCACCCAATACCCGCGCACCAAAGGTCACGCAGGGTCACTCCTGCGTGTAGCCGAAGAGGGTCGGGACTTCTGGAGACCTTCTGCTGAGCAAACGAAGACATCGGACGTCCGGGGACGCCGCTTTCGTCGACGTTGGAGAGGAAGACGCTGCATAAGCATAATTCGGCTAGGCTTTCTGGGGTCCGCGTGGATCCCTTGCATCTGCGCTGTACCTCCTCCTGGCGCGCTCCGCGCGTCAGGGAGGGGGTCCAGCGCCGATGCAGGAAATCTGCGCGGTCCTTCGAATGTTTCATGTTCACGTTGATGTAAAAGACCGTTTTGCAACAAAAAAAAAAAACAATGGAGTGCGCCCATCGACCGCCTCTCGCTCCTGCAGGATGGTGCTCCGGTTCGCATCCCCTCCTCTCCCTCTCCCTCGGCGCGCGCGCGCCCAGCTTGCCCTCCCCCCTCGCTCTCCCTTCCTCCTGCCTCTTTCCTCTCCCCAGTCCCCTCCCCCCATCCCCTCCCTCCTCCTCCTCCTCCTCCTCCTCCTTCTCCTCCTCCTCCTCCTCCTCCTCCTCCTTCCTCCTCCTCCTCCCGTCCTCCTCCTCCTCCTCCTCCTCCTCTTCTCCTCCTCCCCCTCCTCCCCCTCCCTCCCTCCTCCTCATCCATCTCCTCCTCCCCCTCCTCCTCCCCCCATTCCCTCCTGCCTCTTCCCCCGCCCCCTCTCCTCCCTCCCCCCCCTCCCCCCCCTCGGGGAGGACGGGGGGCTGTGGGGTCCAAACCGCCGTCCACCGCTGTCCGGACCGCAAGGGGCGGGCGCTCTCCGCCCCGAGGCGGCACCGCACTGCTCCAAGACCGCGGCGGCGACCCCAGGTCGAAGACGAAGCATTTTCATAAACGTCAGGAGGGGGGAAACGATGCACAGACACAATGCATCGTCGATCCCCTGGAACATATGAAACTATAGGACAATATGAGAAGTGGGGGGGAAGACCAACGCCCAGGACATATGGGAACATATGTGGGGAGTCCTGCCATTTTTGTGCCTATTTCTATTTGTGTGTCCCAGGGCTCCTTCAACAAACAGCAGCGTTCGGGGGTCTGCGCGGATTTTCTGGATCTGCGCCGGGCCCTCGCGGCCACGCAGGGCGCGCCAGGGGCGGCGCTGGAGGCGCAGAGGCAGCAGGGCCCAGCGCAGATCCACGGAGGCTGCACGGAGCTTCCGACAGCAGGAGGAGGAGGAGGAGGAGGAGGAGGAGGGAGGAGGAGGTGAGGAGGAGGAGGAGGGAGAGGAGGAGGAGGAGGAGAGGGAGAGGAGGAGGGGGAGGAGGGGGAGGAGAGGGGAGGAGGAGGAGGAGGAGGAGGGGAGGAGGAGGAGGAGGAGGAGGAGGAGGAGGAGGAGGCGGAGGCGGAGGCGGAGGCGGAGGCGGAGGAGGAGCAGGAGGAGGAGGAGGAGGAGGAGGAGGAGGAGGAGGAGGAGGAGGGTGCTGAAGTGCAGTTCGTCTTTCTTCTGTCAGCCTCTGCCAGCGCGGGCATTCAGGGCTGAACGCCGCCGGTGGCCTGTGGTCGCTCAGACTTCGAAGGCCACGCGGCAGACGGCAGACGTGTCCGCAGCCGCGGCCGCGCGGCCTTGGGCTGAAGTCGGGCGTGTCCCTCTGCAGGAGGAAGGTTCAAAATAATAGTCACGAAGCAGCCTCGGGACGATCTTCCGACCACTGTTCGCTATTTCTTGAACGTGTCGGGCGAAGGCCCGCACGGGCGCCGGGCTCCAGGGGAGGAGGGCGAGGAGGGCGGGGTGTCGCCGGGGGGGGGCAGGGAGGAGGAGCAGCTGTAGCAGCGGCAGAGCCGCGGCCGCGATGCCGCCCCCCGCGAGGGCCTTCGCCACGCGGAGTCGGCCCCGGACGCGGGGTGGGGTGGGGGTGGGCACGCCGCCGTCGCCACCGCTGTCGTCGCAGGCGGCGGATGGCGAGCCCAGACCTCCGACGGTATGGTTGGCAATCCCTGAGATCATGGCTTTTCAGTCTTTTCGAGCCAGGCGTTGTCGTCTCTCTCGGGCCCCGGGACCCTCACAGATCGATCCGCCTCGAAATATGACGCAGAGAGATTGGGTCGAGGGCTCTGAGCATGACCTCTTTCGACGTTGCAATTTTTTAGCTACGTCGGATCTTTGGGTTTCGGCCCTCGGGGCCCAGTTATCGGGCCCGGGGTCCATCAAAAACGGGTCTGGGACGAAACGCTGCCCCCAGGGAAGCGGCCGGGACCTTCATGTGGAGGGTTTCTCCGAAGGGCTTAGGCGACCCCTCCTCCTCCTCCTCCTTCTCCTCCTCATCCATCTCCTCCTCCCACTCCCCCTCCTTCTCCTCCTCCTCCTCCTTCTCCTCCTCCTCCTCCTCAGGTCGCCTACGGCAGCCCTGCATCTCCATGGCCACAGATTGTGAAAACATCCCGACGGATGTGCCAGCGGCAGCAGGAGGAAGGCTGATGGCGGTGGCGGTGGCGGCGACTCGCGGCGACGACGCGCGGCTACGACGATGACGACCACGTCGACGACGGCGGCGACGACCACGTCGACGGCTGTGACGACGACGACGACGACGACGGTGACGGCGACGACGGCAGACGCCGACGCCGCCGCCGCCGACGCCGCCGCTGACGACGTCGACGACGACGGCGACAAAGACTGCCTGCGGCGGCGGCGGCACCCGCTGCAGGAGCTGGTCGATGCCGCAGGGCGAGCCGTGCCCCGCCCCGCCGCCGCCCCGCTGCTGCCTGCCTGCCCCTGCGGATGGAGTGGTCCGGCGGGGGGGGGCAGGAGGAGGAGGAGGAGGAGGAGGAGGAGGAGGAGGAGGAGGAGGAGGAGGCGGAGGCGGAGGAGCGAGGAGGAGCGAGGAGGAGGAGGAAGTCGCTGGAATGCGCTGATCTCCACGGGATGGCGCCGAGGCGTGCCATGGGTGCTGCCCGAAGTGGCCCTTCAGACTGTTTTTTTGGCAGGTCCGGCGATCGCGCGGGTTAATCGGGCCCGCCCGCCCATCATCCCTTTCTCAGGAGCGACAAAAGGACGTACACGTACACGAGTCCACGCTGGTTTCGAGAGTAGTACGCATTGCGCAAATGTTCGTATCACGCGGCCGGTCTCGCGGATCGAGGGGCCGTGTTCATGCACATAGCTGGGCGCGTACGTCCTTTGTAGGCTCCCTACTTTCCCCCTGGATCACTGGACCCTGTCGGCCGCGCGGGTCCGAAGGGGGTACGCAGTTGTGGTGCGCGCGGGCATTCGGGGGGCCTGCCCAAAGCGCAAGAAGGTTTCGACCGTCACCTCCCCCCTCCCCACTGAATAACCCCGGTTGTCGTCGACAAGTGCAGAACAGCTTCCTGGCCCACGGTGTCCACAGTTTTTCGCGCCACTTCGGGGCCCTTGGGGCCCTCTGGGCCTCGTGGTGGGGTGCCCTGGAGGCCATCTAGGCCTTCCCGGGAATCCTGTGGACGCCTGAGCGGCCGAAAACAACGGGTTCGTCTGCGCGGACGTTCGCGCGTGAGCCGCCCACCTCGTTCCCAATGCAGCGTATCGTGCTGGCGGCCCGCGTAATGCACCGCGCACGGTCGCTCGGCCATCTCGCGAAAGACCCGTTTATCACCTCTGGGCCGGCCCAAGGTGAACGACGAAGAGGTGTTGCCAAAGGTGTTTTCGGGCGCTGCCAGAGGCATGAACGACGAAAAGGTGCTGCCAACGGTCAACGACGAAAAGGTGTTGCCCTTTCGTCGTTCACCTCTCAGGAGGGGGAAGAAACACACAGACACGATTAATCGTCGACCCCCAGGAAAATATGGGAAAATATGGGAAGTGGGGGGGAAGACAAAAACCCAGAAAATATAAGAAAATATGGGGAATCCTTTCCTTTGTGTGTATTTATTTGTGTGTCCCAGGGCCCCTTCAACCTCGGGCGTTGCAAAGGTGTCCCTGGCCAGGGGCACCTTCGGGCAACGCCCGAGTGTGGCGTGGGGCGCGTCGGCGTTGTCGCCGCGCGCTCGGCGCTCGGGGAGGAGGCGGTAGTGGTGCGCGGCGGCGGCACGGAGGCGGTGGCCTGGCGGCGGCGGCGGCGCGCGGTGGGCGGGACGGGGGGCTCGCGGGTCTGGTTAGGGGGGAGCAGGGGAAGGGGAGGTGCCACCATGTCGTAGGCACGAAGTGGAGCGCCCATGAAAAAAACACTCCCATCACATCCTTGCGACAAGGTTACGCCTCGCCTTGTGCGCAATAGTTGCACGCCTGCTCAAACTCTTCAAACTCATCGCCCCCTGGCTCCCCCCCGGCCGAAGGGGGTTGCCATGTGGATGGCGGGGTGTGTGGCGGGGAATGGCGGGGGATGGGGAGGAGGAGTGGGGAATGAGAAGGAGGAGGGCGAGCAGGAGGGAGAGTATGAATACGATGTCGTGATGGTGAGGCGGGAGGCGGAGGACGAGGACCAGGAGAGCTGGAAAATTGAGGAGGAGGAGGACCAGTATAAAAACAATATTCATCAACGATGTTGGAATGTACCCTCCCTCCAAGCCTCCTCTTCATAGACCAATGCATTTCCACAGAGGGAAGTGCCCCGTTGGGAGACAAAACTGTTTGAAGATCCTAAAGTGCGCCTCAACACCATTTTCATGACTTCAACGCCACGAATAAACCTGGCTGTTGCGTCGTGCCAGAGCACATTCCTGGGACTTTAACACCGCGAATCAACATAACTGGTGCGCCCTGACATGACTCGCTCCAAGACCTAATTCTTTACGCTTCGCGTATCCCCACCAGCCCATCTCAAAACAGCAACTCTTGCGAAGCATGCCGACAGTCGTGTTTGTCAGGCGTGTTTCCGCCTGCCCCCGCATATCTCCCCTGTTCCTCCTTCCTCCCGCCTTCTTGTACATCCTCCTTGTGGTGGGAGCGGGAGAAGGACGAGGCGGAGGAGGAGGGAGAGAAAGCGCTCCTCGTGGTTTGAGTCGTTTGGGGTTTCTCGTCCTGGTGTGAGTCGTTCGGGCCCTTCTTCCTGGTGTGAGTCGTTCGGGCTCTTCGTGGTGTGAGTCGTTCGGGCTCTTCGTCCTGGTGTGAGTCGTTCGGGCTTCTCGTGGTGTGAGTTGTTCGGGCCCCTCGTCCTGGTGTGAGTCGTTCGGGCCCCTCCTGGTGGGACTAGTTCGGGCTTCTCGTGGTGTGAGTCGTTCGGGGCCCTCGTCGTGGTGTGAGTCGTTCGGGCTCCTCGTGGTGTGAGTCGTTCGGGCGCCTCGTGGCGTGAGTCGTTCGGGCCCCTCGTCTTGGTGTGAGTCGTTCGGGCTCCTCGTGGCGTGAGGCGTTCGTCCTGGGGTGAGTCGTTCGGGCTCCTCCTCCTGGTGTGAGTCGTTCGGGCTCCTCGTGGTGTGAGTCGTTCGGGGTCTCTCGTCCTGGGGTGAGTCGTTCGGGCCCCTCCTTGTGTGAGGGTCGTTCGGGCTCCTCGTGGTGGGAGTCGTTCGGGCCCCTCGTCCTGGTGTGAGTCGTTGGGGCGCCTCCTTGCGTGTGAGTCGTTCGGGCTCCTCGTGGTGTGAGTCGTTCGGGGCCCTCGTCGTGGTGTGCGTCGCTCGGGCCCCTCCTGGTGTGTGAGTCGTTCGGGCTCCTCGTGGTGTGAGTCGTTGGGGCCCCTCGTCCTGGGGTGAGTCGTTCGGGCTCCTCCTCCTGGTGTGAGTCGTTCGGGGTCTCTCGTCCTGGTGTGAGTCGTTGGGGCTCCTCGTGGGGCCTCTTGGGGGCCTCGTGGAGCCTCTTGGGGCCTCTTGGGGGCCTCTTGGAGGCCTCTTGGGAGCCTCTTGGGGGCCTCTTGGAGCCTCTTGGGGCCTCTTGGGGGCCTCTTGGGACCCTCTTGGAAACCTCTTGGGGCCTCTTGGGGGCCTCTTGGGGGCCTCTTGGAGGCCTCTTGGGAGCCTCCTGGGATCCTCTTGGGACCATCTTGGGGCTTCTTGCGATCTCCTCAGAAGCGCAAATGAGCGCTGGCCCCTGAGAAGGACAACATGAGGCCAACACCTTCGTAAAATCAGTGAGTTTGCTATGGAGGAAGAGGAGCGCGGCCCCCTCAGAAGGCCAACATGGGGCCAAAACCGTAGTAAAATCAATGTTTTTTGATTCAAAAACGGTCGGAGGCGCCAAACTCCCCCCCCCCCCCTCGGGGCCAGAATCCTCGTGAGGGTCGTCGTTTTTTGGCCCTCCCAGGAGTCGAAAAAGACCCCCCTGGCGACGCTCGGGACTCCCTGTCCAGGTCCAGGGGGAGGGGGTAGGGGGAGGGGTAAACCCCTCCCCGAAGGGGAAGAAGGGGGGTTGAGGACAGAGAGAGCTCGCTAAACCACTCACGCCCAAAGGGCTGGTGGGATTTCTGGTACGTTACCACCAGCGCCATTGAAACTCTTGTAACTTTTTAACCGAATGTGCGCGGCACCGAGTCGAGAGCCACGTGAGGAGGCAGAGAAGGAGGAGGAGGAGGAGGAGGAGGAGGAGGAGGAGGAGGAGGAGGAGGAGCTCCTCCCCAGAACGCACCCTGGGAGAGGTCTGCGGGCCGATGTCCCCAACGGGAGGATGGGGTGAGCATCGGCGGCGAGCGAGGCGAAGGGGAGAAGCAAGGAGGAGAGGATCTTCTCAGACGGCGGCGGGGCGTCTCGGGAGCCCGTGTCTTCGGGGAGGGCTCGGAACATTTCTCAGATGACGAACGATCAACACGCACCCATACCCACAGGGGGGACGGAATGAGCTATGGGTGCGTGTTGTCCGATGGGGGTCCCCGCTCGAACGGGAGCCTTCCCAGGGGTCCGACAACCCGCACCCATACCCATAGCCATTCCTTCTCCCTCCGACCTCCCTATGGGTATGGTTGTGTGTTGGTCGTTCGTCATCAGAAGGTTGGCGGACCGTCGAGCCTTCTGAGAATGCCCGCCCATTTCACTTACTTCCCCCCCCAGGCTCGCCACCGCGAGCAGGAGGAGGGTCGAGGTGCTGGCGGGCCTCGGGGGCTTCTCTGGAAGGGAAGGCGGGAGGGAGAGGGGCGCAACGGAACGAGCGAGGGAGGTTGGGGTGACGGAGAGAGGTGACCACGGAAGGGGAGGGGCAGGGGTTGTGGGAGGAGGGGGGGAGGGGAGGGGGGGAGGGGGGAGGGGCAAGCTAGGTGCGCTCGCGTCATATTTGACGTCCTACCCCTCCCTCCCATCCCTTGCCATGGCGTAGGTATCCTCTCTATTCGCACAGTCGGATGTCGGACATGGTAATGATCGCGAGAGGGTACGCGATGCATGGTAAAGCACGGCATGACATGGCGTAGACGAGCACGGCAGAGCATACTATGCCATACCATGGCGTGGCATTGCACAGTGAAACATTGCATCATAAAGCATTGCAACGCAAAGCATGGCATCCCACAGCGGCGCAGAACACAACACCGCGCAGCATGTCATAGCATGGCGCCGGGTTCCTTTGAGGGTAAGTGGATCGTCTTCGAGATGTCTGGGCTGGTCTGGAGTTGTGGCCGAGAGAGAGAGGGAGGGGGAGGCAGGAGACGGGCCCCCGAGATCTCCTGGCCCCGAGAGCCCTCCCCCCCAGCGGGCACAGGACGCTCAGGACTTGGACATTGCCCTTCCTTGTCCTCCTCCTCTTCCTCCTCCTCTTCCTCCTCCTCCTCCTCCTCCCCTCCCCCTCCTCCTCCTCCTCCTCCTCCCCTCCTCCTCCTCCTTCTCCTCCTCCTCCTCCTCCTCCTCCTCTCCTCCTCCTCCTCCTCCTCCTCCTCCTTTCCCTCCTCCTCCTCCTTCTCCTGCTCCTCCTCCTGCTCTTGCTCCTGCTCCTGCTTCCCTCCGCCTCCTCCTGCTCCTCCTGCTCCTCCTCCACCTCCTGCTCCTGCTCCTCCTGCTCGTGCTCCCCATCCCCAAGTTCTTCTTCCTGCGAGCCTGTTCTGCTCGACTACTCGGTGTTGCACGCTCCCCCATCGGGCACTCCGTTCCGTCCCTCCCCCCTCTTCGTCGTCCTGCTCGTCCTCTTCCTCCTCCGCCTCCTCTTCCTCCTCGTCCTCGCACCTCCTCGTCGCTCTCGTCCTCCACCTTCTCCTCGCCTCCAGTCGATTTGTCAGGGTGTGGGTCGGAGGTCGTTCTCCGCCCGCCCCCTTGCGAAGTAGGCCGTCTCGACTGGACGGCGAGCCGCGGGCGACGAGGCGTCTGTCCGTTCCCGAGCCGGCCCCCCTTCGGACGGTCTGTGCCCCGCCCGAGGGGAGAGGCCCTCTCAGGGACTCCATGGACTTCTCCTCGCTCCCCTCCCTCCTCGCCTTCCCCCCTCCTCCCGTCGAGGACAAGAGAACGCCTAACCCTCATGACACAGTGAGGGCGTGGCCTCACTGAGGTTCCCGTTTTTGCATCAGGGATCGTCGTTCCGGGCGGTCTGCTTCGATGCAGCTGCAGAAAGAGACCCTCTGTCTCCCTCACGTTCTTTGTCTCCCAGCTTAGGTCGCCTCCCAGAGGGTTGGGGCCACCTGGCGGTCTGGCGGTCTGTTTTGACACCTTTGCCTCCCAGCTTAGGTCGCCTCCCAGAGGGTTGGGGGCCCCTTGATTGCATATCCTCCTCCTCCTCCTCCTCCTCCTCCTCCTCCTCCTCCGACTCCTCCTCCGACTCCTCCTCCTCCTCCTCCTCCTCCGCCTCCCCCTCTGCCTCCTCCGCGTCCCCCTCCGCCTCCTCCTCCGCCCCTCCGCCTCCTCCTCCTCCTCCTCCTCCTCCTCCTTGAATGCATGTCCTCCTCCTCCTCCTCCTCGCCCCTCCGCAGAGGAGGGGGCCCGCGGGCCCGCGCGCAGCGCCTCCGGCCAGGCCGCCCAGGGCAGCCCGGCGACCCGCGCCCAAGGCCGCCGCCGCCGCCGCCCGCGCACCCCGGGCCCGCGCGCCGGTGCCGCGGAGCCCGCCTGTGGGGCACACGTGCGGGCCCAGGACAGGGCAGCATCTTTCAGAGACCCGAATCATCAGGGGTAACTCGGGTCAGCGCTAACTCGGGTTCGTTTTTCGGGAATCCGAACCCGAGTTGCCCCGGGCCCGAGTTACCCCAGATAACTCGGGCGTCCAGAGCCCCAAATCATCAGGGATAATTCGGGTCAGGGCTAACTCGGGTTCGTTTTTCGGGAATCCAAGCCCGAGTTACCCCAGGCCCGAGTTACCCCGGATAACTCGGGCACCCAACTCTTTCGGAGGAGGAACATGGTACCCATACCTCTGCTCTTGCCGCGTGTTCCCCTTGTTGGGCCTCCTGGGCCGCCCTCGTCGCCACCGCTGGAATCGCTGCGAAATTCTGGTCAGGACGCACCCCAGGAGAGGTCGTGGGAGTGGCGGTATCGATACCTTTTGTGTGCGGCACACGCGCGGACCCAGGATCGTCGACCAAGAAAGATAACCTATCCCTAACCACACGATGAAGACGTGGCCTCCCTGAGGTCCCCGTCTTCGCATTAGGGATGATACTTATGGGCGGCTTGGTCCCATACACCCGCCCATATCCCTAACGTTTTTGACCCTAGGCCCCCTCCTAAGGGGTTAGGGGCCATTCTTGGGTCAACCATAGGTCAGGAGACCATGCTCCAAGAACACGAGAATCTCCGCCGCCCAAGCCGAAGAGCATTTGCGGGTACCCTGGTACCCTCCCCCAGTATGCACAAGAACGTCCAGCAAACACGGAGAACGACCCTCCCCGAACCGACACCACGATCTCCAAGACCTCGGTCCGACCGCACATAATTACGGCAGGTCCGCGCCGTGCCGACCAGCGAGGACCCCGCCGCGGGCGCTCCACGTGGAGCGCCGCGGGCGAGCCAGAGTCGTTCGATGTGGAGCGATCCGACGCTCCGGAAGCCGCCGAGCGCTCCAGGTATTGCACGGCTCCCCCCCGGTGTCTTCCCCCTCCTCCTCCTCCTCCTCCTCCTCCTCCCTCCTCCTCGCTCCTCCTCGCTCTCCTCCTCCTCCTCCTCTCCTCCCCCTCCTTCCTCCTCTCCTCCCCCTCCTCCTCTCGCTCCTCCTCCCCTCTCCTCCCTCCTCCCGAAGCCGGCGCCGACGTCGGCGCGACGCGACCCCGCCGTTTAGACGCCCGGAGCTCCGCGCGGGCTCCGCGGAGCGGCGCTGGCCCCCCCCCCCCCCCGTGGTGGCGCCTCCCGGCTGCGCGCCCGGCGCGCTCCGTGCGCGCCACGACGGCGGTTAGTCCGGGGAGTCCGCGCGGATCTCCGACACGTTGCGCTCATGCAGTGCAGTGCTCCGTCTGCCTGTCAAGACGCTGGAGTGTGATGGCGGCGTTGGGCCGCTCTCGGGCCGCTCCGCAGATCCAGGTGGGGGGGGCCCGACTTGTGCCGGTCGTGGCAGGGGCGTGCTGGGAAGTAGGTCCGGGGAGTCCGCGCGGATCTCCGGCACGCTGCGTGCTCGTACAGTGCAGCTTGGGAGGGAGGAGGAGCGATGCCAGCACCACCGGGGGGCCCACCTCCAGCGAGGAGCTCCACGGTGCCTCCCCCAGACTGGAGGCTGGGGAGGTCTCGAGCGAGAGGGGGGGGGGCCACACCGCCGGGGAGACCCCTTGTGCCTCCTCGCCGCATCTTCTCGCCCCTGGTGGCGTTGGTGTCGCGTTTCCTGGTTCTTGTTCAGTGCTCCGTCTGCCTGTCAAGACGCCGAGGTGTGATGGCGGCGCTGTGCCGCTCTCGGGCCGCTCCGCAGAGCCAGGTCGGGGGGGCCCGACTTGTGCCGGTCGTGGCAGGAGTGTGTTGGGAAGTAGGCGTTTAGCTTCGACCGGAAGAGGTGCGCTCTTGACCCGCGGATCAAAAACAAGTGTGCTGGGAAGTAGGTTTCTTCATGCCGCTGTCAGCATACCAGTCGATGTCGTCAGAGGCGGAGGAGGAGGGGTTGGCAGGATCACGAAGGAGAACAGAAGCATGAGTGGGAGAGGGAGTCATTGAGATATGATGACGAATGCTGTGGTACGTTGTGAGAGGGAACGCAGGGGGGAAATGTGATCCGGAGGGCAAGGAAACGAGGAGTGGGGCGAGAGTCTATGCGGTGGTGGGTCGCAATTTGGCATTGGCATACAACAAGGTGTGCGCAGTTTTTCATCTGGCGTAATGGAGGCCACAGCAGTCTTATCCCGATGTGCATGTTGTGCAGAACAGGGGGGGGTGATGAAATGCCGCGAGAAGAAGGGCCTGAACATGCTCGTCGCCAGTACGCCCAATCGGTTGCCTTTTTAGGTGACGGTACTGCGCTTACCGTGCAAAGCGCTTACCGTGCAAAGAGGCCATGCTTTTCAGGAGGGGCTGGAATGAGTGAGGGAAGGAGGGGGACAAGGTTCAGGAGGGGATAACAACACAGACACAATTAGTCGTCGATTCCCAGGACAATTTGGGAAAATATGGGAAGTGGGGGGGAAGACAGAAGCCCTGAACATATGGGAAAATATGGAGAATCTTGTTATTTGTGTGTATTTGTGTCCTGGGGCCGCTTGAAAGGTGGGAGGACAGTTCAGGAGCATGTGAATTTCTGCTCACTAATTGGACAGGGGGTCTCGCCCGGGGAGGGCGTGGTCTAATGTGTGTGGGGCTGGAGCGACGTGCCCTGTGTGAGGAGGAGGAGGAGCACCACGACAAGGAGGAGGAAGCAAAGGAGGGAATGGCGACAGTTTTCAAGCTCCATCGCCAGCAAATTCTCCTGACGGAGGAGGAGGGGGGAGGTGGGATGAGGGCGTCAGGGAAGAACGAGGATGATAATGAGTAGGGAGAGGGATGAAGAGGAGGAGGAGTAGGAGGAGGCGAAGGAGGAGGAGGAGGAAGAGAAAGATGAGGAGGACCAGGAGGAGGAGGAGGAGGAGAAAATTGAGGAGGAGGAGGAGACGAAGGAGAGGGAAGAGGGAAGGGAGGGAGGGCCCTCCTTCCCCCCCCCACCCTGAGATATCTGGTCGTTGCGCCCTTTTTTTCTGTCGGGCGCCTCCACCCGGCCTCGGGCCCTGGAACCAATCACAGGTCGACCCAGCCCGCGACGCGGCGCAGCAGGGTTGGGGCCTGGAGCTCCGTGCGTGGTTCGGGATGCCGCCCTGCAGCCTCCCGGGACGCGTGCAGGCCGTGTGAGGCCCATCCCGATCGCGGCGGCGGAGACGGGCGGGCCCCGACCGTTCTCGGCAGGGCCCCACGGACGGCTCGGCAGCGCGAGCCCTTCCCGGTAACGGATGGGTCGTTTGAGGATAACACGCCTTCCGAAGCTGGTTCCTCCTCCCCCTCCTCCTTCTCCTCCTCCTCCTCTTCCTCCTCTTCCTCCTCCTCCTCCTCGAGGCTGGGTGGATCCCGTTCTCCCCTGACTCGTGGCGTCGCCCAACTGCGAACGGTAGTGAGGTTCGGAGACTGCCGTGCGCGAGCGAGGCTGGTTTCGAGCAAGGGGATGCCGATTTTACTGAATTGCTCGACGACCTGGTCCAGGATTTTGCGTCCCAGTTTGGTACCCAGGCCGTTTCTCATTATGGGGGTGAGGGGCTGGAGCTTGGGGTGGGGACGTTCTCCTGGCGAGTCGCGAAGTACGCAAGTTTTTCGAAAAGGAAGCATATGAGCTCGTAGGTCCCCAGAATGCGGCAGTGTCTGGTAGACAGTTCACTCGAGAAAGACAGGCGGCCTTAGGATATGAAGTAGCCACAGAGTGTCCAAGGTGCCAGCAGAGCACAGAGACTCTCTTTCATCGGGTGTGGGAGTGCCCGTGCAGTGTAGGCTTCGAGGAATTTGAGAAGAGTGAATGTATCAGGCAGCAGGCCCAGGTGCAGTGGGAGAGTTGCCCAGTTTTGTGGCTCAGGGGAGTTCCGCCTAAGAGCTACACCCATCTTTTGGTTTTTCCAGAAGAAAACCTCCTGTCCTTGGGGCCGCTCCCGATTTCCGAGGTTGAACCGCATCCCAACTTTGGGAGTGTGGTGGTTTTCGGTGACGAATCGGGGGGGGGGGGCACAGTGCGGAGCCACGTAGGCGTAGGTGTGGTACTGCGGTGATCGCAATGCAGCCAGACGGCCAAGGGGGCTGGAGGCTAGCATGGGGCTGTTCGACTCCTGTCGGGGGGCAGCGTCAAACGGTCCCTCGAGCGGAGCTGCTCGCGTTTGCCATCGCACTTGAGCATGTCCCCGAGCGGTTTCTGTTTGTTACTGACCACGAGCCCCTCATGAAAGCATGGGGGAAGGGTCGGCAGTTCCAGAAGAACGGTTCAAATCAAGATTTGTGGTCTCGAATTCGGGGGGCACTCCAGGCTCGGTCGTCGGAGGTGAACTTGAACTGGACCCCTTCGCATATGGACGAAGCCACCTCTCTCAGCGAGCCGATCGACCCCTACTTAATTCAGGGCAACGCCCTGGCCGATGAAGAGGCGGGGGCTGCGGCGGGGAGAGGGTGGGCGGTGTCGGTGGAAGGGGGCGAGCCTCAGACTGACCACTGGGATGCGATTGGCACCCTGGTTCGAGCTCGTGCGAGGCGAGCCTTGGAGGGGGGGGTGCGGGGCTGACCCATGGAGGGGGGTGCGGGCCACGGTGCAGCGTAGAGCCCCCCCCCCTCGAGGAGGCAGCGTGTACTGCAGGCTTCCAGCCATTGCTTCGAGCAAGCAGAGGGCTCATGGAGGTGCAGGCGTTGCGATATTGTAGTGCCCGTGTCTCGTCTCATCGAAGCCGCCAAGACCCAGTGCCCTGGCCTCCCTCTCCTTGGACTGGGGGCGAGTAGCGGGGGCTTGGCGGCTGGAAGGGATGTGCGCCCCTCTCATACCGTCCAGAGATGGGAGCGTTACCTCCTGAGTTTCTGCACCACCTGTGGCAAGTACGCCACGGTCGATGGGCGCCACCTCGCGGCGAGATGCGAGGGCCTCTCCCGCAAGGGCCGAGAGAATTTAAGCCGCATCGAGGGAGGCAAGTACCCCCGCAGAGAAGGGGTGCCTAAGCCTTTACAAGCTGCCCTCGATGCGCGTGAACGCGGTGGCCTTGAGAGGTTGTTTGCGCGTGCGGCGCCCGCCCGCTGGTTAACGGGCCCTCCCTTGGAGGGCCAGCTGGCCAGTGGGAGGTGCGGGGGTGGCGGTGGGGTGGGGTCCCGCGTTCTTTTTCCTCCCCCTTCTCCCCCCCCGCCCCCCCGCACGCCTTGTGCTTGGTCAAAAGGTCCAAAAGGTCCTCCTCCTCCTCTTCCTCCTCTTCCTCCTCCTCCTCCTGGTTCTGGTTCTGGTTCTGAAAACCCCGAGTGGGGAGTTCGGCCTGCGCTGGGCAAAGCAGGTTCTGGTATGGTCCCCCCGAGCGGCGGCGAGTGCTGTGCCCAGCCCAGCGCCCATTGGCCCGGCTGCGCTTGCGTCGGGGCGGCGGTCGGCGGCTGGGCAAGTGCCCTCTGCTCGGCCCAGTCGCCCTCCCGAGTGCGCGGGCGCTTTTGGTGCACCAAGGGGAAGCCGGCAGACTACGCTGTCGGTCGCCACGGTTTTCTGGGGGGCCACCTAGAAGTCGCGTCCCTATCTGTTCCTCCATCAAGTGTCTCCCGCCCCCGCGCGGAAGGGGAGGGGGAGGGAGGGAGGGGGAGGGAGGGAAAGAGAAGGGACCAAGGGAAGGCGGGAGGAAGGGAGGGAGGGAGGAAACAAGAACGGAGGGAGAGAGGGCGGGGAGGGGAGGACGAGAGAACAATCAGGGGACGGCAGAGGGGAAAGATGAGCAGGCAGAGGGCACCAGGAACACGGATGGTGACCGATGAATGTCACGGGTGCAGCACGGCTGCAAGGCCAAGTGGGCTAGCAGCAGCGGCAGGCGCAGCAGGGCCTATGGGCGCCGTCCACCAAGGCACCGCCGCCAGCAAAGCCTCGCCTGTGCGCTGGTTTCCTGCAATTGGAATGGTCTGTTGCCTGAACCAGAAATTCAAGGCACCACCCCTGTTTAGCGGCCGAAGCACCAAGCCGATGACCTGGCCCCCATTGCCCCGCAGGTAGCTGGCTTGGTCTGCGCGGACATAGGATGGAGTGTCCGCAGGGTGGGAATCACACATGAATAGGATGTCCTTCTCTGTCATGGCGCGGCCGCCCACGCATGGCGGCATGAGTCGGCGGTCCTCATCGGCGTCGGGCGGGGCGGCCCTGGGCGCAGGGGGCGCCCAGGGGGGAACCATGGGCTGCGCTCTGTGGCTGCTCCGACGCCGGGCCGTGGCGCGAGGTGGCGAGGCCGCGGGGTAGGGCCGGGCCGGTCCAGAAGGAGGCGGGCTGGCTGCTGCCCCGCCGCGGGCGGGCGCCCAGGCTGTTGCGGCGGCGGCAGGCCAGAGCTGCGCGGCCCCGCGGGTGCGCCTGGCGCCCGCGACGCAAGCATGTGTACGTCATGCTCCCGAGCATCACTGGATGCCTCGGCGTAGCTTGCCCCCCCCCCCCCCCCTCCGCGAGCCGGCTCCGCGCGTCCGTGGCAGCGCGCGCAGCAGTCGGCGCGGCAGGCCCCGCGGGCGCGAGGGCCCTGGAGCGCAGGGCCTGGCGGCGCGCCATGGCGGCGGGGGCTGGCGCAGCTGAGCCAACGGTGGAGGCTGGCCGCAGGACTGGCCAGAGGGTACATCGGCAGCACTCGCGGAGGGCTTGGGGGGCCCAGCTGCGCGGGGGCGGGCGGCGAGATGGAGCCATGCCGGCAGGGCCGAGGTGGTGCCTGGGCGATGCCCGCGGGGGGGGAGGGTGCAGCCATGGCTGGCTTCACCTGCCGCTGGCAGGCACCAAGAAGCGTGGCGATCGGTCCGCGCGCCGCTCCTCCGTAAACCACGAGCAGCGCTTTCGCCACGACAGGGTCGAGCTCCTCCTCCTCCACCTCCTTTTCTTCCTCCTCTTCCTCCTCCTCCTCCTCCTCCTCCTCCTCCTCCTCCTCTTCATCCTTTTCTTTTCCCCCTCCCCCCTCAAAACATCCCCCCGAACCTCTGATGGGGCGCGCTCTGGCCAGGCTTTCGAGGCGGACCCACCCGTGGCCGCGAGGGCGCCGCAGGATGGGCTGGAGGAGGAGGGAGGAATAGGGAGAAGGAGGGAGGAGGTGGAGGAGGAGGGGGCGGAGGAGGAGGAGGGAGGGAGGGAGGGAGAGAGGGACGCGCGCGGGCGCGGGCGGGCGGCGGGCGGGCGGGCGGGCGGGCGGGCGGGCGAGGGAGGAGGAGGAGGAGGAGGAGGAGGAGGAGGAGGAGGAGGAGGAGGAGGAGGAGGAGAAGGAGGAGGAAAAGGAGGAGACGGAGGAGGAGGAGGAGGAGGAGGAGGAGGAGGAGGAGGAGGAGGGACGGCGACGGCGACGACGGCCAGCCTTACAGCCGACCCTCCCGTCCCAGGTCCCCCCCCCCTCAAAGATAACTCCCCCCCAGACAAAATTTCCTCGACCCCTCGACGCTAGTTAGCCCCCCGACGCTCCATCCGCGGGCCCGCGACGCTCGAATTCCACGCTGCAGCCAGTATCTGCTGCAGCTTCCACCGTCTGCCACCCCGCGGGGCACCGACTTCGGCCCGCTCGCGGCGGCGCGCCTGGGGGGGGGAAGGCAGAGCCCAGGGCGGGCCTTCTCGGGAGGCTCAGGGCCTGGCGTCGCTCGGACGTGTGCATGTTTCCTTCGGCGAGGAACATCGAGGAGCATCCTTGATCATTTGGCGAAAAAGCCACGCACGAAGCCGACAAAAGCATAGGGAATCGACGTCCGAGCGATGGCCAGCAGGGGGGGGCTCCGGCTGACTCCTGGGAAGATGTGCAGTCGATCCGTACGGTCGGCATGGGTGCGGAAAGAAGGTCAGCCACGCGCGGAGGGGGGGGCAGGGGGGAGGGGGGGAGGGCTTCTCAGAAACACCCCTTTGCTCCTTAGAAGGCGCGGCCCTACTCTGTAGATGCCAGGCCGGCGCCTTCGAAGAAGCAGCCTCCTTCTAAGGAGCCTTCCCCCATTTCTTTCCACCTCCTTGCGCGCCGCCAAGAAGCGGACGAACACCAACAGCAGGTCCTGCCCATTCTGAGCAGGGCTCGCTGTCGGTGTTGTGGCGGACGTGGTCAAGTTGAGACAGACAGACGCCCGCCCAACGGCGGCCGCTGTCAATGTTGAATCACATTTGCTGTCGGGTATCGTGCCAGTTTTTTCCGTACCCATTTCGGGCGTGCCAAGTCTTCGAAGCCCCGCAAGGGGTTTCTCGGAAGGCCGGAGGGCTTTCTCGCCGCCCCGCCGCTTTCCGAGAGGGCCTGCCCCCTTCAAAGATCCTCGTCGTTTCTAGCTTGTGGTTCACGAATCAGGTCTCTGGCGGCCGTTCGGGACGACCCCGGCACCCCGGGAGCGCTCTGGACACGGCGCATCTGTTGGAACTACCAGCCTCGAACGTATCCTTATCCCTAAGATTGACACGCCAAAAGGCGATGACAATCTTAGGGATTCGCCCTCAAAAGATAAGGGAATCCCTAAGATTGGCATCGTGATGAGGAGGTGCCCAGCACAGGGATAGGGATGTGTTCCAGGCTGGTAATGGAACGCATCCCGAGGCTGGAATCTGCCCCAAGAGCCAACGAAGACACGTCCGACAACCACCTCGAGTTTCGAGCCTGGAGTTCCCGGACGTCACCACCCGCCAAACCACCCCAACCCAACCCGAAGGCTCAGATTCACCCTCGATTTCCAGGGGGGGGAGTCGGGAAACATCGACAAAAACACATGTGGAACCCTTACCCCCCCCAACCCGAAATTCGGGTCTTCGGGTTGGGTTGGGGTGGTCTGGTAGGTAGTCAGGACGTTCCCCTTCGGTGCGCGCGGCCGGCGCTCGCAATGAAGATGGCCTCCGCCATGGTGCTGGCCGTGGTGGCCACCGCCGCGCTCCCAGCGACGGGCAGCCCCGTGGCGAAGGTGATCGAGATGCTCTCGGGCCTCCAGGCGAAGGTCATCTCGGAGGGGGAGGACCGCGGAACGCAAGGAGGGGGCCACAGGCGAGCCCTCCCCCTCAAAAATCGTGGGGGTAGGGGTAGGGTTCACATGTGGCCCCCTAGCAAGACCTCCCTCAGAGCCCCGAATCATCAGGGGTAGCTCGGGTCAGGGCTAGCTCGGGTTCGTGTTTCGGGACTCCGAGCCCGAGTTGCCCTGGGCCCGAGTCACCCCGGATAACTCGGGCGTCCAGAGCCCCGAATCATCAGGGGTAACTCGGGTCAGGGCTAGCTCGGGTTCGTTTTTCGGGAATCCAAACCCGAGTTACCCCGGGCCCGAGTTACCCCGGATAACTCGGGCGCCCAACTCCCAGATGTGGTCCGAGCAGATGGGGTCGGAGGATCTTGCCACATCGCCGATGCATCGCCGATGCGACTCGATGTGGAGCCCGTTTGTCTCCACGCCGACGTCGCCGATGCACCGCCGACGTTGCCGATGCAGCACCGATGCATCGCCGATGCATCGGCGATGCATCGGCGATGCGGCGCGATCCTCCGTCCACATCTACCCGGACCCTACTTCGGAGGCCTTTGGGCACAGAACAGGGGAACAGAGGAAGCGTACAGATGTGGGCCTCCCAGACGTGGTCTGAGTAGATGGGGTCGGAAGATCCCGCCGCATCGCCAATGTATCGGCGGAGCCCAATGTTCTCCACGCCGACGTCGCCGATGTATCGACGGCGTCCCCAATTCATGGCCAATGCGTCGTCGATGCATCGCGAAAGTATCGGCGATGCGGCGCGATCTTCCGACCTTACCCATTCAGACCCCATTGGGGAGGCCTCTAACAGTAGAGGAGGAACATCTACCGACGCCGCTACCCTTTCCTCGTCGCCACGGCTGGATTCGCCCAAAGTCCTGGCCAGAACGCGCCCCTAGAGAGGTCTTTAGGAGGACCGAGGATCAGACAACCACATAATGTAATGATCTTCGGCCCATCTCGCCACCGTGCCTGGGTGGTGGGTCACAGGTCTTTGGGATGTTCGTCGGGATGTCGTGGGAGGTCTTTCGGGGGCCTGTTGAAGGGCGCTTTGAGGCCTCGTGGG
>CAUYUJ010016464.1:147138-187138 GCA_963575745.1 Prorocentrum cordatum | reverse complement strand
TTTCTTTTGGATCTAGATACTTTAGTGCTTTTTTGGAGTACGGTTCATTTTTCGTCCAGAAGGGGGACACCCGATTTGACTCCGCCCTCGGTTCTTTGCTCGCGCCGCGAGAATAATATATATATAATATATATATATATATATATATATATATATATATACATACATATATATAGATGTGTGTGTGAGTGTGGACAGATCCCCGCCCCTCGTGCAGTTCCCTGTGCCCGTTGAGGAGTCGCACGCCGTCTTCGCCAAGTTCTCCGAGTGGTGCGAGGACGAGGCCCGCACGCTCGGCTTCCAGATCAAGACGTCCGAGGGCGAGATCGCCAACCTGAAGGCGGCCTGGAGCCGTCTGGGGGTCCGAGTTGGCCCAGCACTGGGTCTGGCTGGTAGGATAAAGTCGTGCCTGTCCCGCTACAGGGGGGAATCTGCAAAAATAGTTAAGCAACAGTCTGGGGACGATGTTTGGGGCATGTTTTGACCATTTGGGGCCATGTTTGACATATTTTTTATTGTTCGTCCAAAATCCCCCTGTAGGGGGGCAGGCCCGACTTGATGGTAGGAAGGGCGGGCAGCTTCGAGGTTTGTGGGTTCGGGAAGGTTGTTTGCCTTTCTCTTCCAGGGCCGTTTTCGGGCTCTGGGACAGTGAACATCAGATCCGGAGCGCGAGAACCTACAGTCGGGGCGCTATCGAAGGAACCCTTTTCGTCGGGAAGGGGCTCGGTTTTCCTTGATTGTTTCACAGCTCGCCCAGTTTTCCTTAGGTTTTCGATGGGAAGCCGAACTTTCACTTATGGATCAAAAGGGGCCCCGTTCAATATTCAGGGTTCCTTGGGTCAACGCCCCGACTGTGCACCAGCTGGACCCCGGGAGGGGTCCTGCGGCCGAGGTCCTGCGACCGAGTTTGAGCGGATTTGGCCTCATTTCGCTCTCCCTGGCATCGCTCGGACGTGTGCATTTTTCCTTCGGCGGGGACCATCCAGGAGCATCCTTGATCACTTGGCGAAAAACCACGCACGAGACCGAAGAAAACACAGGGAACGGACGTCCGAGCGATGGCGAGCTCTCTCCTGCTGCCGACTTCTGGGGTCCCCGCCCGAGTGGAGGCGACCATCGAGAAGGAAGCGGCCAGCATCGCGGGCTACGAGGCCAAGATCGAGGAGCTCGCCGCGGAGCTGGCGCTCGGAGGAGAGAAAGCGCCCGCATGAGATTTCTGCACGACTTCGAGCTGTCAGTTTCGCTTTCCATGGCTGCAAACAAAAAGGGCCTGCGTGAGCGTGAGCTTGGGAGGTTCCGGCGGATCTCTGGGATCGGCGCTCTAGGACCCCTGTGGCGGCTCCTCTGGTGCCGCCCCTGGGTACAGGGCCAATCCGAATGATTCACGCGAGCCTCCGAAAGATTTCTCTGACGCCTGGCATCGCTCTGACGTGAGCATTTTTTCTCGGCGAGAACCATCGAGGACCATCCTGGACCATCGAGCAACAAAAAACACACACGAAACCGAAACATGCACGGGAAATAAGTGGACGTCCCAGCGCCGGCAGGGACGAGCTTTGTTCGCTGGTCTCAGGCCCTGGACGAGGCGGACCTGAAGGCGGCCACCGAGATCAGGACACACGAGCAATCCAACTTCGCCGCCGAAGAGAAGGAGCTGAGTGAGGTCATCGACACCCTGAAGAGGGCCACCGCCATACTGGAGAGGGAGATGGCCAAGATCGGCTCGGCGTCCATGCTCCAGGTGCGGGTCAAGTTTTCGATCCGAGCGATCCGACTCGATGTCGATCCTGACCGACCTGCCCGATCCGACTCGACCCCGATGCTCCGGCGATCCGATGCAGCCCGCTGCCCGCGTGGGCTCAATTTGTGCATCCTGGCGCAGCCGATCCGATCCGATTTCGACGCCGTGCCGATGCAGACCGATCCGTCGCGCCTGCGGGTCCGATGCGACTTTTCCCGACGGCGCGCCGACCAGTCCTGCAGGTCCAGAGCGCCAAGTCCGTGGCGCAGGCGCTGGCCGCCATGGTGCAGGCCTCCCTGATCAGCTCCACCGACGCCAGCAGGCTGTCCTCGCTGGTGCAGTCCGCGCAGCAGTCCGGCGGGGAGGACGGTGACGCGGGCGCGCCAGACGCCGCCGTGTACCAGGGCCACGCAGACGGCATCTGGGTGTTGCTAGAAGTGGTCCCAGCCTGGGGCTTAGTGGGCCCTGGAAACGACAGGGCCGTTTTTTTACCAGTTCCGCTTTGCCGTTTTTGTTGCCGGCTCCGACGCTGTTTTTTGACCGGCTCCAGCTCCGGTTCCAATCCTGGAGCCGGTTTTCTGCCGTTTTTGGTCGCCGTGTTTTTTTTTTCCGTTCTGCATTTTCCAGGGACATTTTTTTTGGGAAACGGTGACAACATCGGCCCTGCCGTTTCCGGGGCCCACGACGGCCTGGGGTGTCCCCAGCGTGGGTCCCCTTTGGGGCCCCCCTGGCCTCGGGAGAGGCGTGGGCTCTGGAGGTCGTCTGGGCCCCCGCGGGACCGGGAATCCTGGGACACTGCGTCGACTAGTGACGGCAAACTGCATGAGCATATTCCAGATTTCGTAATAAAGGGAGGGGGGTCTCATTTCGGGGGGGTCTCTTCCAGGCTATCTTGGAGGGCCTGGGGGGGTCTAGGGACGATGTTTTGGAGGGTTCTCCCACGGGGGAGGTCTGCAATGGCTTGTCTCGGAGGGTCCAGACCCCCTCCCTTTTATTACGAGATCTGGAGTAAATTTTTGGAGGTCCGCGCGGGTTTCCTGGATTTCCTCGGGACCTCCCTGCCGGCGCTTCCGGCGCCGCCCCTGGCGCGCTCCGCGCGCGCAGGGAGGGGGGACACTTCGGGCAGCGCCCGAGGCATGGGCCGCGAGAACGATGGCGGCATCATCGCGGTCCTGGGGGACCTGCTCGAGAAGGCGGAGGCGCAGCTGGACGGCCTGCGCAAAGCGGAGACGTCGTCCCTCCAGAACTTCCAGGTGCTCGGAGAAGAAACTCCCCAGAGGAGGAACTGGTACCGATACGACTTTGGGGACTTTCGGGAAGCCCTCGTCGCCACGGCTGGATTCGCCTTGAGATATTCGTCAGAGCGCACCCCGGGAGATGTCTGGGAGGTGGCGATATCGGCATTTGTTTGGCTTTCCAACGTGGGCATGAGCACTGACTTGCGGAGGCTCGCGCGGATTTTTGTTGAATCGGCGCTGGCCGCCCCCTGGAGACGCCTCAGGCGCTGCACCTGGCGCGCTTCGCGCGCCAGGGAGGCCGGGGAAATCTGCGCGGACCTCAGAAAGTTCTTCTCACAGTTGTTGTTCCGACACAGGTGCTGGCCCAGAACCTGAAGGACAAGGGGTGCAGACAGAGGGGGAGTGGCCCAGGGAGGGAGACATCGCCCTCCATTTGCCCACTGCAGGAACGGGCTGGTTGGCTATCGAGGGCCCATCGCCGATCTGTGGGCGAGGTATCGCCAATTCCAAGTTAATGTTTCCCCCCTGATCCAGTCCCCCTCATTTGGGATGCAATTCCTGGGATGTTTAATTCAGCATTGGCGCTTCTAAAGCCGGCCTTGTCGGGAAGACTTCCGCTTCAATGCCGCTTACTCCGGCTGAATTTTAGGTTTCAAGCCAGGTCAAGTTGTGCCATACGCCCGAGAGCGTGGGCAACGGAAGAGACTGCCTGCCTAGTCTCACCGCTTTGCGGGAAAGGCGGCGGTGTTCATATAAGTGAAGCTGTTGGGGAATTCAAGCGGGTACGGCTCGTACGGGAATTCAAGCGGGTATGGCAGCAGGGGGAGGAGGAGGAGGATGAGGAGGAGGTGGAGGAGGAGGAGGAGGAGGAGGAAGGGCGGGATGGGGAGCGGGAGGGAGCGACACATAATCAAACACACATTTGCAACAGGTTGGTGGCTCGCAGACGCACTGAATCGCTGCTGATTCAGACGAATCTTTGCCTCTGAGCCAATCTGGCTTCATGACCCCTTAGTCGAGATTAATACTAATTCATACCCCTTTCTCGTTCCTGCGAGGACCTCCAAGAAGTTTCCCCTCCAATGCGATGTCTCGATTTCCTCAATACGGGGTGACGGCAAGTCCTGGCCCTTCTCCCCAGGGACGCTCTCTTATCCCGCGTCGTTGCTTGATGCTCCCCCTGGCCCTGGCGAGGGCCCCCAGAGGCCGCAGGTCCTACAAGACAGTCCGCCGTCTTTCTGTCCACGGCGCGAGCATGTCCGGGCCCTGGCTTGGCATCGCTCGGACGTGTGCATTTTCTGTCGGCGAGGACCATCGAGGAGCATCCTTGATCATTTGGCGAAAAAACCACGCACGAAACCGAAAAAGGCACAGGGAATGGACGTCCGAGCGATGGCCAGCTGACCGGACCCCTTCGAGGACGAGATCAAGAACGGCAACGCCGACCTCGCCTCGGCGAAGAAGGGCATGGCGGCCAGCGGCAGCTCCAAGGCGGAGGCCGAGGGAGACCTGACGGCCACCTCTGCGGACCTCGCCAGCGACGAGGATCGGGGGCCCCCGAAACGGGGTGGTGACCACACCGTGCGGTGAGTCGGTGGGGGTTCGAGGTCATCGCACGGTTTTGGGACTAAGGTCGTTCTTCGAGAATGTCTCGGGCGACTGGGGCCTCCGAGGTCCCAAGACCGTGTGGTTGCGGTCATTGCTTCGAGGTCTTTGTTGATTTCGAGGTCACCGTCGGGTCTGTCCCCACACGGTGTCGGGACCCCCAAGAGGAGACCAAGGCGACCCTGCACGCCAACTGCATGGACAAGGCGGAGACCTTCGAGGCGGAGCAGAAGAGTCGCGGAGAGGATCGAGCAGGGCAAGAGCACATAGATTTTCGGAGGTCCGCGCGGACTTCTTGGGTTCGCGCTGGAACCCCCTGCGAGCGCCTCTGGCGCCGCCCCTGGCACGCTCCGCGCGACAGGGAGTGGCTGCCCAGCGCTGATCGGAGAAACCCGCGCGGACCTCTGAAAGTCTCCGATCGTGCAGTCTGATTTCTCTCTAGCAAGCCTGGGCGACGAGAGCTGCATATGTACGGTAGGTTCGCGTGGTGTCGACCCGCGGTGACCCCGCCGCCAGCGTTCAAAGTTGAACGCCTCCAGCGACCCAGAATCGGTCGTTGTGGAACGATCTGACGTTTCGGAAACGGCCGATCGTTCAAGATTGAACGCTCCCCGCGGTGTCAGAGACCATCGCCAAAGTCGGCACGACACGGACCTGCCGTATACCGACACTGGCCAGGCCCATCCTGGGCCTGGGACGGGCTTGGCCAGGGCCAGCGCACGCGTCCGCGACCTCCGAACGTCTACGTTCCGCATTCCTCTGTCGCCGCACCTGGAGAAGAGGCAACGGCATTCGCATGAGCGCTCGACGGCGCGCGCCAGGGGCGGGGGCTCCGGCGCAGGTGACCTCCAGAGCACGCCTCCCGAGTCCCAGAGGGCCCCAGGGGGATCCAAGCTGGGGACACTCCGGGCCAGGACCACTTCTTCTTCTTATTAATCTTATGATGCTTCATATGTTTCTGCATTCGTGTTACTAGTCATGTCATTTTAGCAACACTATGATCAACAGTGCTTGTATCACTTTTACCACCACGATTCTTAGTGTTGTAGATATTCGTGGTATGGGGGTATTGTTAGTAGTCTAATCACCATTCTACTGATTGCATTGTTATTACCATTTTCTTATGTTGTCCTCTCTCGCCAGGGAAGAAAGGGCCGCCGCCACCAGCTAGGGGCACTGGCCGCTCCTCCCCCCGGGCTGGTGGCACGCCGTTCCGGGCGCGCAGCCCCGCGAGTGCCCGGAGCGGCGCGCCAACCCTTCGGGGCGGGCCGCTGGGAGCGGAATGCTGTGGAGTTCTGCTGGTGGTTGCTCTTTTCCGAGAGGTGGCGAAGGGTCTTGGCCTGCGCTCAAGCCCACCGAAAGAGTGTTCTGAAAACCTCTTTGTGTTCTTTGCACGGAGTGTTCTTTGAGCATGTCTGGCCGAGACCGTCTTGTGTCAACGCATCGGGTTCTCAGAACAAAAGTGGTGCTCTAAGACAGTGGCAGGCCTTGATGAATGCTGGGATGGTCGGCCCCTGCTCAACTTTTTGCTCTTATGATTCCCACGGAGGAGCTGAAGGCACTGGCGGAGGCCAAGAAGGTCCTCGTGGAGACGACCACCGGAGCTGACGCCCAGAGCTACTCGCTCCTGCAGACCGCGTCCGCCTCGCACCTGACCAGTGGCGCGGACCTCGCGCGCTACGAGGCCGTGCGCTTCGTGCAGGGCCTGGCGCAGAGGCTCGAAGGAGAAAAACTTGAGCTCTCGGACGGGGCCATGGTTAGCGTTTTTTTTTGCCGATCGGCGCGGGCCTCCAAACCCCCCTCCCCCCCCATGAAGTAGATCTTGGCTGTTTTTGGCGCCTGTTTTGAGCAGGTAGAGTCTCCCCCTATAGGACGCACGGTCCCAAACAGTCGCACTAAGCAGAGGTCCAGAGCCAGACCCGCCCCCCCTTCACTCCCCTTCCGCCCAATGTCGAACCGCCGAATAAGCAAAAAACACTCCCACCTATGACAAGCATAGTAAATCCGTTCCAGAGCCTTCCGGACGCTCTCAGTGCGTTCCGGAACGCTCTGAGGACTCTGCGGCGCCCGATACATAATTCCGAGCTGCCGGATCTCAGAAATCATAGAGTTATCTTCACCCGATGTGATCCTCGCCCTGGAGTCGTGTGAATTTTGGGCCCCCTCTTGGCTTCGTCGTAACCTTTGGATCTGCATTGGGCCCCCCCTCACGGCGCTTCTGGCGCCGCCCCTGGCGCGCTCTGTCGTCTAGGGAGGGGGTTCCAGCGCGGATCTAATGAACGGCGCGTACGGCCAAAAGTTTCAGTTTATGCATTTTTTTTCCAAATCGTATTGCACTTACACCTGGAGTATTATTTCTGGTCTAGGGAACTTGGCCGTGTCTTCGTTCTGGCGGCTATGTGGCCGCCGTCGCCGCCCCGTCGCCGCCTCGTCGCCGCCCGTCGTCTGGGCCGTGTCTTCGATCTGACGGCTATGTGGCCGCCGTCGCCGCACCGTCGCCGCCTCGTCGCCACCCGTCGTCTGGGCCGTGTCTTCGGTCTGGCGTCTATGTGGCCGCCGTCGCCGCCTCGTCGCTGCCCATCACGTCGCCGCCTAGATTTTTATTTTCAAACAAATCATTCGGATCTACCCCCCCGGGATTAACCGGCCGCCTTGTCGTATTGCAATTTACAGACGGTTCTGCCCCATGATCCATTATAATATATGAGTTCACAGCATCTCAGGCAGGCTGGAAGAAAATACTGTGCGCGCGCGTTTCTTTTCAAAATCAATAGTTTTTAATAACCCCTTGCAACGCAATTGAAATGCAGACGCGCGCGTCGTCGCGCGCGCGTGCCGAAATTCTTTAACACCTTGGGTGTCGAAACTGAAGGGTTACATTTTTCATAGAACAAACATTGCTTCGCATTTCGGATTCTCAAACAAAACATGCGTTCGCGCTCTTGCTGAGTCTTAAAATACAACTTCGGTGTTTCTACAGGTTCATAAAATGCTACCCAACGGGCCTTTCCCGCGCGCATGGGCCTCTCGCGCCGCATGTCGAACTCATCCGAGCGCCCTTGCGCGCGTGCTTGGGGGGGGGGGACCATCCGTGTCAAATAACGCCGACGCGAGGACATCGTCATCGTTAACGGCGGGCGTGATCAACATCGGCGCCGTCATCGCCACCATCTTCACCACCATCGGTACTGTCATCATCTTGTCTACCGTTGTTGGCGTCGCCATGATACCGCGCCCGCCCAAGTCACCGACACGCACTGAAGTTCCCGTTGGAAGTGCCCGGCGGTCAGCACCACCGCGGCGGATGCATGCGCGAGCAGTGGAGTTGACAACTCAACGCGAGCATGGGTGGCTTGTACCGCATAGATTGCGCCACGAAGACTGCACAACATAGGTTGCACCAGGTTGTTTGCACTGGATACATTGCACTGCGCACATTGCAGTACATGAGTCGAACCGTTAATAGATTGTACAACGTCGATTGCACAACCGATTTTGAACAACATAGATTACATCACGCCGGCTGTACCTACAAAACTTTGCCCTGCAAAAATTGCACCGCTGCGGTGCACAACGTGTACGGCACCACATCGACTGCACCACGCCGGTTTCACCGCACATGTTTGCCACATACATAACACATGTTGATGTGCATGTTTGTATGTCTGTATGGCTGTATGCATGTGCATACATATATATATATATATGCATGTTCGACAATCTCTATATGTATCGCAGCATGTACTGTTCATGCCGCCTATACTCGGACATACATACGCGTACAAACAACAACGGTTGCACATCATCCGCAGCACCACCTATATTCTCCTAATACATAATATTTGAACACACATCCTCCCCTCCTGGACTTCATCGGTCCGCCTGTGTGTCTTGCAATGCACATGTGATTTTGCTCCATCGTCCATCCTAGATCTGAATTCGTACTCTTCCGTGCAATCCCTTAAGGCTCTCCCGCCATCCTCTGACAATCTACATACAGTGCGCGCGGACTCGCTTATCAAACATCAGCAGTTTGCAAGAACCCATTGCAATCGGACGAAGTATATTAGCTCGCGTCGCCGCGCGCACATGCCGACATTCTTAGAATCCGTAGTTTTGGTGAGGATTTTCAAAAGCGAGTGTCCCGAAACATATTTACAAAGTTTACAAAGTTACAAACGCAGTGACCCGAAGTTTACATATTTACATATATATAATTACCCACAAATATGTATACATATGTGTGTATATATATGTATATACACATATCGGAGTAGGCCCGGCGGGGGCCCGGGCCGGTGCCGTATCACCCCATGGGGGTATTGGGGGGGTCCCAGGGCTCCCGGGAGAACCCGGGTCCGCTCCCAAACACGCCACGACACGCCAAGAGGGTTCTAAAGCTTGCCAAGACAGCCCCAGGAGGCCCCGGACACGCCGAAGATGGCCTCAGGACGGCTGGCGACGCCGCCAAAACGCCCCAAGAGCACCTCCAGAGGCCCCTCCACAGGGCCCCTGAAGCCGAACATCATCCCTTTTCCGACGTTTCTGAAGCATATTTGCGCTCTCGCATTTTCCGCCTCCCCACGGTCCCGGACGGCATCAGAGGCCCTTCAGATCGCTCCAAGACGGCCGAAGAGGCCCCCAAGAAAGCCCAGAGACGGCCCAGGAGGCTCCCCAGATCATTCAAGAGGGCCTCGAGAGCGCACCAAGAGAGCCCCAAAAGCGACCCAAGAGGGCCCGAAGAGCGCGACATTTCAAGGTCCCCGGCCTGAGAGGCTCCTGGGACGCCCCTGGAGGCCATCAAGAGGCTCTCAAGAGGCCCCGTGAGGCTCCCAAGAGGCTCCCAAGAGACTCCCCGGAAGCCCAATGGGCCCCCAAGGGGTCCGCAGGGAAGCCCCTTGCGTGCCCCCGAGACACCTCGGTAAATCGTATTTCCCAGACGGCTTTCCGGGAACGTGATTCCTTGGGCTTCCGCCCCCACCATGTTTCCAATAGGTTTGCCGACAAAGCCCAAAGGGGTCCCTCGGTAAGCCCCCAGAGGCCCCCCTCTTAAGAGAGCCGAGCAAAGCATGCTCCCGGAAAGCTCCCTGGGAACATGATTCTCGGGTTGTCGCCATCTGCCCAAACCATGTTTCCTAAACGCCTGCCAGGAACAAACAAAAACGAGAGTCCCAAGCAGCGCTACTTGCCGCCACGCTCGGAAACGCGTAAGGCCCCGAAGCCTCCGGAGGTGCCCGACGACACCCCAATAAATCATGTTCCCAGGAAGCCTTCCGTGAATATGCTTCCTCAGGCTTCCGCCCCCAGCCCCAACCATGCGTCCCCAAATGCTTGCTGGGCAGCCCCCCAGTTGGCCTTCATACGCGCCATCGTACTACCAGAAAGCTCACCGATAAGATGATTATTCAGGCTTGAACCCGCACGCAACATCTGCCCCAAAGCGCCTGTTAAGCAGGACTTGAATGGGCCCTCAAGTGCTTTCCTAGAAGCCCCACAAGACGCTGATGATGACGAAGATGATGACGAAGCTGACGATGATGATGGTGATGGTCATCGTGATGGTTGTTATGATGCTGACGATGGTGACGGGTACGAGGATCTTAGCTAGAATTTGAGCGCGCGCGAAGCGCGCGCGATGGTTCTAGTATACATATACAGTTTTACAAACGCAGTTTCAAACAAAGACTGCGCGCACGCTCTTGCGAATGCGTTAAAAACACTCGGTTGTCCGACCGGCTCACCAATTTTGACCAAATGGGCGCTTTCGCGCCACGTTTCGAAATCATTCGAATTTCCTTGCGCGCGTCTTGGGGGGCAGCATCCATGCCAATTCATTTTAGAACCTTCGTCGCCGCCGCGAAGACACCATCATCGCCATCGGCGTGATCCGCTTTGGCGACATTGGCCATGCCGCTTTCATCGTCATCGCCGTCGTCATCACCATCGCTACTAGCATCATCGTGACTACCGGTGCCGACGTCGCCATGCTACCGCGCCCGCCCAGGAATGAAGTGCCCGCTGGTAAGTGCCCAGCGGTCAGCGCCACCGCGGCCGCGTCGGTCGCGCCAAGTTAGCTGGCCGCTGTGCACGCCCGAGCATGCGCGGGCTTGCGCGGCTGCGCGGATGCATCAGCCAACGCCAAGCACTCATCGCCACCGCCGCCGCGCTGGCGTTTGCAAACCAAGCTGCGGGTCGGTGGGTGGGATGATTGCGCGAGTACTGGAGCTGTCAACTCCGCGCCTGCCAAAACTAACTGTACGACATCAGTTGCGCCACGCATATTCCATTACATCGGCTCCACCACGTGTAGGTATACATATATATATATATATGTATATGTGGCAAACCAGGGAATGCTGTACATCGGCAGCACGCAACATATGACACAACATCGATTCCATCCCCTCCCGAGGTCGGAGCTTCCGCCCCCCTTCAAGATATGCAGTTCGCATATGATTACGATATTTTCCCCATTCGTCCTATCACAGCCTAGCCAGTACCGATCCCCCTCCCTGCCCTTGCAAGCAATCATATGCGCGCGCCTTCGTTTATCAAACATCAACAGCTTTCAATAATCCCTTGGAGCAAGCGGGGCGAAGTGCACGCGCGAGCCACAAACACAACAAACGCATGATTCGCAACAGTACTGTTCGAGAACAGTTTGCGCTCGCGCTCTTACGAATTATTGACAAACCCATCGGGTGTTTACCATGTCTTTAACTTGCTTCCAAATTGGCCATTCGCGCGCGCGTGTCGGATTCGTTCGGGCGACCTTTTGCGCGTGTTGTCGCAATAATCCCTTTCAAGCAGCTGGGCGGAATTCACGCGCGCGCATGCCGCAATCCCGGAAAAATGCCCTCGATTGTTACCTTCAAAATTGAGCGTTACGAAACAAAAGTTCTGCACCATCAGTTTTCAAACAAATCCTGCGTTCGCGTTCTTGCGGATGCTTAAGAAAACCGGCTGTGTTTCAACATGTTCATTCGATTCTGCTAAACGGGCCTTTCGCGCCGCATGTTGAACTCATTCGGACGCTCTTGCGCGCGTGCTGGGGTGGGCACAGCCCGTGTCAAATAATACCACGCGGGCCATTTTCGCGCCCCGGCCACGCACGCATGTCGAACTTCTTCCAAAACCTTCATCGTTGACGCGAGGACATCGTCATCGTGATCGGCGGGCGTGATCAGCATCAGCGCCGTCATTGGACTTGCCGTCGTTGAAGTGTCGGAAGGATTTCGCGAGTTCCCAAAAAAAACATGGGAATTAGCTTGGCGAAGGACCCAACCATATGCAGTTGAGAGTACCGCAATTGTGAATATCTTTTTCGGTGGCGCTCCCTATGGGGCCACGAGCCGTATGAGGGGTGTGCCGAAATGCGTGGCAGTGTACACAACACGAACGAAGACGATAGGTCCGAATATGAAAGCTTGAGCGCGTGCGAGTCGGATCGCGAGCGAGTCTGATTATGAATGAATCTGCGCGCGATTGATTCTATTCGCATGAATGCGTGCATGGATACGCCCAGTGTAAATGTATGTATACGACTGTGAACAGTTTGGGTCTGCGTGACTCTCGGTACTCGTGACTCTGAGCGTCGCCTCTGCAGGGGGCTTCCCTGGGAACCCCGACGGCAGCGCCCGCGCGCCGCGACGCCCATGTCGGCACGCCACACACCTGGTGTGCGGGACGCATGCGGACGGCAGCACTGGGGCCTTCGGTGGAGCTCCCTGTGGGGCCACGAAACGTGTGAGGGGTGTGCCGAAATGGGTGTGCGGGACGCATGCGGACGGCAGCCATGGGGCCTTCGGTGGAGCTCCCTGTGGGGCCACGAAACGTGTGAGGGGTGTGCCGAAATGGGTGTGCGGGACGCATGCGGACGGCAGCCTGGGGCCTTCGGTGGAGCTCCCTGTGGGGCCACGAAACGTGTGAGGGGTGTGCCGAAATGGGTGTGCGGGACGCATGCGGACGGCAGCCATGGGGCCTTCGGTGGAGCTCCCTATGGGGCCACGAAACGTGTGAGGGGTGTGCCGAAATGGGTGTGCGGGACGCATGCGGACGGCAGCACTGGGGCCTTCGGTGGAGCTCCCTGTGGGGCCACGAAACGTGTGAGGGGTGTGCCGAAATGGGTGTGCGGGACGCATGCGGACGGCAGCCATGGGGCCTTCGGTGGAGCTCCCTGTGGGGCCACGAAACGTGTGAGGGGTGTGCCGAAATGGGTGTGCGGGACGCATGGACGGCAGCTGTGGGGCCACGAAACTGGGTGCCTGTGTGGCAGGGGGGTGTGGGGCCACGAAACGTGTGAGGGGTGTGCCGAAATGGTGTGCGGGACGCATGCGGACGGCAGGGGCCTTCGGTGGACGAAACCCGAAATGGGTGTGCGGGACGCATGCGGACGGCAGCCTGGGGCCTTCGGTGGAGCTCCCTATGGGGCCACGAAACGTGTGAGGGGTGTGCCGAAATGGGTGTGCGGGACGCATGCGGACGGCAGCCATGGGGCCTTCGGTGGAGATGGGGCCACGAAACGTGTGAGGGGTGTGCCGAAATGGGTGTGCGGGACGCATGCGGACGGCAGCACTGGGGCCTTCGGTGGAGCTCCCTGTGGGGCCACGAAACGTGTGAGGGGTGTGCCGAAATGGGTGTGCGGGACGCATGCGGACGGCAGCCATGGGGCCTTCGGTGGAGCTCCCTATGGGGCCACGAAACGTGTGAGGGGTGTGCCGAAATGGGTGTGCGGGACGCATGCGGACGGCAGCATGGGGCCTTCGGTGGAGCTCCCTGTGGGGCCACGAAACGTGTGAGGGGTGTGCCGAAATGGGTGTGCGGGACGCATGCGGACGGCAGCACTGGGGCCTTCGGTGGAGCTCCCTGTGGGGCCACGAAACGTGTGAGGGGTGTGCCGAAATGGGTGTGCGGGACGCATGCGGACGGCAGCCATGGGGCCTTCGGTGGAGCTCCCTGTGGGGCCACGAAACGTGTGAGGGGTGTGCCGAAATGGGTGTGCGGGACGCATGCGGACGGCAGCACTGGGGCCTTCGGTGGAGCTCCCTATGTGGCCACGAAACGTGTGAGTGGTGTGCCGAAATGGGTGTGCGGGACGCATGCGGACGGCAGCACTGGGGCCTTCGGTGGAGCTCCCTATGGGGCCCCGAAGCGTGTGAGGGGTGTGCCGAAATGGGTGTGCGGGACGCATGCGGACGGCAGCCATGGGGCCTTCGGTGGAGCTCCCTGTGGGGCCACGAAACGTGTGAGGGGTGTGCCGAAATGGGTGTGCGGAACGCATGCGGGCGGCAGCCCTCGGGCCTTCGGTGGAGCTCCCTATGGGGCCACGAAACGTGTGAGGGGTGTGCCGAAGTGGGTGATGACGATGACGATGACGACGATGCCAATGACGATGATGATGATGATGATGATGATGACGATGATGATGATGATGATGATGATGATGATGATGGGAGGAGGGAGGAGGAGGAGGAGAGAGGAGGAGGAGGAGGTGGGACGCGGGGCGCTGTCTCTTCAAAACGAGGACCCAACACCACAGTGTGCCACAGGATGGTTGGGAAAAAAACACACACGGTTTCGCAACATTGATTTGCTAAAAAAGCTTACGCGCGAGCTCCTGCGAAATCTTAAGGAACCCATAGGTTTTTCAAGCTTTTCACAAACTGCTACCAAACAGGCTTCGCGCGCGCGCGTGCTGAAATCTGTCGAACGCCCCTGCGCGTATGCCGTCGCGAAAATCCCCTGCAACAGATGGGACGCAGTGCAGACGCACGCGTCGTCGCGCGTGTATGCCGAAATCCTCCAAAACCCATCGGTTTCGGAAGGAGTTCAAAATCGCGTGTCCAAAAAACCTACAGACACACGGTTTCGCAACACGGATTTTCAACAAAATCGTGCGCGCGCGTTTTTGCGTCGTTGTCGTTGTCGTCGCTGTCCTACCTCCTCCCGCGTCGTCGTCGTCGTCGTCCCCTATGTCGTCCTTTGTCTTTCTTCGTGTTCGTCGTCGTCGTCCTCTTTGGCGTCGTGGTCGTTTCCGTCGTCGTTGTCGCCGTGGTCATCTTTCCTTCTCCTCTCGTCGTCGTCGTCGTCGTCCGTCGTCGGCGTCTCGTGGTCGTCCCTCCTATTTCGTCGCCGTTGTCGTCGTCGTCGTCGTCGTCGTCATCGTTGTCGTCGTCGTCTTCCCTCCTCCCTCGTTGTTGTCGTCCTCGGCGTCGCCGTCCTTGCTCCTTCTTCGTCGTTCGCGTCATCGCCGTCCTCCCTCCTCCCTCGTCGTTGTCGTCGTTGTCGTCGTTGTCGCCGTCGTCGTCCTCCCTCCTCTCTCGTCGTCGTCTTCGTTGGCGACGTCGCCGTCGTCTTCGTCGTCGTCGTAGGCGTCGGCGTCGTCGTCGTCTTCGTCGTCGTCGACGTCGGCGTCGTCGTCGTCGCCGCCGCCGCCGCCGTCGTCGTCGTCGTCGTCGGTGTCGACGTCGTTGACCTCGTCGGTGTCGTCGTTGTCGTCGTCGTCGTCGTCGTCATCGTCGTCGTCGTTGTCATCGGCGTCGGCGTCGTCGTCGGCGTCGGCGTCGGCGTCGGCGTCGTCGTCGTCGGTGTCGTCGTCGTCGTTGTCGGCGTCGTCGAAGTTGGAGACGTCGTCGGTGTCGTCGTAGTCGTTGTCGTCACGGTCTTAAGAGATTTTGGTACCCACCGTCACGGTCTTAAGAGATGTTGCAAACCAAGTTGCGGGTGGGTGTGTGGGATGTTTGCGCGAGCAGTGGAGTGGACAAATCATTGCGAACAGAAATTAATTTTCCTTTCTAAAAACAGACTCCCTTGCGTTATCCGTACACCTTTCGTGTATGTAAATCATCTTTGATTCTGACCACATGTCCATCCTAAATATGAATATGCACTATCCCCAGGGGGGCGGTATCGACCCCCCTGAGGTTCCCAAGTAAAAAACGATACGCGGGGACATCTTTTGTTGTCGTCGTCGTCGTCGTTGTCGTCGTCGTCGTCGTCTTCCCTCCTCCCTCGTCGTTGTCGTCGTCGGCGTCGCCGTCCTTCCTCCTTCTTCGTCGTTCGCGTCGTCGCCGTCTTCCCTCCTCCCTCGTCGTTGTCGTCGTTGTCGTCGTTGTCGCCGTCGTCGTCCTCCCTCCTCCCTCGTCGTCGTCTTCTTTGGCGACGTCGTCGTCGTCTTCGTCGTCGTCGTCGGCGTCGGCGTCGTCGTCTTCGTCGTCGTCGACGTCGGCGTCGTCGTCGTCGCCTGCCGTCGTCGTCGTCGTCGTCGGCGTCGTTGACGTCGTCGTCGTCGTCGGTGTCGTCGTTGTCGTCGTCGTCGGCGTCGTCATCGTCGTCGTCTTCGTCATCGTCGTCGTCGTCGGCGTCGGTGTCGGCGTCGGCGTCGTCGTCGTCGTCGGTGTCGTCGTCGTCGTTGTTGGCGTCGTCGAAGTCGTTGGAGACGTCGTCGGTGTCGTCGTAGTCGTTGTCGTCGGCGTCGTCGTCGGCGTTGTCGGTGTTGCGTCGGCGTTGCTGTCGTTGCCAAGTGTCAGTTGGTGCGCACCGTCACGGTCTTAAGAGATTTTGCAAATCAAGTTGCGGGTGGGTGGATGGGATGATTGCGCGAGCAGTGGAGTTGTTAAGTTCAAGTTCGGCAAGTGGATTGCACCACATAGATTACACCGCGTAGATTGGACCACGTCGGTTGCACCACATATAGTTCACGATATGTGTTGGTTAAACCACGTCGATTGCACCGGATGGATTGCACCGTGCAAAATGCACCAAACCGTTTGCAACACATGAATTGTACAATGTCGAGTGTTCAGTCTATATATCAGAGCATCGATTGCCCTACGTCGGTTTTACCCAACCCACAGATTTCGCACCGCATACACTGTTCCGCATATATAACGACATGTTGTCTGCACCACCTATACCCGTACCGGCTTCGCCCCGTGCCGTTGGCCCCCCTCCTTTATAATAGGAATTGCCAGAGCTGTGTTGGGATGTTTGGACGCTGACAAGAAGCAATTTCGGGACCGCACAATCTGCGGAATGTGCCACAAGTACGGATGACGCGTAATTTACGGATGTTGATAGCGCCAGGGACGCAAGTATTAAGTATTGTTTGAGGGTTTATGGCTTCGGGGACGCGAATGTCGTGTAATGTAAAAGGGATTGAAGACGCAACTATGTCTGATTTTACGAAGTTGTATGGCTTCGGGGACGCGAATATTGTGTAATGTTCGAGGTCTCATGGCCTCGAGGGCGCGAATATGCTGTGATCTAGAAGGGTTCATAGCCTCGGGGACGCGACCGCCGTGTAATTTGCGAAAGTTGATGGCGTCGGGGACGAACACATTGCGTGATTTAACACAGTTCATGGCCCCAGGGACGCACGTATCAAGCAATTTACAAGGGATTATGGCTTCGGGGACGCGAATAATGTGTATTTTTAATTCTGAGAACCTTCCAAAGGCGTGGTAAAACATCCCGTTTGGGGCTCCCACCCTTCGCGCGGACAGCAACAGTTCACAGTAAGGAAGCAGAAAGCAGCACTACAACAGTGCAAACTGGGAACGGCAACTGGAACAGGGAGCTGCAATCTTCACCCTCTCAGCCTGGTGGCCCCGCTAGGGGCCCGGCGGATTGGCAACGGAAATTGCACAACATGTATAGCGCCACATATCTTCTCTTGTATGTGAGAGGTATTTGGACCTACCCCCCCCCACTTCACGTTACGGTCCTCCGTTTTGTATTGCAAGTTGCGTGCTATTATGCGGCATCGTCCGTTTTAGATACGAACCCATACCATCTCAGGCAGTCCCTCATCGGTCCCCCCTCGTCCTTGTTGGAAATCTGCTATGCGCGCGCTCTCGTTTATCCGAATCCCCTGCACTTTGATGAAGCGCACAAGCTCGCGCCGTCGCGCGCGCATGCCGACGTCTTCCAAAACCACGGTAGGTCTCGTAAGCGTTTCAAAATCGAAAGCCCCGAACACAGACAATATCGAGAATCAGCCACGCCTGCCACGCTTTGCGAGCCCGCAACGGATAGGAAGACCACCCCATCGCACCCCCCTGTGTGTCGAGAAAGTGCCACGCTTGCCACGCTCTCCGACCCTGGCAGGCATAGAGGCCGCGCTGAGAGACCACCCCCTGCGCACCCCCATGATGTCGAGAATGTGCCATGCCTGCTATGCTCTGGACGACCGTCACGGATAGCGGGACCCCTTCTTGCGCACCTCTTATGGTGTCGAGAATATGCCATGCTTGCTGTGCCATGGACGAGTGTCACGGACAGTGGCCACGGTGAGAGACAACCCCTTGCGCACCTTTGATGGTGTCGAGAATCTGCCATGCTTGTTGTGCCATGGAAGACCGTCACGGATAGCGGCCGCGGTGAGAAACCACGTTTTGCGCACCCTTGATGGTGTCAAGAATTTGCCATGCCTGCTGTGTCATGGAAAACCGTCACGGATGGCGGCCGCGGCGAGAGACCACCCCTTGCGCACCCCTGATGGTGTCGAGAATATGCCATGATTGTTATGCCTTGGACGGCCGTAACGGATAGCGGCTACGGTGAGAGACCACGTTTTGCGCACCCCTTATGGTGTCGAGAATATGCAATGCCTGCTGCGCCATGGACGACCGTCACGGATTGCGGCCGCGGTGAGGGACCACCCTTTGCGCACCCCGCATGGTGTCGAGGATATGCCATGCCTGCTGTGCCATGGGCGACCGTCACGGATAGCGGCCGCGGTGAGGCGACCACCCCCTGCGCACCCCATATGGTGTCGAGAATATGCCATGCATGTTGAGCCATGGACGACCGTCGCGGATAGCGGCCGCGGTGGGAGACCACCCCATGCGCAGCCCCGATGGTGTCGAGAATGTGCCATGCTTGTTGTGCCATGGAAAGCCGTCACGGATGGCGGCCGCGGTGAGGCGACCATCCCTTGCGCACCTTTGATAGTGTCGAGCATATGCCACGCTTGCATTGCCATGGACAACCGTTACGGATTGCGGCCGCCGTGAGGGACCTATCCCTACGCACCCCGTATGGTTTCGAGTATATGTCATGCTTGTTGTGCCATGGAAAACCGTCACGGATGGCGGCCGCGGCGAGAGACAACCCTTTGCGCACCCCTTGCGGTGTCGAGAATATGCCATGCCTGTTGTGCCATGGGCGACCGTCACGGATAGCGGCCGCGGTGAGAGACCACGTTTGGCGCACCCTTTTGGGTGTTATGCCATGCCTGCTGTGCCATGGGCGACCGTCACGGATAGCGCCCGCGGTGAGAGACCACCCTTTGCACACCCCTTTTGCTGTCGAGAATATGCCATGCCTGCTGTGCCATGGGCGACCGTCACGGATAGCGGCCGCGGTGAGAGACCACCCCTTGCGCACCCCAGATGGTGTCGAGAAAATAACACGCCTGGTGTGACTTCGACGACCGTCACGGGTAGCAGCCGCGGTGAGAGACCAACCTTTGCGCACCTCTTTTATGGCGTCGAGAGTATGCCGTGCATGTTGTGCCATGGACGACCGTCACGGATTGCGGCCGCGGTGAGAGACCACCCCATGCGCACTCTTTGTGGTTTCGCGAGTTTGCCATGCCTGCTATGCCTTGGACGACCGTCACGGATAGCGACCGCGGTGAGAGACCATCTTTTGTGCACCTTTGATGGTATCGAGGATATGCCATGCCTGCTGTGCCATGGACGCCCGTCACGGATAACGACCGCGGTGAGAGACCACCCCTTGCGCGCCTTTTTGCGGTGTCGAGAATATGCCATGCTTGCTGTGCCCTGCCCCATGGCCCGCAGAGAGCCTCTTGCCATGCACTGTAAATCCTACACTCACGTCTTGTATATGGCATGTCATTCCCCAATCAGAGCTTGCCTCTGTGGGGGTCCTAGCGGATTTAAGGGTAGGTGAGGTGTGCCGCCGATTCGGCGGCGAACCCGGGCCCCCGGGCCCCCGGGCCCCCACGCGTGCTAGGCCCTGCGACATTGGCGCGTATAGACACCGGGGTGAGGGACCACCTCCTGCGCACCCCCTCAGGTGTCGAGAAAGTGCCACGCGTGCTAGGCCCTGCGACATTGGCGCGTATAGAGACCGCGCTGAGGGACCACCCCCTGCGCACCCCCTCAGGTGTCGAGAAAGTGCCACGCGTGCTAGGCCCTTCGACATTGGCGCGTATCGAGACCGCGCTGAGGGACCACCCCCTGCGCACCCCCTCTGGTGTCGAGAAAGTGCCACGCATGCTATGCCCTGCGACATTGGCGCGTACAGAGACCGCGCTGAGGGACCACCCCCTGCGCACCCCCTCTGGTGTCGAGAAAGTGCCACGCGTGCTAGGCCCTGCGACATTGGCGCGTATGGGCACCGGGGTGAGGGACCACCCCCTGCGCACCCCCTCTGGTGTCGAGAAAGTGCCACGCCGCTATGCCCTGCGACATTGGCACGTATAGAGACCGCGCTGAGGGACCACCCCCTGTGCACCCCCTGAGGTGTCGAGAAAGTCCCACGCCTGCTAGGCCTTCCGACGTTGGCGCGTATAGAGACCGCGCTGAGGGACCACCCCTTGCGCACCCCCTCTGGTGTCGAGAAAGTGCCACGCGTGCTAGGCCCTGCGACATGGCGCGTACAGAGACCGCGCTGAGGGACCACCCCCTGCGCACCCCCTCTGGTGTCGAGAAAGTGCCACGCCTGCTAGGCCTTCCGACATTGGCGCGTACAGAGACCGCGCTGAGGGACCACCCCCTGCGCACCCCCTCTGGTGTCGAGAAAGTGCCACGCCTGCCGTGCCCTGCGCATCCTACACGTGTGTGTTGTGTATGGCGTGTCATGTATATGTGTATGATGCGTGTGCGGCCGTATCTGGACCTGTGTCTCATGTGGGTGACCAGTATGTGGTGCATACGTCAGGAGTGGAAGTGGAGGAGGGGAGGAGAGAAGGGAGGGGAGGTGTGTGTGTGTGTGCGGGAGGCGCGGGTGCGACGCGGCAGGGATGAAAAGCAGAACCCCACGAAACATGTGGGGAAAAACAAACGGTTTTCCAACAGGTTCTCCAAATTCGACCACACGTGCCCCTTGCGCTGCATGCCGATATCAATGTATTGCCCCTGCGCGCGTCCTAGGGGGCAGGGCCCATGTCAAATATATCATGCGGGTCACTCGCGCGCGTCGGCCGCTCGCGCATGCCGAACTCTTTCCAAAACCTTCATCACTTACGCGAAGACGCCGTCATCGTCATCAGCGTGATGAGCATTGGCGCCGTCATTGGCATTGCCGTCGTCATCGTCATCATCGTCATTATCATGGGCTACTATCGTCATCGTGTCTACCGTTGTCGGCCTCGCCGTGATGCCGCGCCCCCCCAAGGCACCGGTTCGAGCTGAAGTGCCCTCCCTGGGAATTTCCCAACGGTCAGCGCCACCGCGGCCGCGCCGGTTGCGCCGCAGTAGCTGGCCGCTTTGCGTGCGAGCGTGCGCGGGATAGCGCGGCTGCAGAGATGCGCCAGCCAACACCAATGACTCATCGCAATCGCCGCCGCATGGGTTAAGCAGACCAAGCTTTGGGTGGGTAGGTGGGATGATTGCGCAAGCAGTGGAGTTGACAATTCCGAGGTTTTCAGAACGAAGTGCGCCACATATGTCGTACCACATATATTTCATCATTACATCGATTGCACTTCGTCTATGGCACACCTTAGGGTGCACTACATCACATGTGCACAGCAGATGGCACATTATAGTTTGCACAGTATACATTACATCACATATCATGTATCGTTTCGAACAAATTCCACACCATAGTTTATACCACAGATCGCACCGACTAGATTGCCCTTTTAATTTCCACAACATAGATGTCAGTACACATGCGCCCTTTGCACAACAGTGCGCGGGCGCAGAGATGCACCTGCCAACTCCAAGCTCTCATCGCAATCGCCGCTGCCTGGGTTTTGCAAGCCAAGTTGCGGGTGAGTGGGTGGAAAGATTGCGCGACCAGTGGAGTGGACCACTCATTGCGAACAGGAATCAATTCCCAAACAGAGATGCTCTACATACGTCGCACACACGATACGGCACAACATACATTGCACACACATTGTGTACATTATATAATGCGCAACGTTTATTGCACACAACAAATTGCACACCATCTATTGCACGACACACGCTGTAACGTGTATCTTTTTTGTTTATTTATACAAATATGTGTAATGCACAACATGCTTCATATATGTATGTTTTGCTTTTGACACATATCCATGTACATGTACACATGTCACAACATACACCGCTGGAAACGCACTGTTTCGGTTCCACGCTGGCTAACAGTTGTCCCTCTAGAGGCAGAACTCGACCGGCCTGGCACAGCTGGCCATGCGCATGGCGTCCGTCGTCCGCGTCAGCAGCGCAAGCGGCGACGATCCCTTCGCGAAGATTAAGGGCCTGATTCAGTAGGCTTCCGCTTCTTCCGCACATGCGCACCGTGGCGCTGGTAGGGACAGTGAACGCGCCATCACTAAGGCCCGCACGAACAGGAATGGATCCAGGTCGCACAAAGGCGGCGCCAATGGAGACGCAACGTGCAGGTTTTCACAGATGAGCGTCTGGTCACGTTGTCTCGCGACGCAATTTGTCAACCATTCTTTGGAATCGTGCACGCAGATTTGTGACATGCTTGATTTACACGTACCAGATAGCAAGGAAGCCCCGTCGTCATGAGGGAGCCGGGTCCTGAGCCAAGCGGTTCTTGAGGGTGCTCACTGTCTCTTCGGCCGCCTGGGGCCCTCCACTGCCCCGGGGCTGTCAAGAATCGGCTCGAGACGAGAGTCTGGTCTCGGGGGAAGGTCTCTGGGTCCAGGATCCGTTTTCCACAGGACCGCTCGGTTCTCGTGCAAGGTCGTCTGACAAGTCGAAATCTGGAACATATACATTCGATGCTCGTTTTGGGGACCTTCCTCGGGCCCACCTAATGGATTTGTTCGACTCAGGTTCGACTCAAGTTCGACTCAGGTTCGACACATATTCGATTCAGATTCGACTCAGGTTCGACTCAGGTTCGACTCAGGTTCTACTCAGGTTCGACGCAGCTTCGACGCACGAGTGGAGCGAGTGGCTCCAGGAAGGTCCCCAAAATGAGCATCTAACGTTATCCTCAGGACCGTTTGGTTCTCGTGCAAGGTCGTCTGAAAAGTCGAAAACTGGAACATATACATGTCCAGTGGCGGGCTGTTTCTCAATCCCAGGACTTCTTGGGGGTCGAGGACGACGCTGGGGGTGGTGTGTGGTGTATATTTTTTCCCCGATGTCTCGGGGAAATGATGAAAACATGTACGCAACAGGGTCTGGTGTATCCGCTCTCCAGTGCAAATCCGGATGCAGGGCCGGAAGAAGCGTCGGTGTATAGAGTTCGATTCCCTAAAAAGAGATCCTCAGGCGGCCCAAGAGCGCCCAGAGAATAGGCCATTGTGGGCAGCTTCTGACGCCCCCCTTGGAGAGTGTCTCGCGGGGCAGCTGAGGCCACTGGCCAGACGTCTTGGAGACTTTGGGAGCACAGAGGGTCTTCGGGGGCTATGCTGGCGGGATCTGGGTCAGCTCCATAATACCTCCTGGACATTATGTGCGCCCGTTTGAGTCACTCATGGCTCGTTCAGATGCCCTTTTGTTGCGGTTGTGGCTCGGTCGGAGCCGTGTTCTAGTAGTGACCGGCTGGAGCAATTATCCGCTAACGTCTGCAGGCTGCGGTTGTCGGCTGCGGTTAACGGATACAGCTTGCCCGGAAGCGAAAGAGCACAGCAAGACAGTCTACCAAGCGGTTCAGCGACATTTGAAAACGCTGCAGTCAGTCTGAGACTGAAGAGCCAGATCGAATATCAGATGTGCTTTCTCGCAAGCTCGAGGCTGAAGTTCGAGTACTCCGGGAACAGGCTGCCAAACAGCACAAGTTCGAGCCGTGCTCGTGCGTGCCGGGGTTGTCCTGGGGCTCTCCGAAGCGCCTCCGGCGCCCTGTGGAGTGGAAACGTATGAGCGGCACAGACAAACAGGTACGTCTTCACCGACATTTGCGCAGAAGTTGCCCGCGTAAGGTGCGCGTAAGCGCCGTCGTTTCCGATGTAGTGTACCGGGCTGGCGGCCCGCGTAAGCCGCGGCATAAGATCGCTGAGGCATCTCGCGCAAGACACGTTTTTGCTCGTCGCCCACGTGATCATGTCATTTTGGATGCGCTGCGATCAGCCTTGAGCCTCCTGGGTTATGATGCTCCAACCTACTGTAACATGGATTACCAGGAAGAATTTCGAGCGCCCAAAAGAGTACCGAAATTCAAGGGTTTTCACGTGTCGGGCCCTGGGAGACACTCGTCCGACACTGTTTCGATACTGTTTCGACACTCTTTCGACACTTCTCGGGGTGCTCGAAATTCTTGACGCTTCGCGTATCCCCACCAGCCCATCCTACACCAGGCACTCGAACGAAGAGCGCCGATGATCGGCAGCTGTTCTTCTCCCCCTCTTCCTCCTTCTCCTCCGCCTTCTTCCTCCTCCTCCTCCTCTCCTCCTCCCTCTCCTCCTCCTCTCCTCCTCCTCCTCCTCCTCCTCTTCCTCCGCCTCTTCCTCCTCCCTGGTGGCGTCTTGGAGGTATCTTCGAACGGTTTGGTGGGCTCTTGGGCCTTGCGGGCGGGCGGGCGGCGCTCCGCCCGCCCGCGCGCAGGGCCCAAGAGGAGAGTCCAAGACGTCTCTTGGAGCCATTTAGGAGGAGATCGATCAACGAAGGAGGGTCCCTCAACTTGGCTCGCCCCCCAGGAGCTCCAAAAATCGTCTCCTGGACCCCTCTTGGATCGCCCTTGGAGCGCTCCGATTTGGACGCTCTGACCGCTCGCGGCCCCCCCCCGTCCAGGTCCACGGGGAGGGGGTAGGGGGAGGGGTAAACCCCTCCCCGAAGGGAAAGAGGGAGGGGTGGAAGAGGAAACGCCTTAAACCACCGACGCCCAGAAGGCTGGTGGGATTGCCTCGATCAGGGAAGTGGACAGCACACAGAGGAAGCCAGTATGAGACATCTTGGGATTTCTTGAGCCATCTTGGAGGTCATTTTGGGCTCTCCGAGGCGCTCTTGGAGTCATCTTAATCAGTGCCTCCCCCCCCAGGAGGCCAACATGTGGCTAAAACCTTAGTGCAAACAGTATTGACATTATCGCCGAGGCCTCTGGGAGCACCTTGGGTGCCTCTGGGGGGTCTCTTGGGGCCTCTTGGGGGTCTCTTGGGGGCCTCCTGGGGGCCTCTTGGTGGGCCTCTTGGGGCCATCTTGGGGCCATCCTGCGGCCTCTTGGGGCATCCTGGGGGCCTCTTGCGGCCATCGTGGAGGAAATCGATCAAAGAAGAGGGGAGCTTGAATTAGCCCTGCCCCCTTCAGAAGGCCAAAATGGGGCCAAAACCATAGTAAAATCAATGATTTTGGCTTCCTCGCCGAGGCCGTTTTGGACGCTCTGACCGCTCCCCGCCCCTCCTGTCCAGGTCAGCGGGGAGGGGGTAGGGGGAGGGGTAAACCCCTCCCCGAAGGGGACGAGGGAGGGGTGGAAGAGGAAACGCCCTAAACCACCGACGCCCAGAGGGCTGGTGGGATTATTTCTGGGACGTGGTCCTTAAGTAGGATGGGAACAACATAACTCTTGGGGCCTTTCTGGGAGTTGCGGTCCCGCCCAGGCGAGAAAACGTGATCTCTTCGCTCGCCAGCTCAGAAGCGGCGGGGCTGCCTGCGAGCGGTCGAGAGGAGCGGCGCTCTCGCCATGTGCGCAGCGCGGATTCCGTCTGCGAAGGGCCCGCCCGCCTGGGCGCGGCGGGTACCTTCGGCTGGCGAATCTGTCGGGAGTGGGGCCGCGCGCGACTGGGCGAGGTGTCTTTGCTCCGCTGAGTGCCGTGCATGTTTTGCCCGACAGAGGCGCTCCGGCTTGGGCGCACTTGGTGCACTCCCTCGACCGTCTTGGTTGTTCTCTGGAGCCCGGGAAGCCGTCCAGACTCTCCCAAAATGCGTCGTGTCGGGCTGGTGGCGATCCTCGAGGCCATCGCAGTGGGGGCCCCGCGCTGCCCAGGCAGGCCCCGCGAGGACGCAGAAGCCCTGGCCTTCCTTTTTGTTGCAGGCCTGCAAGTTCGGGTCTGGCTTGACCTGGTGAAAGGCCTCGCGCGCCCTGTGACCCCCGGTCGGGGTCGGCGGGTCTCCGACATGATCGAGAAGCTGGAGGCGGAGGCCGCTGCGGACGCCGAGCACAAGGCCTTCTGCGACAAGGAGCTGTCCGAGAACGAGGAGAAGGAGGCCGACAAGATCGCAGAGATCGAGAAGATCACGTCGAAGATCGACCAGTGGAGCGCCAGGTCCGCGCAGCTGAAGAGCGAAGTGGCGGCGCTGCAGGAGGGGCTCGCGGCCCTCGCATCGAGCCAGTCCACCATGGACAAGATCCGTGCGGAGGAGAAGGCGCTGTACACGAAGAACCGGGCCGAGATGGAGCAGGGCCTCGAGGGCGTCAAGCTCGCTCTGAAGATCCTGAATGAGTACTATGCCAAGGACAAAGCGCACGTTGCCGCGGAAGGCGCCGGTGCTTCCATCATCGGTCTTTTGGAGGTGATCGAGTCCGACTTCTCGAAGAACTTGGCGGAGATCATCTCCACGGAGGAGTCCGCGGTCCAGGAGTACGAGGAGACGTCCAAGCAGAACGCCGTCGACAAAACCAACAAGGACCAGGACGTGAAGTACAAGACCCAGGAGCGCGGCCAACAAGACAACAGACAAAAACGTGGTCGGCAGTCGCGGACAGCCGCGCACAAGGTCCCCAGGCAGGGCCGCCGCGCGCAGGCGACCTTTCGCTTTCCGCGCAGTGTGCCGCGCTGCCGTCAACACGAGACGGAAGGCGGGGGCTTCCGATCATTGCCTGGGGGCTTCTCAGTATCGGAGGTGGACATACCTCCTACCCTGACACGTCGATTTAGGAATTGGCCGTTTTCGGTTTGCGAGAGGGCGTCGCGGCCGTCATTTTTGCGGGTCCAGGTCGGTCGGTCTCGGTCCCAGGCCGCTGTCACTAAGGGGAGGCTTACTGAAGGGAGGTTCGTCCACCGCCGACAGTAGCCGTCTCGAGGAGCCCCTGAGATTCGACGTCGCGGGAAAAATGACATAGTAAAAAACATCACGATTGGAGCCCTACAGTGAGCGGCTTGACTAAGGAACACTTGCTTTTCAAAAGGGGGTCGGTCGTTCCTTAGATTTTGCATGCGTTATCTACAGCTCCTTGTGCGTTAGTTGTTATTTATCCTTCCTTATGCGTTATGCCTTGGGTAAAAAAAGGGGCTTCGTTCCTTATTTATCGTTCCTTAGGTCAACGCCCCGACTGTAGACCCCAGCTTCAGGCGTCCTCTTTCGAGCTCTTGATCGAGCTGTGAGGGTCCCTGAGAGTCGACGTCTTGAGGAGCCCCTGAGAGTCGACGTCGCGAGAAAAAGGACGTAGTGAAACATCGCGACTGGAGCCCCAGACCCCAGCTTCAGGCGTCCTCCTTCGAGCTCTCGGTCGATCTGTGAGGCTCCCCGGGGGCCCGAGGCCGGGTTGCCGGGGGAGGTCGCCGTGGGGAGGTCGCCGCGTGACGACGTGCGCCGCCGCGTCGAGGCGGGGCTCTGTCCGTGGCCACCGCCTGGGGGGTCGATCTTCGGGGGCCTCGGTGGGCGGTGGGCGCGAATAGATGAATATGATGAAGATGATGAGGATGGTGGTGGTGGTGATGATGATGATGAAGATGCTGATGATTATGATGATGATGATGCTGATGATGATGGTGATGATGATGATGCTGATGATGATTATGATGATGACGATGATGATGATGGTGATGATGATGAGTATGACGATGACGATGATGCTGATGATGTTTATGATATTGATTATGATTATGAGTATGCTGCTGCTGATGATGATCGTGAGCATGATGATGGTAGTGGTGGCGATGATGATGATGCTTAGGCTGATGATTATAATGGTGGTGTTGGCGATCATGGTGGTGGTGATGGTGAAGCTGGTAATGATGATGATTATGATGCTGATGAACATGATTTTGATGATGATGAAGATGGTGGTAGTAATGATGGTGATGATGGTGCTGATGACGACGGTGATGATGATGCTGCTGATGAAGTGGATGATGATGATGATGAAGAAGAAGATGATTATGAAGGTGATCGTGGTTGTGGTGAAGACGCTGACCGATGAATATGACGATGGCGATGACGATGACGATGATGACGATGACGATGATGGTGACGAGGATGAGAATGAGGATGAGGAAGTATTAGCACGATGCTGATTATGCTGACTTTATTGTTGATGATGATGATGATGATGATGATGATGATGGTGATCATGATGATGATTCTGATGGTGATGATGATTATGACGATGGCGATTTTGACACTAATGATGAGGATGCTGATGATGGTGATGATGATGCTGGTTGTGGCCATGGTACTCATGGTCATGATTGTGATGGTGATGATGCTGCTGCTGGTGGAAGTGATGCTGGTGATCGCAACTATGATAATGCTGCTGATGATGATGACGATGATGCGGCTGATGATGATGCTGATGATGATGATGCTGATGCTGATGGTGGTGGTGGTGGTGGGGGTGGTGGTGGTCATCATTATCAACATCTCCATCGACATCATCATCGCGACAGGTTCGGGCCCTCGGTGCGCCAGGCATATCCACAGCCACCGCCCGCCGAGGGCCCCGCCCTGGGCATGGCTGCGTCCCCGCCGCGTCGTCGTGCGCCGCTGTCGTCGTCGCCGTCGCCGTCGCCGTCGTCACTGCTGTGGCTGTGGTTGTTGTTAGTGTTGTCGTCGAACTTCATTTGTAGATAATAGCTATTGAGGGACCCCTCTGGGTATGGCTATGTCCCCGAAGCGTCGTCGTGCGCCGTCGTCGTCGTCGCCCTTTGCCATCGTCGTTGTTTTGTTGTTGCTGTTGTGGTTGTTGTTAGTGTTGTTGTTGAATTCTCATTGCTAAAGAACGATTATTGAATCGCTTCGCTCATTCCGCCGGCCCGTGATATGGCATCGCTGGTTTTTGTCTGTGTGTCCGTTGCCCATGTTGCGCTCTTGGGGGCGGGTGTCGTTCGGACGCGTTGCGTGGGGAGTTTTGATGGTGAAGCAGTTCCCTGGGGGTCGTCTCTCGATGGGGCGAAATAGAGTCGTCGTCAAGATGCTTCTTTGAAGGGCCTCTTGGGGTCTGTTGAGAGGCCGTTCGGGGGCGCCTGGGAGACATGTTTGAAGCCTTCTGGGGCTTCTTTTGGGCCTCCTGGGAGTCTCCTGGGGCCTCTTGGCGACATCTTGGGGCCTCTTAGAGGCCTCTTGGGGCCTCTTTGGGACCTCCTGGGCGCCTTCTGGGACGGAGGGCTCCATTTTTGAGTTCTCGGTATCCCTCCTGAGTCCCTCTTGGGCCCGTCTTGGGGCCTCTTGGTCCGTCTTGGGCGGCACTTGGGCCGTCTTGAGGGCTCTCTTGGGTCGTTTCGGCGCCGTCTTGGGAGCTTCGTGGGCCGTCTTGGAGCGGTCTTGGGGGCCTCTTGGGCCGTCTTGGAGCGTCCGGAAGCCGAAAAAGCCAGAACACAAAAAACATAGAAAAAACAAATGAAAATCAACGATTTTGGCCTCTTGGGGCTCTCTTCGGAGGCCTCTTGGAAGGCTCTTGGGGCGTCTTGGAGGCCTCTTGGGCTGTCTTGGGGGCCTTTTGGGCCGTCTTGGGGTCATCTTCGGCGTCTTCGAGCGCTCTTTGGGCGTCTCGGGGGCCTCTTGGGCAGTCTTGGGGGCCTCTTGGGGCACTCTGAGCGCGCTCTGGGGAGCCTGAGAGGCCGCACCCAGAAGGAAAACCATCTCTGAGTAGACTTGGTCGGGCGGCGGTCGGGCGGCGGTCGGGCGGCGGTCGGGCGTTGGTCGGGGTACTTTTCGCCGGGGGACCCCCAGGGGCCGCCCCGCGCGCGCGAACTAGAAATACTGTTAATACTGTTAACCAGTTACCGGAGATCTTAGCACGCCCTGGCCCGTTGGGCTGGCGAATTGTTGATCCCCACTCTGGGGCACATTTTGTGTCTCTTCAATTGGAGTACCCTTCCCTGGGTGCTCGCACCCTTTTTTTTATCAGGGAAGGTCTTGAGTCTCAGAATTGTGTTGTTGGCCCCCGGTCTACAACAGCAGTGGCTCCCGTGTGATACTTCCCAAATCGCGCTCTCGCGCAGGACTTTTTCACAATGTATGCAGGAATCTCGCTCTCGCGTGGGACTTCTCTCTGTTAATGAGACGCCGCGCCCTCAACCACTCAGGAATCACGCTCTCGCTGTGGATTTCCTTCTGATTCATTTGGGAATCGCGCTATTGCTCGCGATTCATGCAGGACGCACGCTTCAGCAACCCGCCTGCTCGACCTGGCCGCCTGGGCCCGCCTTCTGGTCGGCCCGTCGGGGTCTATCCGCCTCATCTGCCGGTCTGGTTTTGCCCGTCTGGTTCTGCCGCGTGTTTTCTGCTCCTCGACCCCCTCCTGCTACTCTCTCTCGTGCTCCATCCTCCTCCTTCCCGCCTGTCCCTTCCTTCAATCCGTCCTCTTGTTCCCTGCTTCAGGGGCTACACCAAATACACGCTGCATCCAACGGGTTCGAACGAAGACGAAGAGGACGGGGATCGAGGGTTTGGGATATGCGTGTTGAATGATCAGCAATCAGATAAGAGCGAACAGTCGAACTATTGATTATCATGGCTGTTGTTGTTGTTGATTGACACGTCACCACCTTGCCCGGGGACCCCCCCAGCAACCAGCAACCAGCAACCGAAGGTTCATTTCCGCACACCCCTCTCGAGGACCGTTGCCTTGGCCTCACAAGGATCCTATAGTTTCCTATCGGGACCCCATTGAAATCGTATAGGATCCCAGAACGACCATTTAAGACCTTATAGGGGTCCGATAGGATCCCCCTTATCGGGCCCTACACGATTCTTATACAATCCCTATACGAATCCTATCGGGTCTCATAGGACCGCATTGGATTATTTTGCAAATCCTATACGATTCCCATGGGATCCCATAGGATCGCATGGGATTGCTATGCAGTCCCTACACGATTTGGATAGACATGTATACGTTTCCCACGGGATCCTATAGGATCGCATGGCATTCCCATACAATCAACATAGGGCCCCATGGGACTCCCATCCCATCCTTCTATTATCCCTATAGGAATGCATGGGATTCTGATACAATCCCTATAGGATTTGTTGAGGATCCTACAGGGCCGCATAGGGTTTCTATACAATCCCTATAAGGGCCTTAAAGGATCGCCTGGGATTCCTATACAAACCCTATACGTTTCTTATAGGACCCTATAGGAACGCATCGGATCTGTGTTTACAATCCTGGTGGGAGTCCTATAGAAACCTATAGGATCGCATGGGTTCCTAGACAATCAATATAGTCTTCGCATAGGATCCTACACGGTCGCATGGGATTCTCATAAAAACCCTACAGGATCCCTGTCGGATCCTTATCGGACCCCATAGGATCGCATAGGATCCCTGTAGGACCCTACAGGAATCGGGTCGCATGGGATCCCTACAGGATGCCCACAGGGTCCCATAGGATCCTCTAGGATCCTATAGGATCGCATAGGTCCTATAAGATCCCTATAGGATCCTGTCGGATCGCATGGGTTTTTTGTTGCACTCCCGGCAGGATCCCTATAGGATCCCATGGGGTCGCATGGGGCCTCTATACAATCCTCATAGGATTCCGACAAGAATTGTATAAGGTGTCTATACAATCCTTATACGCTTCGTATAGGATCCTATTGGGTCGCATCGGATTTTTTAGAATCCCCACAGGATCCTATAGGATCCCTATCGGATCTTATAGGATCTTAACGGAACCCTATAGGACCCTATCGGATCGCAGGGGGGCTTTTTTACAACCCTACACGATTCCCATAGGTTTTTATAGGATCGCGTTGGTTTCTTATATAATCCCCACAGGATCCTGTAGGATCCTTATAGGACCCCATAGGATCGCATAGGATCCCGATAGGAGCCATGTCGGATCCTATAGGGCTCCATGACCATCGGACCCTGTAGGAGCCTTATGGATCCTTGTACGGCTCGTTTCGGATCCTATATAATCTTTATGGATCTTCATAGGATTCCGATCGGATCCTATAGGATCGCCTCGAATGCCTGTACAATCGTCCACGTTTCGCACAGGATCCCACAGGGTCGCATGGGATCCCGACATAATCCCCGCAGGATCCTATAGGATCTTGTAGGATGCTATAGGATCGCGTAGGATCCCTAGAGGAGCGAGCCTTAGAGGATCCTGTAGGCTCGCATGGGAATTTTATGCCTCCCCATGGGATTCCTATAGGCTCGTACAGGACCGCATGGGAATCCCATCCAACCCCTGTAGGATTCCGATCGGATCCTGTAGGATCGCATGGGATTCCCATACAATCCTTATAGGTTACGTATAGGAGCCGATCGGACCGCATGGGATTCCTACACAATCTCTTTAGGATGCCTATAGGAGCCTCGTAGGATCGCATGGGCTTCCTATACAAAGTCTATACGCTTCCTATAGCATCCGACAGGGCCGCATGGGATTCTTATACAATTCTTATACGATTCTTTTAGGATTCTACAGGTTCGCATGGGACCCCGATGGGGTTTCTTCAGGATCCCACAGGACCCTGTAGGATCGCATAGGATCCGTCTAGGGTTCTATCGGATCATATCGGAACCGATAGATTCCGGAGCTTCGCTGGTGCACGCACGGGAACAGTGCATGAAGGTGGAGTTCGCACGCTTAAGCAAGCGAGGTTGCATCTGAGAGAGGAATAGAGCCCGTGGTTGCTGGTTGCTGGTTGCTGGGGCTTACCCCCGGGCAGCAAGTTCACGGGTTGTCCTTTAAAGGACAAACATTTACCAAGTTTCCCGGTGAACGGGCAACAAGGTCACGTGTCAACATTGTTGAACTCTAATTATTGAAAAATAATTATTGTTGATCCCCCCCCCCTCCGGCGGACATTGTATTTTTCAATTGAAGTGCCCCTTCCGGGGCTCGCACCCTGTTTTTTATCAGGGAAAGTCGTGGGCATCAAACTGCGTTGTTGGCCCCCCGGACAACAACAACAACGGCTCCCGCCTGATACTTCCTCCACATTTACTCAGGACCCCCGCCCCCGCCTGGGACTTCCTCGCAGTTTACTCAGGCGGAGGCGCTCCCGCCTGAGACTTCCTCGCACATTACTCCGGGAGCGGGGCTCCCGCCTGGGACTTCCTCGCAGTTTACTCAGACGGAGGCGCTCCCGCCTGAGACTTCCTCGCGAATTACTCCGGGAGCGGCGCTCCCGCGTGGGACCTCCTTCACAACTACAACAACAACGGCTCCCGCCTGATACTTCCTCCACATTTACTCAGGACCCCCGCCCCCGCCTGGGACTTCCTCGCAGTTTACTCAGGCGGAGGCGCTCCCGCCTGAGACTTCCTCGCACATTACTCCGGGAGCGGCGCTCCCGCCTGGGACCTCCCTCACAACTGAGCCCTGCTGAACTCTCAATACTGAAGAATAATTCTTCTTGATCCCCCCCGGCGGACACAGTATTTTTCCCCGACCTGGCGGAGGGGTTCCCGTTGTGTGTCCCCCTGGGGGGGTCTGGGGGGGGGACCCCCCGGGACATGGCCCCGGCCACGGGCGGAACGCTGGCGGAAGACGGCGGAAGTCCGGCAGGACACGGCATCATTTCTGCAGACGCGCTTCCGGGAGGCACGGACGGCCCCAAGATGGTCCACGAGTTGGTTCACGAAGGCCTCGAGTTGCCGAAAGATCGGCCTAAGACGCTCAAGATGGCATCCCGACGGCCCAGGGAGCCCCTAAGACGCCCCGAAAGACCCCCAAGAGCTTTCCCAGGAGAGTCGGAAACGTCAAAAACCATAAGTTTTCCTTACGTGTTCGAAGGTTTTTGAAGTTTTTGCATTTTCGGCTTCTCGGCGCTCCAAGACGGCCCAAGAGGCCCCAACGATCGCCCCAAGACGGCCTCAGCAGCCCTCAAGACAGCGCCCAGACGGACCAAGACGCCCACAAGACGGCCCAAGAGGCCTCCAAGACCCCCTCAGAAAGCTCAACGAACGCCCCAAAAGAGCCCCCAGAGGGGAGGCAGGGACCGACATTTCGAGCTCCCCGCCCAAAGATCCCCCCAGGAGACCCAGGAGGCCCCCACGAGGCCCCCAAGAGGCCCCCAGGAAGCCCCCTTGGAGGCCCCAAGAGGCCTCAAGACACCTCCAGGAAGCCCCCCGAAGCGCCCACGAGGGCACCTGGACTGTCCCAACAAGGCCCGGGACGGCTGGAGGCGCCTCGACAAAGTGCCACATCATCGAACAGACAACACGGGAACTTCAGGAGGCACCTCGAGGCACCCAAGAAGACCCCAAGAGGCCTCAAGACCTCAAGAGGCCCCCAGGAAGCCCCAAGACACTCCCAAGGGGGCCCAGGACACCAAACACGGTGACTCGCATGGTAGCGTGCTGAGCTCACCTCACATGGGTTCAGTTCACACCGCCAGCCCGACCCGCCCCTCAGAGTCCGCCGCTCGACCCGTCTGTCTGGTTCGTCCGTTTGTTTACCTCCTCTTTTGCCCCCCTCCCCTCCTGCTAACCTCTTTCGTCCTCCATCCATCCTCCCCCCCTTGCCCCTTCCCTCCTCCCTCCCTCCCCCCACTCTTTTCCTCCTCGCTCTCCCTTCCTCCTTCCCCCTGCTCTTCCTGTTTTAGGGGCTGCGCCAACTACACGTGGCGAGTAAAAAAGATATACCCCCAAAGGGGTATGACCGAAGACGAAGAGGGTGGGTATCGAGGGTTTGGGATTTACATATTGAGTGACGCGCGCGCATATAAGAGCGATCAGTCTTAAGATGATTGTTGTTGGTGTTGGTGTTGTTGTTGTTGTTGTTGTTGTTGTTGTTGTTGTTGTTGTTGTTGTTGTTGTTGAACATTATTTATTCTAAAGAATAATTATTGTTGGGCCCCCTGGTGCGCGCCCCCCCTGCGCCGCCTAGGCCGCAGCTACATTTTCATCATTTTCGTGAGGAAGCCTCAGGTAATTCGATGTGATCAAGATCCGGTTGTTTTGTTCCCCCCGCTTTCCCTTGCAAAAAACACTATAAAATGACATTTCTTGTTCTAATATAATCAAATTTCAAGAATCCCTTGCAAAAAATAAGGTAAAGTGGACATTCGCGCGCGCAAGACGAAATCCTTCCAAAAGCTTAGTGTTCGGAGCGATTTTAACATAAAAACATCAAAAAACCAATGGTTTTTCAACAAAAAAATGTCAAAATCTCATCCCGCGCGCTCTTGCGGATTCGTAGGAAACCCAACACTTTTTAAACATTTCTGTCAAACGGGCTTTTGCGAGCAACTTTTTCGAACTTCTGCGACAACGGTTGCGCACCTGCCAGGGCCATCATCCCTGTCAAATAATACCATGCGGGACACATTCGTTTTTTCTTCGCGCGCGCACGCCGTCGTCGTCGGCCGCGGGGCCCTGAATAGTAGCCACGGTCGTCCGCATGCCACGAAGTGAAGTGTCCGAACGTCATAGGGCGGGAAGCTGGGTGTGGGTGGTGGCGAAGAGTCGTATGGAAATTTGGTAGAGCTTGAACCGGCCCCCCCACAAAGTGGGGGTATTGCCCGCCTCCTATGAAAACCCTGGCACTGGTGAGAACGGAGTGTCCCCAGTCTTAAATGATTGTTTTTGTTGTTGTTGCCGTTGTTGTTTTTTATTGCCGTCGTCGTCGTCGCTGGCATGGTCGTTGTCTTCGTCTTGCTTTTCTTCGAGTCTTCACCGTCCAGGAGGCGGCCAATCGCGACAAGGAGACCGCGGAGGCGAAGACGGACCGAGCGGGCGTGCAGAAGGAGCTCGACGCCGTGCAAGCCGTGCTGAAGAGCTTGCACGCCCAGTGCGACGAGACGACCACGCCCTACGAGGAACAGGGCCCATCTCGATAAGATGTATCCCTTCGATTTCGGCTCTGGCCGATCTGATCCGGTTCGAGTCCGGCATGCTGGCGACCTCATGCAGCCCGACGCTTGCATCTTGGCCCGGCCGATCCGATTTCGATGCCGATCCGACGCGCGTTTCGATCCGATCCGGCATCGCGGTTCGATTCCGACCCATATCCGGACGAGGAGCTGAAGCGCCGGCGCGAGCAGGAGATCGCAGGCCTCAAGCAGGTCTGGGGCGCAGACCGAAAGACAAATCTCAGAGGGGAGGGTCAGTTTTAAGTCGGGCCTGTCCCTCTACAGGAGGAATGTTCAAACATAGTCAAACAATATTATGGGAACGACTTTTTGACTGACTTTTGCCAGTTTGATTTTTTTTTGGTTTTCGTGCAAAATCCGCCTGTAGGGGTTCATGCCGCCTGCAGTAAGGTCAGTTGAGACAATTCCGCTTGCACTGCAAGGGTCCCCTCGTCGCCATGGCTGGACGCAGCTCGAAGAATTAGTGCGTGTGGACCTGGGGAGGGGCCTGGGGATCGAGCTTGAGCTGCCCTGGTCTCAACATTCGCCCCGCTCCGAGAGCAACGGCGCAGGCGTAGACTTCCAGAGCTCCGCGTAGCCCTTCGTGGATCGGGGCCGGAGCCCCCCTTGGCGGCGCTTCTGGGGGCCGTGTTCGGGCCCCGGGACCATCGAGCACAGACCCGGGGCGACACACTGCCCGCACTGAAGCGGTCGGGACCTCTTCCTGAGGCGCGGACTGAACTCAGCGAGACGGTATAAAATAAACTTTTTCGCCGTCGGGGACACCTGCCCCTGGGCGGCTGGAAAGTTTATACCCCTACGGTGCCACCGTAAGGGTATAAACTTTCCAGCCGCCCTGGGACAGGCGCCCCCGACATCGAAAAAGTTTATTTTACACCGTTCTTCGCCCGTTAATGAACAGACATAGCGTCGGATGTAACCATGGGAAGCGGCACATTCGTAGACTTCCCACGCTCCGCGCGGGGGTTTCTTGGATCGGTGCTGGAGTCCCCTTGGCAGCACCTCTGGAAGCCGTTTTCGGCCCCCCCCAAACCACCAAACACAGACCCGTGGCGAAACATTGCCCCCCCGGGCGCGGAATGAAAAGAAGCATCGTCGGATGTCTGGGAAACGGCAAGAGCGGGACCTCGCAGAGATCCGCGCGAGGATTTCTTGGATCGGCGCTGGAGCCCCCCTGGCGGCACCTCTGGCGCCGCCCCTGGCGCGCTCCGCGCGCTGGGGAGCGGGGCCCCGGCGCCGATCAGAGGAACTCGCGCGGAGGTCCGAAAGTTCATGATTCTGATTTTGCTTCTCCCTCTACAATGGAAGCCCATGCCAAGAAATACCCTGCTTGCCTCGCGGGTGCTCTGGGCTTTCTGGGTTTCGATGGCCTTGCCACGGAGAGCGTGACGCTCCCGCACCAAAAATCAATGGACTTCCAGGGGTCTCAGCGTTGAATTTCTTGCAGAAGGTCTCTTGTGGTCGAGCTCCTGTTGCAAGATCGAGGTCGGTTCGGGGATGGTGCCCACATGTTTTCCGTGGTTCTTGCATGTTCTTGTGCATCCTGGGGGAGGAGGATACCCTCGAATTTATCTTGGGCTTCGGGGTGCTCTGGCCCGCGGAGGGCCTCGTGCTCTGGAAGGGTGCTCGTCTGGCCCAGGTCCGACGGCAGGCTTGGGCTTCCTGTGGTCGAGCTCCTGCTGTAGCCACAACCGGGCCACCTCCAATGGGGGGGAGGAGGAGCAGGAGGAGGAGGAGGAAGGGAGGGTGAGGAGGAGGAGCAGGAGGAGGAAGAGCAGGTGGAGGAGGGGGAGGAGGAGGAGGAGCTTGAGGAGGAGGGAGGAGCAGGAGGAGGAGGAGGAGAGGAGGAAGAAGAGGACGGAGGAAGGAAGAGTAGGAAGGAGGAGGAAGGAGGAGAGGAGGAGGAGAGGAGGAGGAGGAGGAGAGGAGGAGGAGGAGAGGAGAGGACGGAGGAGGAGGAGGAGGAGGAGGAGGAGGAGGAGGAGGAGGGGAGGAGGAGGAGGAGGAGGAGGAGGAGGGAGGAGGAGGAGGTGGAGGTGGTGGTGCGCCGGCCCCGCGCGGCGCGAGGGGGGCGGCTCGCGCGGTTGCGGTTGGGGGGGGGGCGGCCCGAGCGCCGCAAGAGCCAGGGCTGCGCCATCCTGCCCCAGAGGTCCCCGGGCTTCGGGAGGGGCCGGTCGTGCGCAGAGTCTTCAGTCGGGCCTGTCCCTCCACAGGAGGAATCTCCAGGAACAGTCAGCAAATATAGTCCAGGGGCGATCTCCCATCCTTTTTTAACTCTCTTCGAATTTTTTTTTTTTGGGGGTGGGGGGTATTTTTTGATTGGTCCTCCAGAAACCTCGGGCACGCCCGACTCGAGCAAAGTCTGACGATCCCCGACGCCGAAGGCGGCACGGCACGAGCTTGCCGCATGCCGCCAGGGCCTTGCAAAGGAGGCAGGGCCCCTTCCTCCTCTCGCAGCGGCGCCCGGCCGTCCCTGCTCCACCTGCCGCGCTGCCGCGCGCCAACGCGCGCGCGCGCGCTCCGGCGGCCGCGCACGGGCAGACCCGATCTGGAGTTGAGTGGGACCTGTCCCTCTAGAGGGGGAGTATTCAAACATAGTCAAAAAACAGCCTGGGGACGATTTTTTTGACTATTTCTGAGTATGTTTGGAGCATCTCGGGGGTACTTTTTTTTTTCCCCTCCAACATCCCTTCTGGTAGGAGGACACGCCCGACCTAAAGCTGGAAGGGGGGAATGGGGGAAGAGGGAGGCCTTCTGGATGCAGTGTATCTGTTCTTGGGCTAGGCCCCCTGCCTCTGCGCGGAGCTGCGCGCGGGAGCCCGGCAGCTTTCCTGCCTTCTGGTCGTCCTGTGCGCCTCCGTGGAGGCGTCGGCGCGTGGCCCCTCCTCCTCCTCCTCCTCCTCACCTCCTCCTCCTCCTCCTCCTCCTCCCCCTCCTCCTCCTCCCCCTCCTCCTCCTCCTCCTCCTCCTCCTCCTCCTCCTCCTCCTCCTCCTCCTCCCCGGGAGCCCAAGCGGGCGCTGCAGGTGGAAACGGAGCGGCACGCCTCCCGAGCGAACGCCGTTGCGCTCCAGACCTGGCCCCCCCCAGGCATGCTCAGCCGGGGCCGGACGAAAGGGGAGAATTGGGAAGGGGGGGTTACGAAATTTGCTGCATGCAGCTGGTTTCGGCCCCGCCGAGGGGCCCATTCCTCGATACATAGCCGCCTCCGGCGCCGGGAGGCGCCGGGAAAATCAGCTACGTGAGCTGATTCTCAAACCCCCTCTTTGCTATCCCCCCCTTTCGCCCGACCCGATCAACCCCAGGTTCGGACGCAACTCCTGGGAGGTTAAAACAATTTCTGACTTTGCCCTGGTCCGAAATCCGGTTTCATCTGGCTTAATCCGGCTTGATCCCGCTCAATCCGGTTTAATCCCGCTGAATCCCGCTTAATCTGGCTTATTCCGACTTATGATGTTCCAGCCTACCTTAGTCTTGATAATCAGAGATAATTTCGAGCGCCAAAAAAAAAGTACCCAACAATTCGAGGGTCTTCGCGTGTCGGAACCCGGGAGGCACTCGCCCGACACTGTTTCGACACTGTTTCGGCACTCTTTTGACACTTGTCCGGGTGCTCGAGATTATTTCTGGGATGTGGTCCTTAAGTCGGATGGGAACAACATAACTCTGGACCTGGCCCCCCAGGCATGCGCAAGCCCAGGGTGAGCACTTCCTTGTTCAGGAGGGGAAAAAACACAGACATAATTTATCGTCGATTCCCAGAAAAAATATGAAAAAATGGGAAGTGGGGGGGAAGACAAAAACCAATAACATATGGAAATCGTTTTAATGTGTGTATTCTCTTGCACAGTGTGTCTAGAGCTCCGACCGTTTTATTTTTCGCGACGCACCCCTTCCCCAGTGGGACCTCTGCCCACACCGCCCCCCAGTGGGACCTCCCCAGCGCTCCCCAGTGGTCCCCAGCGCCCCCCAGTGGGTCCTCTGCCCACACCGCCCCCCAGTGGGATCCCCCCAGCGCCCCCCAGTGGTGGGACCTCTGCCCAGTGCCTCCTCCGCGCCCAGTGCCCCCTCCGCCCCGACGACTTTATTTTTCGCGGCGCACTCCCCAGCGCTCCCCAGTGGCCCCCAGCGCCCCCCAGTGGGGCCTCCCCAGCCGCGCCCAGTGCCCCCTCCGCCCCGATGAATTTATTTTTCGCGACGCACCCCTCCCCCTCCCCCAGTGCGACCCCCCCAGCGCCCCCCAGTGGCCCCCAGCGCCCCCCAGTCGGGCCTCACACCAGCCGCGCCCAGTGCCCCCTCCGCCCCGACGATCTTATTTTTCGCGA
>CAUYUJ010016464.1:123695-147038 GCA_963575745.1 Prorocentrum cordatum | reverse complement strand
GACGACCGCCCACGGCGTGGGGAGCCGCGGGCGTCTGGCCCGACGCACATAAGGGGGCGGCGGGGAGGCGGGGGTGGCCGCGGTGGGCCGGGCCCGGCTCCGTGAGCATCCGGGCTCCGAGGCCTCCCGGAGTCCTGGGGGGGAGGCCTCCGATGGTCGGGCCGGACGAAAGGGGGGGATAGTGCGCCACGTGCAGAGGGGGGTGGGGGGAGGGGGGGGGGTTTTAGAAGCACCCCTGCTTCTTAGAAGGCGCGGGCTTCCTCTGTAGATGGTAAGTGCCGGCGCCTTCTAAGAAGCAGCCATGGCCTCTAAGCAGCCCTCCCCCCTCCCGGCCACCCCCTTGTGCGCGCCGCCAAGATAGGGAAAGGGGGGGTGCGAAATTTGCTGCATGCAGCTGGTTCCGGCCCCACCGAGGAGCCCATTCCTCACGGGCGCCGCCGGCGCCGGGAGGCGCCGGGAAAATCAGCTACGTGAGCTGATTCTCAAACCCCCCCTTGGCTATCCCCCCCTTTCACCCGACCCGAGATGGGGCCTCCGCGACGGCCTTCGAGGGGCCGCCCTGGAGGCCGCCCAGGGGTCGTCCCCAGAGCCCCTCGAGTCGTGGCGAGGTCGCGACGGCGGGCTTCTCGCCCTTTTCAGCCTCTGGGGGCCCTTAGTTACCCGCCCTCGGGACCGCGAGACTCAGGGCGAGACCGGTCCCGGGGAAGGGGTCGAGACCTCTGGGGGTCGGCGTCGTGAGTAGTTACTTCATGACGTCGGCGGTCTGAGGACCCAGGTCCCCTCCGGTCTCGGCGGCCCCCACACGGGCTGGTGACCACACCGTGTGGTGAGTCGGTGGGGATCCGGGGTCACCGCACGGTTTTGGGACTTGGGTCGTTCTCCGAGACTGGGGTGGGTGACTGGGGCCTCCGAGGTCCCGAAGCCGTGTGGTGACGGACCCCGCGGTGAGATCTTCGCGGATTGACAGGTCGCCGCTGGAGGGCTTCGAGGGCCCTGCAGGTGCAAGGTCACCCAGGAGACCAGGAGGCCCATGCCAGGACCTCGAGGGCTCCAGGGGCCTCGAGCCCAGGCCTGCGGAGGGGGCCTCTAGGGTTACCAGGGGGGTTCCAGGGCCCGCGGGGCGTCGAGTAGGGCTCAGGGTTTTGCAGCAGGGTCGTCAAGGAGGCCTCCAGGGACCTCCAGGGGTCTTGCAGGCGTCCCCCCCCCCCCCCCTCGCTTCGGCGCGCGCTCCCGCCCGCTAGTGCGCGCAGGGCTGGGGGGGGGCGGGGAAGAGGGGGAGGGGAGGAGTCTGTCAGGACACTGCGCAAGAACGGTTTTGTCCCCAGGGTCCCCGAACCTGGACCGAGCAGACCATCGTTTCGAGCCGAGTCCACGCGACGACGCTACGGGATGGTCGCGGCGCCGCCAAAGTAGGGAGGACGAGGAGGAGGAGGAGGAGGAGGAGGAGGAGGAGGAGGAGGAGGAGGAGGAGGAGGATGAGTTGAGGAGGGAGGAGGGAGGAGGGAGGCAGGGAGGGAGGGAGGAGTGAGGAGGAGGAGGGAGGGAGGAGGAGGGGAGGAGGAGGAGGGAGCGAGGGAGGAGGGAGGAGGGAGGAGGAGGAGGGAGGAGGGGGGGAGGAAGGAGGAGGAGGGGAGGAGGGAGGAGGAGGAGGAGGAGGAGGAGGAGGAGGAGGAGGAGGAGGAGGAGGAGAGGAAAGGAGGAGGAGCGGAGGAGGAGGAGGAGGAGGAGGAGGAGGAGGAGGAGGAGGAGGAGGAGGAGAGGAGGAGGAGGCAGGGAGGAGGAGGAGGAGGAGAGGAGGAGGAGGATGGAGGGAGGAGGAGGAGGAGGAGGAGGGAGGAGGAGGAGGAGGAGAGTGAGGGGAGGGGAGGGGGAGGGGGGAGGGGGGAGGGGAGGGGGAGGGGGAGGGGAGGGGAGAGGCAGTAGGAGGAGAGGAGGAGGAGGAGGAGGAGGAGGAGGAGGAGGAGGAGGAGGAGGAGGAGGAGGAGGAGGAGGAGGAGGAAGGAGGAGGGAGGAGGAGGAAGGAGGAGGAGGGGGAGGGGAGGCGGAGGCGGAGGCGGAGGAGGAGGAGGAGGAGGAGGAGGAGGAGAGGAGGAGCAGGAAGAGGAGAAGGAGGTGGAGAAGGAGGTGTAGGAAGAGGAGGAGGAGGAGGAGGAGGAGGAGGAGGAGGAGGAGGAGGAGGAGGGGGAAGAAGCCGACGCCGACGCCGACGCCGACGACCACGACCACGACCAATACCACGACGAAGACCACGGCGCCGCCGCCGACGCCGTCGCCGACGACGAGCCGCCTCGGTGGAGGCCGCGGGTGCCGAGACGCCCTACCTGCGGCGGAAGATCATAGACCAGCAGGCCCCGCGGCGGCGGCCCCTCGGCGGCCTTCGGCGGTCCTCCGGTTGTGGCGGCCCGCGGTACCCTCCAGCGGCCCTCCGGCGGCCTCACGGCAGCCTTCGGCGGCCTTGCGGCGGCCCTCGGTGGCGGCCCTCGCGGGCAGCCTTTCGGCGGCGGCCCACTGGCGGCCTCCAGGCAGCCTTCCGGCAGCTCTGCAGCGGCGGTCCGTCGGCGGCGGCCTCGGACGTCGGCCCTCGGTCGCCATCGCCGTCGCCGTCGCCGTCATCGTCACTATCGTCGTCGTCGTCGTCGTCATCATCATTGTCGACATTCATCGCCGTTGTCGGTGTTCTCCTGCGCCTCCTGTCTTCCTGGGCCTCTGGGTTGAGGGTCCTCGTCGCCACGGCTTGCCCTGGCTCGGGATATTGGCCAGGATGAGCCGCCGGGTGGGTCGGGGGCCCACTGGTGCTCCCGAACCGATATTGGCCAGCCAGTTCCATTTCGAGCCCAGGGTCGGTGTGCACGCTGTCATCTGATGGTCAGGACGTCGTGCAGGTTCACCGATCGCGGGGCCCAGGTTTGGCCCGGCCAGGATCGGTGTCGGAAAACTGTCAGCGCTCCCCCACCGTCCCCCACCCATGTCCTCCACGCCCCCCCCCCCCGCCCTGTGCAGAGTCCGCTCAAGACCGGTTCCCCGATCCCTCTTTGTGGTTGCTATAGTGGCGCGTTCTCCAGGCCGCGTTCGGCCTCGGCAGCGAGAGAGTCCCCCGGAGGCCCAGGAGGGGAAGAGGAGGAGGAGGAGGAGGAGGAGGAGGAGGAGGAGGAAGGAGGAGGAGGAGGAGGCCCCCAGGTCTCCACGTTCTCCTTCGGGCTTTCCTCTGCGCCTGTTCTGTTCTGTCGTCCTGGTTCTGGATGTTCCATGCGGCTCGCTGCTGCTTGCGTAGACGCTACAGTCACTTGACGCTACCATCGGGGCAGCAGAAATCAACGATAACGACGACGAAATTGGATACCTTCTCTGCACCACGACGACAGAGGAGGTCTTCTCTACACCAACGCCCCGAGAGATGCTCGGATTCAAGGGCGCCCCCTCTCCGTCCTCTCCTGCTCCTCCTGCCGCCTCCTATTCTCCTCCCTCTCCTCTTCCTCTTCCGCTTCCTCCTCCTCCTCCTCATCATCATCATCATCATCCCTCTTCCCACCATGCTCGTCCTTCTTGTCCTCTTCCTCGTCCTTCTCCCTCGCTCCCTTCCCCTGTTCATCTCCCTCCTATCCCCCCCCCGTCCTCCCTCCTCCCCTCCTCCGCATTCCTCTCCGAGTCCGGACCCGATCTTGCGCTCTGTAGAGTGAGTGAGTGTGTGTGTGTGTGTGCCTGCTGCGCTCAGCGGCGTGGGCAGTGTCTCTGCAAGAGTGAGCGCACGGGGCCCCCGAGCCTCCGCACGGGGCAGAGGGAGGCGGCTGGACGGTCCAGCACCCGACCACGCGGAGGCTTCCTGGGGAATGGCCTCGCTTGTCGGGGTGATTGTTTTGAGGGTGGACGTTCTGCCCTCTGTTTAATAGTGCCATCGATTAAGAAATTTGTTTGGGGGGGTCGGAGCGGCAAATTGTGAAGTGGACGACTAACAATGTATTCGCGGTACGTCGTTGTCGTCGTAGGGTCGCCGTCGAGACCGTCAGGCCGCAGCCAGCGACCCAGTCGAGAAATAACAATTTGTTTGTCCCAACCATCTTGTGGTTTTGGGTCATCCCTTTGCTCCACCGAAGGCCCCAGTGGCCAAAGTTCGCACGGCGGCACCGCGCCCATTTCGGTACACCCCTCACGAGGATGGTGACCCAATGTGGAGCTCCACCGAAGTCCCGAGTGGCCGCGTTCGCATGGTGGCTCCGCAACCATTGCGGCACACCCCTCACGAGGATCGTGGCCCCATGGCGAGCTTCACCGAAGCCCCCAGTGGCTGCGTTCGCATGGCGGCACCGCACCATTCAGGCCAGGCCCCAGAGGCTGCGGCGGCACCGCACCCATTCTGGCACACCCCTCACGAGGATCGTGGCCCCGTATGGAGCTTCACCGAAGGCCTAAGAGGCTGCGTTCGCCGCATCCATTTCGGCACACACACACACACACACGCGCACACACGCGCACAAACACGCGCGCACACGCACACACACAAACACAAACACAAACACAAACACAAACACAAACACAACCACAAACACAAATTCAAGCACAACACACAAGCACAAACACAAACATTAACACAAGCACAAGCACAAACACAAACACCAGCAAAACCACAAGCACAAACACAAACACAAACACACACACACAAACACAACCACAAACACAACCACAAACACACACACACACACACACACACCCACACGCACACACCGCACGAGGATCGTCGCCCCATCTGCAGCTCCGACGAAGGCCCTAGTTTCAAAGTTCGCACTGCGGCGCAGCCCAATTTCGGCACACCGGTGACGAGGATCTTGGCCCTAATAGGGAGCGCTACCGAAACTGGTACCCTCAACGCGGTATTCACAGTTGCATGTGGGAACTTCTGGTTTGTTGCCGTTCCATCGGTTTTGTTTTGGAGTGATCCCGGGTCGCCCGGCCAGTGCTGGGGTGTGTGGTTGCGGTAAGAGCGATTGCCGCCCCAGGGCCCGCGCGTCATGACATTGGCAACATGCTGAAGTGGTTCTGCCGGTTTCGCATGAGAGATCGTTAAGTCTGCGTTCCAAGATGACCAGATTTGATCTGGTCCAGCCCGCTCCGCGTGAAACATCCTCGCAATTCTGGGCTCCCAGACGCTACGCGAAAGGTGGGCCTGCCCATACCGCTGGAAACATCCTCAGAACTTTTGGGCTCGGGGATACCGTGACCTGAGGTTGCCTCGTCCGTTTCGTTTGAGACATCGTCGCTACGATAGGCTTGAAGATGCCACCCGCGAAGTGATCCGGTCAGTTTGGCCTGAGACGTCCCCCGCAATTCTTGGCAAAGCGATGCCGCGTGCGAGGGGGTCCAGCCAGTTTCGCATAAGACGTCCCCGCAATTCCGAGCAACCGTTTAGGAGTGCGAAGCGAAGGAGGGGTGGGAGGAGGAGTGGGAGAAGGAGGAGGAGGAGGAGGAGGAGGAGGAACAGGATGACTGAGGACGATGGGGGAGGAAGGATCATGCTCATAGAGTGCTCTTGTTTTCAATGCTCTCGGGACGCTTCTCGTCGCCAGGGCTGGAGAGGCGGCTTGATCATGCCTGGTGCTGCGGGCTGGTGCTCTGCCGACGACGGGTGTGTCACGGGCCCGGTCGCGTCCAGACTGTGGGGATGTCTCGAGCGGTCCGTTTGCTTTACGGGTTGGAGGTGTGTGTTCGGAGCCGTACGGTCCTCGCTGGCTGTTTCGACTGGCTTTGGGGGCTGGTTGGGGCCCCATCCCGGGCTTGCCCTGGCTGGCGGGGTGGCAGTGCACCCGAGCCCGGGTGCCCTGGTCGCCTGGGACAGCTCCAGGCGACCCCAGCAGCCCCAGCGGCGGTGGCGGGGAGGTGCTGGGGAGGGGTTGCCCCCAATCGGAGCTGATTGCGCCCCAAGGCCCAGAGAGCCACCCTCGGAACCTCGGGCTGCGAGATTCCCTGACTTGATGTGCTCTGGCTCGTTTCGCTCGAGACGTCATCATCATGATTCTGGATTCCAAGATGTGGTTCGCGAGGTACTCAGGCCCGTTTTGCCTGAGACATCCTCGGAACCCCAGGCTTCGAGATGCCACGAATTGAGGTACTCTGGCCCGCTGTGGGTTCCAAGGTGTGGTTCGCGAGAAATTCCGGCACGTTTCGCCTGAGACATCCTCGGATTCCCTGGCTCTATCGGGTTGGCCTGAGACGTCCTCGCAATTCTGGACTGAAGAAGCGCTTCACGAGGTGCTCAGGTTGGTTTCGCTTGAGGCATCCTCGGAACCCTGGGATCCAAGATGCCCTGACCTGAGATGCTCAGTCCCGTTGCACCTGGGACATCCTCATTACGTTGCTCGCCTGAGACACCCTGGGAACCCCAGGTTTCGAGATGCCCTGAATTGAGGTGCTCTGGCCCGCTTCGCTTGAGAAGTTCTCACCGCTCTGGGTTCCAAGATGTGGTTCGCGAGGTACTGAGGCACGTTTCGCCTGAGATATCCTCGGAGTCCCTGGCTCTGACTGTTTGGCCTGAGACGTCCTCCCAAGTCTAGGTTGAATGCGGTTCGAGTTGTGCTCAGGCCCGTTTCGCTTGAGACGTCCTCGGGACCCCGGGCTCCGAGGTCCCTTGACTTGGACTCTGGCCCGGTGGGCTTGATACATCCTCGCAACTCGCACCTCTGGCTTCAAGATGCGGTTCGCGAGGTGCTCTGGCCCGTTTCGCCTGAGAAATCCCTGGGTTCCAAGACGTGGTTCGCGAGGTAACCGGGCCTATTTCGCCTGAGACGGGCGCCGAACCCAAGGCTACTGCGAGATGCCCTGAATTGAGGTGCTCTGGCCCGCTTCGCTTCTGACGTTCTCACCACACTGGGTTCCAAGACGTGGTCCGCGATGTGCTCAGGCACGTTTCGCCTGAGATATCCTTGGAATCCCTGGATACGAGATGCCCTGGCTTGAGGTGACCTGTGTGTAAGTGCGCCACGCTTGAAGGTAACATTGACGGAGTTGTTGTTGGGGTTGCCCCCGGTGACGGGGGAAGTTGGGAACCAAACGAAAATGGCATGACAGACGAGAAACGCCATATGTATGTTCGCCAGGACCATTTGAAGCGTCCCTGCCCGAATAGTAACCTGTTTGGTTGGTCACATCGTCCTGTCTGTCCTGCCGCTCACGTGCTCTCTCTGCAGAACCAATCCGTCATCGGCACTTTCTGGAGCACGCACGGCGATGACCGCGCGACTTCCTGTGCAAACGTCCTATGCTTCCTTGAGTGTTGGCACACCCCCGCATCCAGTGGCTTTCGCAGAAGGCCTGCGCGTGACCAGCGCGCCTGCCTTCCTTGCAGGGACGCCGGCTTCCGGGCGACGACAGCCCTAAGTCGGGCCTGTCTTTGCACAGGAGGCATATACAAAAAAGAGTTGTTAAACAAGTCTGGGGACGTTTTTCCTTTGTCTGCTCCATTTTTTTTTGGGGGGGGGTATGTTTGGAGTAGTTTTCAGTCTTCGCCCCGAATCCCCCTGTCGTGGGGACAGGCCCGACCTGACGGCAGCCTCGCTCGTCCGCCCCCGCCGCTCTCTGGCGGCACGCCCGCGGGCCGCCGCGGCAGGAGCTGTACCGGAAGCAGCGGCAGAAGCAGCTGGGCAGCCTGCCACCCGTGGCCGTGCCCGACGGGTCCTCGCCTTCGCTGGCCTGCGCGCGCGGCCGAGGGGTGCCGCGGGAGGTGTCGACAACGACGATGGCAATGAAGACAGTGACGAGGTTGATGCCGATGTCGATGACGATGACGATGACGATGATGATGATGATGATGATGATGATGATGACGACGATGATGATGATGATGATGATGATGATGATTATGACCATGATGATCATGATGATCATGATGATCATGATGATGCTGATGCTGGCGCTGATGCTGGCGCTGATGCTGATGCTGATGATGGTGATGGTGACGGTGATGGTGATGATGATAACGATGCTAGTGACGTAGCTGATTGATGATGATGGTGGTGATGATGATGGTTATGATGACGATGTTGGTGGTGTTGTCGGTGGTGGTGGTGGTGGTGATGATGATGGTGGTGGGGGTGATCATGATGGTGGTGATGATGACGATGATAACGGTGATGATGATGATCGTGATCATGAAGGGGTTCATGATGATGTTGCTGCCGCTGATGATGATAATGACGATGCCGATCATGATGATGTTGGCTGATGATTCGGATAATGATGGTGACGACGATGATGATGCGGGTTTGATCATGACTATGTCTGATGATAAGGTTACGATGTCGTTGCTGATGATACTGATGCTGTGGATGACGATGATGGCGATGGTGATGACGATGATGATGGTGATACTGACGGTGATGATGATAAGGATGTCGGTGATGATGATGATTGTGATGCTGAAGACGATGACGAAGTCGATGACGATGACCAAGATCAGGATGATGACGATGGCGGTGATGATGATGATTGTGATGGTTATGGTAATGATAATGACCATCACGATCATCATGTTGCTGACGATTCGGAGTATGAGGATGTTAATAACGACGATCATGATGATGACGATGGTGACGACGATGATGATGATGATGATGATGACGGTGATGGTGACGATGGTGACGGTGACGATGATGTTGATGCGAACGATGAGGATGATGATGTGAATGATGCTTGTAATGATGTCGATGATGATGGTGATGAAGATGCCGTTGACGATGACGGTGATGATGACAATGCAGCTGTCGATGAGGATGAGGATGATATATCTGACGATGTTGATGATGATGGTGATGATGATGATGATGTTGGTGATGATGATGATGTTGGTGATGATGATGGTGATGCTGCTGATGATTATGATGATGATCAAGGTGATGATGATGGTGGTGGTGATGGTGATGTTGATCTGCTGTGCTGACGATGTCGATGCTGATGCTGATCATGATGATGATGATGGCGGTGGTGGTGTTGGTGATAACGGTGATGGTGGTGATGATGACGATGACGATGGTGAGGGGAGTGCTGAACATGATTATGATCATGCTGATCCTGCTGATACGGATGATGATGTTGATGCTGATGCTGATTCTTCTGACGCTTATGGTGACGATGACGATGACGATACTGATGACGATGATGATGGTAATGGTGATTGTGATGGCGATGGTGATAGTCGCTGTGATGATGATGAGGATGATGAAGCTAATGCTGATGAGTACGATGGTGTTGGCAATGATTGGCAAACTGGTAGTGATGATGACGATGAGAATCGTGCTGGTGATTGTGATGGTGATGGGTGTGATGATGCTGTGATGACAACAAAGATTGTGATGATTACGATGATGTGGATGATGACGACAGCGATTGTCGATGATGATGCCGATGGTGGTGGCGGTGGCGGGTAAGGTGATGATGATTATGCTGCTGCTGTTGATATTGATGTTGATGCTGATTGGTAATTGATGCTGATGATGTTGATAACGATGGTGAAGATACCGATGACGGTGACGATGGCGATGATGATGTTGATGATGGTGTTGTTGATGACGATGCTGATGATGCTGATGATGCTGATTGTGATGATGCTGGTTATGCTCATGGTGATGATGCATATGATGCTGATGGTCATGGTGATGCTGATGTCGATGCTCATGGTGGTTATTACGACGAGGCAGCAGATGAGGATGGTAATGACTATGATGATGAGAAGTGGAATGAGTATGATTACGAGGGTGATAATGTTGATGATGATGGTGGTGTTGATTCTGATGGTTGCCATGTCGACATTAATGATGGTGGTGATGGTACATCGGAACATGATGATGCTGATGATGATGAGTGAGATGATGATGCTGATGGTGATGATGATGCTAGTGATTCAGATCCTTACGCGTATGATGATCATACTGTTCGATGGCGATGGCGATGCCGCCGATTATGATGATAGGGATGATGATAATGACGACGATGATGACGATACAGATGATGATGTTGATGATGATGATGCTGATGATGATGCTGATGATGCTGATGATGATGATGATGATGATGATGATGATGGTGCTGCTGGTGATGATGGTGATGGTGATGGTGATGGTGATGGTGATGGTGATGGTGATGGTGGCGGCGATGGTGGTGATGGTGGTGACGGTGATAATTTCGGTGATGAGTGTCGGTGATGCTTATGCTGGTGATGGTGATGCCTGAGTAAGTAAGAACTGCATGAACACGCACTTTCGAGCCCCGCACAGATTCCTTGGATTTGCGTTGGGCCTTCCTGGCGGCGCCTCCATCGCCGCCCCCTGACAGGCTCCGCGCGTCATGGAAGGGGTTCAGCGCAGATCTAAGAAATCTGTGCGAAGCTTCAAACGCTTATGCTTGCAGTTGTCTCTTTTAGATGCTGTTGATGCTGGCGACGATGATGACGACCTAGATCTCCGACGATGTAATTGTTCCAATCCTATGTTTTTCCTTTAATTTCTTCCTCAGGGGCCCCTTATCTGGCCCCAGGACCGTTAACTATGGATCCAGGGCGAATGATGCCCAGGCGAGTTATCTTGATTCACATGCAGCCAGCGGGCCATCCAGAGACGATGTCCAGGTGTGTTGCCCTGACCAAGGAAGTGTAATAGCATGCAGTGGAACATCCGCCCGGAGGGATCCGTGGGAAACCGAATCCTGCCTTCGACAGGGGGGATCCCGTGCAGCAGTGCATCAATCTCAACCAGGACCGATTCCCAAGCGATTTGTCTCGGTAGCCTCCAACGATAATCCTGGAGCAAGTTGAGCTGGATGCGGAGGAGGAGGAGGAGGAGGAGGAGATGTCCGAAGGGGGCCCCAAGAGGGTGCCAATGGTGGCTGGCTGACCTCTTCTTCCTTCTCCTCCGCCTCCTAGATCCCCGTTCCCGATCCTCCTTGATCCTCGTTCTCGATCTTCCTCATCGATCCTCCCCGCCCTCGATCCTCCCCCTCCTCCTCGATCCCCCGCTCGATCCTCCTCTTCTTCCTCCTCCTCCGCCTCCTAGATCCGCGTTCCCGATCCTCCTCGATCCTCGTTCTCGATCTTCCTCATCGATCCTCCCCCCTCGATCCTCCTCCCCCTCCTCGATCCCCCCCTCGATCCTCCTCTTCTTCTTCCTCCTCCTCAGCTTCGGGCGGCTCGCACAGTGCGAGGTGAGGGTCAAGGATGCAAGTCGAGGAGGGGGAGCGAGAAGGGATGTGCGACGAAACATCGAGGAGGCGAACCGAGGAGGAGCAGAATCGAGGAGCCGCAGGCATGGATTCAAGGGGTATGCGGATGTGCGACGGGTCCCGTTTCCATGCGACATCGGCGGGCTCCGTCGTCAAACGAGGCGGCACCGGCTTCATTTTGTCAGGGGGTACCTTCCCCGATCCGTGGAGCTGGCGCCCGCGCGCCAGATCCACGAATCCCTGCTCCACGTTAGGTGGCGTGCGCCCGACAGAAACAAGAGGATCGACAAGTATCAGGAGCAGGAGGAGGAGGAGGAGGAGGAGGAGGAGGAGGAGGAGGAGGAGGAGGAGGAGGAGGAGGAGAGGAGGAGGAGGGGAGGAGGAGGAGGAGGAGGATGAGGGAGGAGAGAGGAGGAGGAGGAGGAGGAGGAGGAGGAGGAGGAGGAAGGAGGATGAGGAGGAGGAGGAGGAGGAGAGGAGGAGGAGGAGGAGGAGGAGGGGAGGAGGAGGGGCAAAGGAGGAGGAGGAGGAGGAGGAGGAGGAGGAGGCAAAGGAGGAGGAGGAGGAGGAGGAGGAGGAGGAGGAAGAGGATTTTTTTTGGCTCCACGCCCTCCTCTAAGACCATAAAGGATCTGACACCTGCAGCAACGAGGCGGTGCAACAGGCCTGCAAAACAAATTAGGCATAGGTGTTGAAGCACTGCATAAGATTGCCTACATCAACAGTCACACCCGCTTTCTGCTGCCTGTAATGCGGGTGTTTGCCTTTGCACAGGGCTTGCCAGCCGTATTTCGCAGCTCGCGAAGGAGGCGGCTGGCACTTGGCGGCTAAACCACGGACAGAAGCTCCACTGGAATGCGCCTTGCACCTAGTGCAGATAAACAAAACCGAGCCATCCGAGCATTCGAACGCAATCGTACGATGCTCGAGGGCGTCCTGACTGGATGCGTGAAGCCGAGACACCTGGGAGCAGACACCAGGCGAGGGCCTACTCTGAGATCGCTTGCCTCTGAGGCAAACAGCACAGCGCCACACTCCAGACCACATTTCCCAGCGGTGCCCTGCGGAAACTCCAGCAGTGGCACGCGGGGCTAAAACTCGTCCTGCCTCGGAGAGGTCCAAGGAAGGCCACACATGCAATACATGGGCCGCCAGCCTGATCGTCTGGCGAGCCTGCGAGACAAGCTTGTCCGCCGCCGCTAGCTTGTCTGGACAAGAAGGATGAAGACGCGCTGCATGCTTGGCAGCTGCGTCCGCGTGATGATTGCCGAGGCGCGTCCAGCGCTCAGCTGCGTCAATCCCCACCTCGTCCAGCTCCTTATGAGCTGCGACTTTGGTGCACGTTGAAGGCGATACACCTTGAGCATAGAGCTGGAGGAAGGCCCCAGAGTAGGCCCTCTTCCCACTCAGCTGCTCGGCCTTAGGCCGACCGGCAAGATTGACCACATTGCTGCAGTCGGAGAACACAACGATGCTGGCCGACGCGAGCACATTGGCCCAAGTCCAGCAGCAGAACTCAGCCGACTGTGGCGTCTGGGGATAAGGGGCCCACACAGGGGCCCGAAATTCAGCGACGGCCGACCCTTGGTCGTCGACCATCACCGCACTACAGCCAGCTCTGGAGAGCTCCCGAACAGTGTGGCGGCTGCTGGAGCCGTCAATGAACACATTACCCCAAAGTTCAGTGCCAGGCTTAGCCCCAGAGGGCGACGAAATATCATGATGGTGTTACACAAGAAACGGGCCATTGCCCGTCTCAGAGAGGGGTCTGGGGTACCCGTCGGCGGGGTGGCGGAAAGCCCCAGAAATGAAAACGAACACTGCTTCCTCGTCGTCCTTAGCAGCTAGGGCTTCGGCTACAGTGCAATCATCAACTAGTGAGGATCTAAGCTCAGCCACTGGCTCGTGGGGGCACTCCCACAACCTGTGAAAGATCGTGTCCGTGGCGCCGCAGAACGGGCAATTGCCGTCCACGACGTAGCCTAAGTTCACAGCACGATCTCCCGTGAAAAAGGCCTCGGTGGCGAACGCTCTGATATGGGCCTTCTGAAGGGCCGTGTATTTCTTGGAGGCCAAGGCCTCGCGCAGCACATCATAGCATATCCTGGGGAGCACTCCCCTCTTCTCGGCAGAGAGCCTCTCCAACATCCTAAAGTACCCATCCTTGAGCAAGATCCTAAATAAAGCAGGCGAGATAATGCCGAGGGGAATCGAAAAGCCACGGTCATCTCGCACCGTCATGAAGTTGTCCATGGACCAGCCCAGCCTGACCAGGGACATCCGAAGGGCCGACACGGGGCCCGAGACCATCCTCCAGGAGCAGACAGGGTTGGAAAACACCGCTTCCCACGCACGACGCAACGAGGGAAAGTCCAACCCCCAAGAGTAAGCCCCAGTCTGAGCCAGCCAAATCTCCTTGGACCAACGGAGAATGGGGGCGGTGGCAGTGCGCCAGCACGGATCATAATCGAGCAAAGCCGCCGTCGTCAAAGATCTCAGCTGAGATCTGGGACGGACCACAGAAAACACTTGACGACGAAGCCGAAGCAACTCGAGGTCACTAGTGCCAGTAATTTCGGAGCCATAAGACGCCCCCGCAAGAGGCCCCGAAGAGAACACCCTAAGAACCTGCGGCCTAGAGATGACTTTGATCTGACGCTTTAATCTCTTGGCCGCCCTCGCAGCCTTGGCGATGCGCATTTTAGACTTCACCGAGCGCCCTGCCACTCTAAGCGCGCGGCCAGCCGTGTAGTCAACGCCTAAGTTGACAGCACTAGACGTAAAATTGCCTCCTAGATGCGAAATTTCGACAGAAACCTCCTCCCCCAGGGCCTTCGAAGAAGCAACCACAGCAGTCTTGTCCAGGGCCAGGGAACAACCGAAACAAGCCTCAATGATACCATGGAGCGCCTTAGCCCCAGCGACGATCGATTCGACCACGGTCCGATGCTGGCCCGTGCACGAGAGCCCCTGGTCGTCGATATACACGTCGAGGTCGAGCCTGGGGATGGCAGGAAGAGAGTCGTACCCGTCCTGGCAAAAAAACCCGAATGAACGTGGTGGCCATCGAGCAGCCTGCGATGACCCCATTCTGGCAGAAGTAGGGGCCTTCCAGCCACCCTCCTAGGCAGAGAAAGCGCCCACACCTGTAGGCATAAATGCAAAGACGGGCAATCGCAAGAGGGAATCCATGTTTCTTGCAGCGGACCTCCAGCTCTTTCAGAATAATGTTCTCATAGAACTTGCGAAGATCGAACAGAACCGAACAAGAGGACCCCCCGATGGCAAGACCCGTCTCGGCGGTGACCGCTTGACGCCAAACCACATCGGCGGCTCCTCGAAATCTACCAGCAGCCCAGAACCGTTTGGGGTGTTCTTGCTCCCAGTTCAAGGCAAAGGGCCGCCGACAGCGGCCCCAAACCCTGAACCAGGAGCAGAACACCCCAATCGGTCTGTAGCCACCAGTGGGCTTCGGCAGAAGCGCCAACGTGACAACAGAGATCTGCGGAGGAAGGCAGCCTAGCGCTTCCATGATCGAAAAAATGGCGCTGAGGCAATCGAGCGCAGCATCTGGCAACAACGAAAAATGCTTGCAGTGAAATCCGTCCACAGCCACAGCCGAAGAATCTTTGTAGGACCTAGAGATATCACGGATTTCGCTGGCCGTGGGTCGAGGAAGAGGCTCGAGGACCTGACCATCGAATTCGGCCCCCCGACCCTCACCCCATATGCTGCTGAACCTCTCTCCCTCCGCCTCGAGCAGAGAGAGAGGATCGCTGGCAACACAACCTGAAGCAGCGAGAGTCGAAGAAGGGACCCAAGGAACAGGATCTTTAATGCACTGATGAACCCTTTTTGCCCCCTTATTGATGCCAACGCGCAGCCATGCTGCCCAGTCAGCTCGGCTCTTGGCGGCGTACTTGGCGCTGGCGGCCTTGACGGCCTCGTGAACCTGAGCGTACAAATCAGCGAGAGACTCAACATCCCCACCAGGGCCAAAGGCGGAGACCTCCTGAGCCGTACGCTTGAACAGCGGCTCGTAGTCATCCGCGGCGGCCGAGATGCTGGGCGGGGGCTCCACCAACACGCAACTGAGCCTGGCAGCAGTGGCAACAGCGCCTCCGCGCCGAGCGTGCATGAAGGCGTGAAGCTGTTGCCCGAGCCAACGGATCGCGCGATGACCAGGATAACGCACCTTCCCGTCCTGGCCCAGGATAGATTTCCACACAAGTTGAGGACCCAGACCCCTGGAACCTAACTTGGGAGGGGCAACGCCCACCAAAGGAATGAGGTCACGCTCCGCGTGGTCAGCCCACTTCCTGTAGAGCGGACCCAAAAGACGTTTGGCCCCCTGACCGTCGCCATTCTGGAGACAACGTTCAGCCTCTGACGCCTGCGCAAGTTCCCCAGCCCAACAACTTTCCCTGGGGGCAGGGCCGCAAACCACTTGGCAAGGCAAGGGGGGGGGGCTTCCTGAAAGGGAGAGCGTGAAGCACCGCCAGCTTGGGATGGAAAACCAACTGGACGGGCCTATGGGGGGAGAGCCCCGTATCCAATCTCGTATCGACCGACTTGAGACCCTTAGCAAGACCGCCCGAACAAACGAAGAAGTCGAAAGTCGTGGGAGGGCCCGCAGGATAGTGCGTCGCAACAAGGGGGAATATGAGGGAAGCCCTCAACTCAGACACAAAACTTGAAGACTCGAGCTCAGCAGGCTCCAGGTTAAAATCGGCACCGACCACCCACGGCTGGCCAACGGTCGACAGTTGCTCGCCAAGCCTCGCAAGCAACGAAAGATTACCATCGCTGAGGCCTTCTGAGTGGCGAAGGTAGGCAGAGGCAACCAGGATGGGGGGGGTCCCAGGGAGGTGCGCGGAGCACGCGATGCATCGCCCAGGCGTCGTGATGGCACCCTCGACCTCCAGAGGCCCCAGCCAAGAGCGCGCGAAAATGGCGACACCCCCGCTCGTGTCCTGCGCTTGGGTGGGGATAGCAAGGGCCCAAACCGACTTCCATCCATGCCTTATGCACCAAGCACTGGCCTGCTCGATGTCCTCCTTGGAAATCAGACGGTGCTCCTGGCCGAGCACAATGAGGGCAGAACAATCTTCGAGCAGACCCTTCAACGTACCCCACGAGTTGGCATTAATGGTCTGAATCGTGAGTGGCACCAAACTGTCAGAGTTAGAAGCCGATGGCTGCTCGCTGCCGACGAGAGGAGCAGGCACAGGCAATCTGACATTACTGACAGAGTGCGCTGACGACTTGTAATCATCAGAGGGGTGCTGCACCCTCTGAGAACCCAAGGGTTCGAATTTGCCCTTGGAATGTCCTGACTTAAAATCTACGAGAGCGACGAGCTCAACGTGGGGACGAGATCCCCCCTCCATGGGGGGGCAAACAGGAGTGGCCACGTGCGGGACAGCCCCGTCAGTGGGATCCTTGCGCGCTGGCTTACCAAGGGAGTGAACAGGATACAAAACCCTCGGCACCGCGAAATCAAGCAAAGAAACATGGGCACAGTCTGGCGTCAGATCAGCCTTGCGACGAAGCGAATCCCTCTTGCGGAGCAGGGCAGCTTGCGCTGCTGAGCGGAAATCAGCGTGCCGAAATACTAAACGAGCTTCGAACCCCCCCTGGAGGCAGCCTTCCGAGCGAAGGACCTGCGGACCCCAATCAACCGACGACTCGAGGAGGCGACGAATATCAGGGCTGGCCTCCAGGGGGTAGCTAATCATTGACTGTGTGAGTGGCCGCGGCAATGCGGTCCGCGCACTCACGAGCAGTGCCTGTCGTAGCAGGCGTGGTCGGAGCTGCTGCCGCAGCGCCCGCTGCGCCTGCCGCGCCTGCGCCTGGAACAGCTCCTTGCAGAAGAGGACCGCACTTGCCCACGGACAGGTCGACCGTGGCTGTCTGCGGAGTGCCTGGCGCAGGTGCCGCGCCTGGCCCCGCCTCGGCAGACGGCGGCTGGGCTGCACCTTCATCTCCTTCGGCAGGATCACCAGCATCAGGAGGTTCCTCGAAGGCCGCCTCCTGCTCCATTCGAGGCCGCTTGGCCGCCAGCCGCTTGATGTGCAGAGCGTGGGCGGACTTGAGGCCGTCGACCTTCTGCTTGGCCTCGGCGAAGAGGGTGCTGGCCATCGCCGTGAGCCCTGCCTTAAGCTGCTGCACGCGTGACCCGATGACGATGTTGTCCGATTCGTCAAGCTCCACACCGTCACACTTGAACAAGTGCGATACGCTGATGTCAAAGACCTTCGCGAGACGCTCCTTATCCATGATGTCCTCCAATGCAAGCTTGACCGTCGACGTGGGTGGATGCTTAGCTGCCTCTTGAGACTCCACCAAGTCCTGCAAGAGTGTCGCGTGTTCACCTTCGGCATTGGTGAGCTCCGCACGCAGCTCCAGCACCACCGTCTTCTGATTGTTGAGCTGGGCCTCGTACTGTTCATACTTCTCAACAGTCGACTCCAACCGCTTGTTGATACCATGCACTTTCCAGTGAGCCCGATTGAGACGAACCTGAATAGCTTCTTCTGCTGGCTTCGGCGAGGTGAGGGCCTTGGCAGCACGACGATGGGCAGCCGCACCTGCAGAATCTCCCATACGCTCGGCGAAGCCTGCCATGGTCTCGTACTCAGCGGCTGTGAACTTTGCTGCAGCAGCGCCAGCAGGGGCGGGTTGCTGACCACCTCCCTGGGGGAAGCCGCCTCCAGCACCTTTCTGCCGCAGTCCTGCGTCACCACCGCCAGGTCCCTTGCCCCACGTAGCGCCACCGTTGAGCTGCCCGTAGCCGACCAACAGACGTGCTGCATCTCCAGGCCATGCCGAAGAGGGGACTTGCTTGTAGGCACCACAGTGCTTGCAATAATAGAAACGAGCAGCATTCTTGGCGCACCCGCAAGCCTGGCACTTCCACTTCTTGCCTGGCTGCTGGTTGTCGCCCTGATCCAGCGCACCGCCGCCGCCCTTGCCGAACAGAGGACCAGGCACCAGAGGAGGCCAGACATCGGAATACGAAACGCCTTTGCCTCCGCCTTTGGCCTTGCCTCACGCCATGCCGAGGGAGAGGCTGGATGGACTGACCACCGACCAGCGCACAGCCTAGTCGTGGTGAAAGCTGCGATGCGTGGGGCGGACCACGCACCGCTCTGCCTGGGGCGAACCAGGCGAAAGATGAAAGCTGGCCGCGGACTAGCGGTATCCACTTTGTTCCCAGGGGAAACCAAAACCTTGAGCCAAAATGGCTTGAGCCAAAATGGCTACGGACGAGGATGAAGAGGAGGAGGAGGAGGAGGAGGAGGAGGAGGAGGCAAAGGAGGAGGAGGAGGAGGAGGAGGAGGAGGAGGAGGAAGAGGAGGAGGAGGAGGAGGAGGAGGAGGAGGAGGAGGAGGAGGAGGAGGAGGAGGAGGAGGAAGGGGACGCTTACGGAGAAGGAGCAGGTTGTGGAAGAGGCGGAGGAGGAGGAGGAGAAGGTTGCAGGAGGAGGCCCTGCTCTGCTGCTGCTGCTCCTCATGCCCCTCCTCGGTCCTCCTCCTCCCTCTCCTCCTCCTTCACCTCCCCTTCCTCCTTCTCGCTCCTCCCCCCTCCTCCCTCCTCGATCCTCGTCCTCCTCCCCATCCTCGACCCCCCCCCCCCCTTCCCTCCCGCATGCCTCGCAAGCCGCCCCTCCGCGCGCTCTTTGGCCGAGGCGCGTTGGTCGCCCCCTCCCCCCTCCCCCTCTGCGACCCTCTCGGTCGCGCCGCGCGCCGCGCGGCGTCTCCCCGCCTCCCCGCCCGCCGGCGCGCCGCGCTCGGGGCCGCGGGGCGGGGGGGGACGCCAGCCGCGCACCCCAGCGCGCAGAGGCAAGGTTTTTTTTGGGGGGGGGAGGAGCCTCGGGGGTACGTCGGGCCTGTCCCTCTGCAGGAGGAATGCTCAAACATGGTCGCGGACATGGTCTGGGGACGCTGCCTCCATTTGTTTGACTACCTTTGAGCTTTTGCTTGTTGTTGTATTTTGTGTTTGTCGTCCAAAACCCGCCTGTACGGTGGACGTGCCCGACGCAGTCTCGGGACACTCTCCGGCAGACGCGCCCCGCCCAGCGGCGTTCCCCGGGGCCCCCCCCGGGGCGCCCCGAGCGGGCGCCAGAGTCCCGAGCCCGAGGAGCGGTGGGAAAGCCAGGGGATGAAGGTCGGGGGCAACGTTGGGAGGGGGGGATGGAGCCGGACCGAGGTGTGGGATCGAGGTCGGTTCGGGGAGGGTGACTACTCCAGATTTCGTAATAAAAGGGAGGGGGTCTCAACCCTCCCAGGCGAGAAGTTTTAGACCCACCCCCTGGGAGAACCCTCCAAAACATCGTCCCCAGACCCCCCCAGGCCCTCCAAGATAGCCTGGAAGAGACCCCCCCCCGAAATGAGACCCCCTCCCTTTTATTACGAAATCTGGAGTATCGGATATAGCCAGGACCCCAGGTAAGGGGACCCGGTTAGTGGTAGGGCCCCGGGGCCCCTAGATTAGCCAGAAGCACTAGACCAGGTCTGCCGCAGCTGGTGCTTTTCGGGTGACGGCAGTTCCGGTTAGTGGAATGGGGCGGGGGGGCGTCCCCCCGTACACATCCCTAAACCAGGTCCCACTAAACCCAGTTCTGCCAACGCCCGAGATTACCCTGCCGAATGTTCGTCCTGTACGTTGGGCGCCCACTGTGCATCCTGGGGGGAGGACACCCTCGAACGATCCTGGGGTTTAGACTGGGTGCTTTTGGCCCGCGGAGGGTCTCATGTCCTTGAAGGATGCTCTTCTGGCCTGGGTCCGACTGGAAGAGGCTCAGCGGGGGATGCCTGGACTTCCAGTCGCCCGCTCCTCGCTAAGGATGGGCCTGATAACCTTGCGTCCGGCCTGCCCCCCTACAGGGGGAATATTCAAAACTAGTAAAAGAATAGTCTGGGGACGGTTTTTCTACTTTTTGTTGACTGTCCTGGGGCATTTTTTGCGTACGTTTCATTTGTCGTCCAAAATCCACCTGTAGGGGGACATGCCCGACCGAATGATAGCCCACCCCGCCCAGCAACGTGCGGATTCATCCTTGGGGCCCGTCGCCAGGCTGTCGGCGATCCACCACCGATTTGAGCTCGATGATTCTCCTTTTGAGCTGGTCTCCCCCTACGCCACACCTCCGACGTCAGGATCCGTTCATAGCGTCGACCCCTAGAGGTCTCGACCCGCTCATTCCTCGGGATCGGCTTCTCGTCCTGAGCCGTTGTCTGACCGCCTCGAGGCCTGGTAAGGGCCCCAGGGGCCGAAAGTAACGCACCTCCCGCCGTGATACTCTTGTCATGACCCGAGGGCAGGGCTGGACCCACACGCCCCTTTGCTGGACCTTGGCCCTGTGCTCTTCTCCGGTGTGGCAGGGAGGCGCGGGGAGAGGAGGCGGAGCATCAGGCAGCACAGGACGACAGCAGCACGGCACGCCACGCGCTTGGGCCCAGCCCTGCCCGAGGGGGAACCGGGTGAGCGCTGGCCCTGGGAGCGCGGCCCAGAGGGCCCGAGGGCCCAGAGGGCCCGGGGGCCTCGGCTCGGAGGCCTCACTGCTCTCCTCCGCCGCTGCCCCGCGGCCCTCGCCGCCGCCGCCGCGCCCGCGGGCCTCGAGCTGCGGGAGCCGGGCCGGGCAGGGAGCAAGAACGCACGGCGGCACGACGCGTCGGCGATCCCCAGGAGAGAGCAGGGGGAAGCTGTGGGAGAAGTAGTAGTGTGGGGAGGGGGGGAGACGAAGACCTGTAAGACGTGGGAAACTATAAGCACGGTGTCCCTGGGGTTTGTGTGCCTCTGCTCGTGTGTCTGCAGGGCCCCTTCACTGGGGCTGGTGCCGCGGGGGGAGGGCCCCGACGGCCGACGGCAGCGGGGCTCCGCGAGGCTCTGGGGCGCTCTCTGGAGAGGATCTGAAATTCCCGGGCGATGACTGGCGTTGCTTGGGGGGAGGGGGAGGAGGAGGTTCGAGGAGGAGGAGGAGGAGGAGGAGGAGGAGGAGGAGGAGGAGGAGGGTCGAGGAGGAGGAGGGGGCCGAGGAGGAGGAGGAGGAGCAGGAGGAGGAGGAGGTGGAGGAGAAGGAGTAGGAGGAGGAGGAGGAGGAGGAGGAGGTGGAGGAGAGGAGGAGGGGGAGGAGAACATCTTGGTTCACGCCTGGCGCCGTGTGGGAGTGTCTGCGGCCCGAAGCCTTCGGGAGAGCCACAACGGCAGCTCGGAGGTCGGCACGCACCGTGGCGTTGCTTTTGGGGCGGGCCTTCGTCGAGGTGCTGCAGCTCGCACTCCTTGGGTCTGCGTCGGAGCCCCCGCCCCGGCGGCGCCCCAGCGCCGATTCGTGTATGTCAGGGGGGGCAACAACAATACAGACACAATAGATCCTCGATTCCCAGGAAGATGTGGGAATCGATCCGAAGTGCGGCGAAAAGGAGCACCCAGACACATATGGTAACATATAGGGAATCCTGGGGCTTGTATTCATTCATTCGTGTGCCCCTGGGCTCTCCGTGGTCAGGGTTCCTCATCTTGCTCCTCCTCTGGGGGCGCTCGTGCTGCCCCCTCGGGGTCCTCCCGAAGGCCTTCGGGCGCGGCCCTGGAGGCTGCAGGTCGCTCGCAGGGGGGAGCCACGGTGATCGCGCCTCGCGCGTCGCGGCCTGCGTCGGGGAGCGGCCCTCCTCCAGAGGCGGCCCTGCACGAGAGCGGCGAGGGCGCGAGGTTCTCGCCGCGCGCCGCGCGGCCGGGGCGGCGCGGAGCCGCGGCGCAGCGGGGTTCCGACTGCGGCAGCTACAGCACACTCTTCAGGAGGAGAAGAAGCACACAGACACAATGAGTCCTCGATTCCCCAGGGAAATATGGGAAAATATTGGAAGTGGGGGGGAAGACAGAAAACCCAGAAAGTATGGAAAAATATGGGGAATCATTTTGTTTGTGTGTCTTTGTTTGTGTGTCCTGGGGCCCCTTCAATTCTGTAGAACCTCTGACAGGCCTGGTAATTGCATAGAGCCGCACGCGGATGCACACTTCGCAGCTTGCCGGGGGGGGGGGCGGGGAGAGGGCGGAGGGGGAGGAGGAAAAGAGGGGTCCGTCCGGGGGGACGGGCCGGGGCGTGGCTGCCGGCTGCGCCTGCGCCGCGGCGGCGGACTCCAAGGGGCCACCATGCTGGCTCGCTGTCGGGCGAAGCTGGGTTGCTCAGGATGTTCTCTGGGGGGCCTTCGCGGATCTTGGGAGGACCGCGCCGGTCCTTGCCTAGGCTCAGCCTCGGTCTGGGGTCGGTGCACTTGAAGTCTGCCCAGGCCGAGCCAGAAGGTCGCGTATGAGTCGGCACTTGGCCTAGGATGGGCCTAGCCAGGATCGGTGTGGTGCGCAAGTGGCGTCCCCCTGAGTCCGAGGGCTGGCCATGGCGAGCGGCACGGCGACGAACGGCAAGGGCATGTCGTACATCCAGAGGCTGGGGTGGGTTCTTCGTTTGATGATGTCTTTGGCATTTTCTCTGGCTCTCCGAGGCGGGGGGGAACTTGGCGCCACGCCCCCCCACCCCCTTCCTGCGGCCCGCTCCTGCCTTGGCCACTCGCCCGTCCTCGCTTCGGCGGGTGCAAAATTGCTGGTGGAGTGGGAGAGGAGGAGGGAGGAGCTGGCTTGTGATTGGTGTGGGCACCCTCTGCCCCCGTGCCCCCGTTCAGGCGTTCCACCTCCCTGTCGATTCTAATGTGTTGAGGGCTGTGGGCTCTGGTTTGTCCTGGCAACCGCTACCCGCCTGTGGCTCCGGTGTCGCAGGCCCGCCCTCCCTGTGTGAAGCTGGTGGGTGCAACCTCTGAAGACGAGTGAATGCGGAACTGAGGCGAGAGCCTCACTTTGAGAAGGACCCGCCCTCCATCAGCAAGGCTGTTGCGCTTCAAGCGTCAGGGTCATACATGGCGAGAAGGTCTCACACGAAACGCCCGACCAACGCGTCTGGAGGCAAAGGAATGATGAAAGAAGAGGAGGACGAGGAAGAGGAGGAGGAGGAGGAGGAGGAGGAGGAGGAGGAGGAGGAGGAGGAGAAGGGAGGAGGGCGAAGGAGGGAGAAGGAGGAGGAGGAGGAGGAGGAGGAGCAAACAAAAAGAGGATGAGGAGGCGGAGGAGGAGGAGGAGGAGGAGGAGGAGGAGGAGGAG
>CAUYUJ010016464.1:112144-123595 GCA_963575745.1 Prorocentrum cordatum | reverse complement strand
CTCCTCCTCCTCCCCCCCCTCTCCCCCTCCTTCCCCCACCCCCTCTCCCGAGGATGCCTCCGCCTGGGAGTTCTACACCCGCGAGGTGCTCCTCGGCATCACCATCGCCTGCGCGCAGGCGCCGTCCTTCGAGCGCCCCCCCCCCCCTGGCTGGGGAGGCCCACGACGGCAAGGCCGACCACGACGACCCGCACGACGGCGACCACAGCGACGAACACCATCGGTACGGCAGTGACGACGACGACGACGACGACGACGACGACGACGACGACGACGACGACGACGACGACGACGACGATTACGACGACGCTTTGGCCTCCTGGGGCAATCATGGGGGTGCTCTTGCGGCTCTCTTGGGGATCTCTTGGGCCTCTTGGGTGCCTCTGGGGGGCAGCCCATGTGCCCTCCAGGACTGATCTCTTCCTGCGCCGAGGAGCTGTTTGGTGGGCCTGTTTTCCACCACCACTACCATAAGTTGGAGGGGTAAGGAGGTGGAGGATGAGGAGGAGGAAGAAGAGGAGGAGGAGGAGGAGGACCCCCTCCCCCCTTCAACTCATGGTGGTGGTGGTGGTGGTGGAACACAGGCCCAACAAGTTTTTTTGATCCAGGATCATGCCCACCAGGGCCGACGGAATCAAAACGACGCTTCGAATCGGATCGAATCTGATTCCGTTTCTGGATCGTGGCCATAACAGGCGTGGCCCGGGGGGGGGGCGGGAGTGGAGGAGGGGGGCGGTCATTTCACGATTCGCGCTGGCGCCGTCTGGCGTCTGGGAATGTTCAGGAATGGTTGATTCCCACACGGCGCCGGCGCGAATCGTGACGTGACCAGGGAGGGTGGTGAGGGGGGTGGGGCGGGACCAGTCACAGGTGTTAGGGCGAATATTTAATGGCCTTCGGTCCATTTGCCACCGTGCTTGGGCTGTGTCTATGGAGCGCTCTCGAGGGCCTCTAGTAGGTAGTTTTGGTAGCCTTTTGGGAGCCTCTTTTGGGGGTCTCTTGGGGGCCTCTTGAGGCCTCTTGGTGGCCTCTTAGGGGGGAGGGTAGCGGGGCTGGTCAGGGGCGGTCTGGCCAGCATATATATATATATATATATATATATATATATATATATTCACAGAGACATATGTATTCATGGTGTATTTACATATCTGCGTATTGCTATCCGACCCCGAGCCGCGCCTCTGGGTCGGTTTTGGATGTCGCCGCCGCGATCGCGGCGGCCACAAATCTCAGTGGAGGAATGGGTACCCATATTTCCCCCCCTCCCTTTTCATTTGTTTTTGGGCCTCCCGGAAGGCCCTCGTATCGGTAACTTTTTCTGTCTTCCAAACTCGGGACAAGGTCATGCTAAGGAGTAGCATTCCTCTCTCAGCCCCCCCTCTGCGATGTAGACGTGGCTCATAACCAACCATCTGGCGACAGGGAGTTGACAACTTATGCCCAACGTGGGCAGCAATTTTTTTTTGGTCAGGGGCTGGTGGTGATGCCAAAAAAGAACCCTCTGACGCCCGCGCCCCCCCCCCCGTCCAGACCCAGGGGGTGGGGGTTAGGAGGAGGGGGTAGCCCCTTACCCGAAGGGGAAGGGGGAAGATGGAGGAGGAGCCTGCCTACAGTCGGCCCGGATTGGTAGGCCGACCCTGCCAAGTCAAGGGTGCCCTCGTGTCCTGTGCCTCGCGACCCATGCCTCTTTGCACTCCTGTGGCAGTGTGGCCCCCGGAAGGGTCTCGTGTCCTCTCGCGTGTCCTCTCCACTCAAGTCCGACTGCAGACCACTCACGCCCGAGAGGGCTGGTGGCATGGATGTCCAGCGGGGGCAGCCGTGGCTCCCTGGCTGGGGGCCGGGGACATCGAGGAGCCATCTGGTGCCGCCCCACGGGGCAGCGCGGAGGCGGCCCTGGCGCCTCGGGCCGCGCGGCTGCCCCCCCCCACCCCCCTTTCGCTCTCTCTCTCTCTCTCTCTCTCTCTCTCTTCGCGGGCCGCGGCTGCGCGAGGCACCTTCTCGGGCTGCGAGGCCGCCGAGGCGCGGAGGCTGGCGACCTACGAGACTCTGCAGCCCAGGCTGACGAGAGTAGGTCGACCCCGGTAGCTCCGTGTCCTCCGTTTCGCGACCCATGCCTTCTTGCATCCCCGTGGCAATGTGGCCTTCGAGAGGGCCTCGTGTCCCCTCGCGTGTGCTCTCCGATCAGCACCCGCTGCGCTGCAGCTTGTCTGGAGCCCGCCGGAGTCCTCAGGTGGCCCAGCACCTGGCTCGAGCGAGTCGACAGGCCTGGCATCGCTCGGGCGTGTGCATTTTTTTTTCGGCGGGGACCATCGAGGACCATCCTGGACCATCGAGCAGCAAAAACACACGCGAAACCGAACAATACACGGGACATGGACGTCCAAGCGACGGGAAGCAGGGGGGGGGGGCCTGGTTCGGGGTTCTGGGTTCGGGAAGGTGCTCTTTTCCTGCTTTTTCGGCCTCCGAGGGGCCCTTTTCGCGCCAGGGGGCAGTGGAGACCGGATCCGGGACCTGGGGTGACAGATTGCAGCACGTGGATTCCGGGAGGGGTCCAGAGACCGATCTTGACGGATTTGCTTGCGAGCCTGGCGATTGAAAGATGGTATTGCAGCTGGCTTACCTGATGGGCAACTTTCCACCACCACTACCATACGTAGGACGGGGTGAAGGGAGGATAAGGAGGTCCTTCTCCTCCTCCTTCTCGTCGTCCTCCTCCTCCTCATCATCATCCTCCTTCTCGTCCTCCTCCTCCGCCTCCCCCTCCTCCTCCCTCTCCTAATTACCTATGGTAGCGGTGGTGGAAGATGGGCCCATCATTACCGTCAGCGGAACTAAAACTCGGGTACTGAGAGAACGCCCTCCCAGACAGCCTGCTGAGGAAATCGGCAGAGGCTCGCTGGACATCGGAGTGTACCTGTGCAGTCCCCAGTTTCGCTCATCGACGTGCGTTTCGCTAGACGCTAGATGCATTCGCTTGTCTTCAGACGCCGACTGGCTACCCTGGTCGGGTACGCTCGGAGTGCGGTGCCGTGCGCACGTGGAGTGCCCCTGGCAGCTTTCACCAAAGGGCGCTTTTCTAAAGGTGCTTCTGCCCACCCCCAATAAAAGCTGCATTGGCGCCAGGGGGAGCTGGCGATCGTTCTGGGCCTCCCAGATGGGTCAGAGTAGATGGGGTCGGAGAATCGCGCAGCATGGCCGCCGATTTTACTCGATGTGGAGCCGGATTTGATCCACCCCGGCGTCGCCGATGCGTCGCCCGCGTCGCCGATGCATCGCTGATGCGTCGCCGATGCTCAGTGCAATCCTCCGACCCCATCTGCTCGGACCCCATCCAGGAGGCCTCCACATGAAGACGGTGCAGCAGCTGGCATACTATCTGGGGAACTAAGGCCAGACCTCCGACGTCAAGACTTATTCATAGCATCGACCCCCGGAGGTCTCGACTTATTTCCCGGGACTGGTCTTCGACAGTCCCGAGGGCGAGTAGGGGTCCCCATAGGCGGAAAATAGTGACAAGCTGCCCGTCGTTTTTCTCTTCGTTGCTCGAGGGGGTCTGGGTTGTCTGCACGGGCGCCAGGGCGAGATGGCTGTCGCAGGCGGGCATCGCGCACGACCGTCGCCCCGCGAGGGGCGCGGATTGGGCGCGGAGGTAGCCCGAGCGTGGTCGCCCCGCTCGCGGGGCGTCGCTCCGGCCCGACCACGACGACGCCGCCGCCGACGCCCGCCGCGGGACGGCAGGGGCTGAAGTCAGAGGATGAAAAGATGCCGCTACCTTTGCCTCGCTGTTCGCCTTGTCACGGCTGGATTCTCCTTGAAAGTCTGGTGAGAACGCGCTCCAGGAGAGGTCTGGGGCGCAGCAGTATCGGCAGCTATCGGTTCCCTGGTGACGAGTTGGGCAGTCTGGCCCCAGGCTCTTACCCGCCCTGGGCTTGCAATCTACTTTCAACCCGCACAGAAGAGAAGATGAGCGACTTTCCAAGGTTACCTTTGCATCCTTCCCATTCGGCCTGCGGCCCATCCTTGGCTGCTTTCGCTGGCCGCGCCCAGCTCGCAAAGTGTCGATAATGCCGTCAAGGGCCCTTGCATCCTTATCGTGCATCCGTATTATACGGCTTGTCTGTCTAGGGCGCCCGAGCATTCACTCTTGTCCTCGTCAGAAGGCGACTCAAAACGAGCAGCTGGTCCTGGGGAAAGCTCCAGGACCCAAGACCTGTTACCCTCAGGACTCGATTCCTTTATGCGGCAAGTGAGGGGTAGGTCAGCTTTCGGTTAGACTGAGGCCGCTCGGGCGATGCCTGGGATGCCCAAGTGCTGACGATGGGCCAACTTTTCCACAGCCACTACCATAGGCTGGACGAGGGAAAGAGGAGGATGGGGAGGTTCTCCTCCTCCTCTTCCTCGGAGCTTGGCGCGGCCCCGACCGGTTCCCCAATTCTCGGCTCGGGTGTTGCTATAGGAGTGCCAGGAGGAGAAAATCCCACAAACATAATGAATCGTCGACTCCCAGAGAAATACGGGAAAATATGGGACAAGACGAAAACCCATTATATATGTTACACCAGAGAGAATTCCAATCAGTGGATGGCTTGAGATCGATAAGGAGATCGACCAGGAACCCTGGAACCCAGAATCCACCGATATCGGCCCGGAACCACTAACCAGGAACCCGGGAACCCGGAACCGGGAACCCTGGTACCCAGCCGGCCACCTGAGCCGGCGGCAACTGTTCGCCAGGTCTTGCAATGCCCGCTAGGACCCCTTCAGTGCAAGCATTGATTCGGGAATCTATATATATATATAGATAGATAGATAGATAGATAGATAGACAGATAGGAAAACATGGAGAATCCTGGCATTGTGGGCATTTTTTCTGCGTGCCGCTAGCCCCTGGCCCGGGGTGCCCCCAGGGCGTTTCCATCGAGGAGGCCCCCCGCGGCCTCCACAGAGGGCCCCCATCACGAGGCCCGGAGGGTCCCGGGACCCCCAGGTTGGAGCGACAAGCTGAGGGCGCCTCGCGGAAGTTTGTTTGGTCATTGTTTTGCCGATCGGCGCGGGCCCTCGCCCCCCCCCCTCTCTCTACCCCCCCCCCCCCTGGAGCAGATCTTGGCTGTTTCATGGCGCCTGCTTCGGGTGGGTGGGGTCTCCCCCAGAGGCAGCTCTCCTGCAAGCAGCCGCACGAAGCAGAGGCCCAGAGCCAGAACACCCCCCCCTCCCCCACCCCCCTTTCCGCCCTATGTCGAAACTCTGGGCAAAAGCACACGCTCACCCTGGGCCTGGGACACCTCCCGCAGCCCCCGGACCGTGCAGGTGCCGGAGTCCGTCGCCTTCGCCTTCATGGCGCACGTGAAGCCGCCGATCGCCCTGCACGCCGCGTGGATTGTGGGGTTCATCTGCAGCATCTTCAGCGGGAGGCCCGGCATGGTCAATGGGGCCACAGGCCGCGGCGGGGGGGGGGGAGGTGGGGCAGGTCGGGCGTTGCCAGAAGCGCTCCTCGCCCCTGTTCGCGCGCCCTCGTGGTTTTCGGCGCCCCCTTGGTTTTTCTGCGCCCCCATCGTTTTCGGCGCCCCTCTGGTTTTCGGTGCCCTTTTTGGTGGCGCCCCTTTGGAGTTCGGTACCCTGTTGGTTCTTGGCCAGTGTGGAGCCCCTGGGGCCTCCCGGGCCCTGTGAGGGGTGCTCTGGAGGCCAGCAGCGCCTCCTTGGACTCCCTGGAGACACCTGAGGCCAGAGACACTTCTGGCAAAACGCCCGAGCAGGGGGGTCAAGGACAAAGATGCGCATTACACATTTCTTCGCAGTTCCGCGCGGGTTTCTTAGGTCTGCGCTGGGCGCCCCCTGGCTCCGTGTCCAGCGCCACCGCTGGCGCCTCGTCCAGCGCCAGCGAGGGGGTTCAACGCCGACTCAAGGAATCCGCGCGGAGCTGGAGCAGCCTCGTATGCTGGCGCCGCCCTGGCGTCTTCCGACGAGGACAGGAGCGATGGCCTCATTCCAGCAACCCCCGGCTCGGTGCTGGTGGTACTTGCATGGCCCTTGCCGCGCTCCTCCTGCTCCTCCTATCCCCCCTCCCGTGGTGTACCACCCCATCCCCCTGCGGAGTGCCCATCAACTGGCCCGGCCAAGCTGCGCGCCGATCCCGTGGGAGGCACGGCCCAGCGTTTCGGTTCCTTTGCTTCCTTCCTCTCCTCCTGCCCTCGGATCCGACGTAGCCCAAAGAACAACATCGCGAGCAACATCGCGACCGGAGCCCTAGACCGGATCTATTTGCGCAAGTGCGTTCGAGCCGGCTCTATCCATGGGGGTCTTGGCTCCCGAAACATTGCGAAACCGCCCTTCGTGTCAAACTTGCGACGCCCTGATCTCGGGATGAACTGTCAACCCGCATGGTGAGGATGGTTACTTATTCCAGGGGGGTACCCTTGCGTCCTGGCCCCCTCGGCTAATCCTTAGCCACTTATTTCGGCCGCGCCTCGCTCGGAAATTTCCGGGATGGCCCTCCAAGGCCCTTTCACCCTCATCGCGCATCCTTGCTGTACGGGTCACTGTGCCTCCTTCCCCCGCTCCGCTGCCCAGCCAGTGGTGCATTCGAGCGCATTCCAGCGGTGTCGGCGCCGATTGGTGGCTCGCGTGCGCGGAAGAGTGGCCCTCCGCCAGAGTGAGCCGTTGGTGCGGGTCCACTGCAGGGCCCCCCGATCGCCGAATTGGCGCGCGAGAGGAGGCCACGACTTTGTTCCTGCAGGACGACTCAAGGTTAGGATCTGTCAGGGGTTCGGCGCCTCACGCGTTAGGACGTGAGGCCGTGGCTAGGCCTTCCCAAGTGCCGGAACCAAAAAGCGCCCGGTGATGGAAAAGTCAGTGATGTCTCTATCACGCGTCTCTTCTTGTTGCCTGCGCGTGCGAAGCCTACGAACACACGACATTGGGTCCCTCGGGTCGTGAACAACATCACTGCGGACGTGTTTGCCAGCTTTCGGCTTCCAGGGGATGTATCCAACCTGTTGGGAGCATGCGGCGGCTCCACATAGGACTGCGCAGTACAAGCGAACTGGATGAAACACCTACAGTGCGTGCGCAGGCAGCACTTGGGAGTGCAATCGGACAACCGCCCGAAACGTGGATACACAACGGCGCGGCTACGAGGAAAACGAGAAGCACCAAGCACAGGAACGCGATAAAGAGTAGGGCCACGCTCCGCGGGACCTCCCAGGAGTCCACGAACGTGGCGACAGTTGCGGCGCACTTCGCAGCTCCCCCAGGGAGCCGCGAGGTCTCAACTGGGTCCCCGTGGACGTCCACTCCTTGGGACCTCCCAGGAGCCCACGAAAGTGGCGACGGTTGCGGACTTCGCAGCCCCCAACAGGGAGCCGCGAGGTGTCAACTGGACCTCCACTCCGCGGGACCTCCCAGGAGCCCACGAAAGTGGCGACGGTTGCGGACTTCGCAGCCCCACAGGGGCGCAAGCAGGACGAAGTAGAGAATGGAGGAGGAAGAGAAGGCAGAGGAGACAGGGGGCAGGAAGTACGAGGCAGGAGGGAGGATGAGGAGGAGGAGGAGGAGGAGGAGGAGGAGGAATAGGAGGAATAGGAGGAGGAATAGGAGGAGGAGGAGGAGGAGGAGGAGGAGGAGGAGGAGGAATAGGAAATGGAGGAGGGAAGGAGAGGAGGGAGGAGGGAGGAGGGGAGGAGGAGGTGGAGGAGGTGGGGAGGAGGAGGGTGGAGGGAGGAGGGAGGAGGAGGAGGGAGGAGGAGGAGGAGGAGGAGGAGGAGGAGGAGGAGGAGGAGGAAGAGGAGTCTTGGACAGCACAGTGCCCTATTCAAAACGAGAGCCCAGCACAGGAGTGTTGGAAATTAAAGCAAGTGGCACGATGAGTTGGGGGAGTGGAGAAGGAGGGGGGGGGAGGAGGAGGGAGGAGGAGGAGGAGGAGGAGGAGGAGGAGGAGGAGGAGGAGGAGGAGGAGGACGGAGCAGGCAGTGCTCTATTCAAAACTGGAGACCGACACAGGAGGGTTGGGAACTGTTCAGAATGAGAAGCTTGTCCTGGGGAATGGGCCGATACCCCTGGGTGTCGACGCTATGAACAAATCATGACGTCGGGGGGCCTGGGTCATTCTTGCGTGTGGCCGAGTGGCGCAGTTTGGCCTCGCGCGGCGTCTTCTCGCCGCCTCCGTTTTTTACGTGCCGGCCCCGCGCGGGATTCAAAGCAGCCGGCGCGCCGGACTGCCACGTGTGGCACCCGCGCTGACTCCTTCCCCCCCTCCGTCCCCCCTCCTCCCCCGTCCTTCGGTTGCATCTTCGGGGGACTCGACCTGTCCTATGAATGGCAGCCGGTTCCTGCATCGGACGTGGGTCCCCCGCGGACTCGGCGTGCACTCGCCCGGAACTCGGGAGCGGGAGCAGGACGGGAGGGGAGGAGTGCGGAGGGGGGCGAGAGGCTCGACGCCCCTGCCCCCCCCCCGCACTGGCGCACTCCTCGGGAGCAGACTCCGTTGGCTTCCTTCTTGTGCCCAGCCGCCCTGCTGCCGGCGCGCCTCGCGGGGAAGCACCCCGCCATGTTTCGGGACGACCGACGCGGGCACGGAAAGACTGGGTGCAAGGCGCAAGAGCAGTTCCTGTTCATGTTGAGCAGGACTCGCTGTCCGCGCCGCCGCAGCCCGTGTCCACTTGAGACAGAATGCCGCCTGCCCAACAGCCCGCTGCTTGTTTGGGGCAACATTTGTTGTTGGGCATTGTACCCATTTTTCCGTACTCATTTCGGGCGTCCATCCGCCTTCCCTCCGCGGGGCCAGACGATTGCGGAATGCGTTTTTTGGCATGGGTCGGCGGTATTGGATTGGCTTCGGTGCAGCCTCCCGCTCCGCGGGCCAACAAAAGTGCGGAGTGCGATTTGTGCTGGACCTTGCCTTCCACATCCACCCGGTCGTCGCGGTCTCGGTCGTCGCTGTTCGTGGCGGTCTCGGGAGCTCCTGGGGCGCGGGGCTCCATATGTGAGCTCTGGGGCCCCTTGGGCATTCCTGGACATTGTGAAGGCTCCGAATGTACAACTGGTTTTCCTCACTCGGTTTCGGAGGTGACACGTGACCCACTGTTTTTTTCTCCAGGCTGGGACAATTTGTGTTTTCTGCTAGATTCCCAAATTCACACTTGGTCTTCCTGACGTGTTTTCGGGAGTGACACGTGCCCCCCGCTCTTGTTCTCAGGCCATTGATTCCATGCTGGTTGCCACAATCAAAAATTAACATTGTTTTTTCCCACACGGATTCGGAGATGACACGTGTCACCCGATTTTTTGGAGTATGAATGACCCCACATTGGCTCCCGGCAGCCCAAAATTACAATTAGTTCTTCTCACGGTGTTAGTGATGACAGATGCGCCCCGCAGTTTATTTTCCAGGCTGGATTACCCTCTGTTGGCTTCCAGAACCTCAGTTCATATCTGATCTTTATCAAACGGTTTCGGGGGTGACACGTGTCACCCGCTGCTCATTTCAGGCTGAACGATCCCGTGTTCCTTACCATAATCCCCACTTCACAAATTGTTTTTCTCACACGGCGGTTTCGGGGGTGACACGTGTTACCCGTTGTTTGGCTCCAGATGGAGTCAGCCTCTTGTTGGCCCCCAGAATCCAGCGTCCACTATTGGTTTTTCTCTCCACGGCTTCGGGGGTGGCACGTGCCACCGCCGCTTTTCTCACGCCGGACGGCCCTGCGTTGCTCCCAGAATCCAGAGTGTACGGTATGGTCTTTCACATGGCTTCGGGGGCGAACGCTTGTACCCGCTGCGTCCCGCAGGCCCAGCGACCCCCGATGCTGGCTCCCAGATCCTAGGATCTACAATGGCTTTTTCTCGCACGGTTCCGCAGGTCACTCGTGTCACCCGCTGTTTTTCTGAGGGTGACTAACCCCGCACTGGCTCCCAGAATCCAGGATGCACAGTAGGCTTTCCACACCCGGTTTCGGCTATGGCACATGCCAATCGCTGCTTTTGTTCCAGGCTGAATGACCTTTTGCTGCCCCCCAGAACCCCAAATCACATGTGGGTCTTCCTCGAACAGGCTCGGGAGAGGCACGTGCCACCCCCGAGCCACGCAATGGCCACAGCTTTCCCCAGCTGTGGTTCCTCAGTTGAACCGGGGGAGCCCCTCGGCGGAGCCGCTGGTGGGCGCACCCACAGCGCATCAAAGATTAAGGCGGGCTTGTCCCTCTACAGGAGGAGTATTCAAAAATAGTCAAAAGATCGTCTGGGGACGATGTTTTGACCATCCTTGAATTTGTGGGTGCATTTGTGGCGTATTTTTTAGCATTTCGTCCAAACTCCCCCTGTAGGGGGACAGGCCCGACCTAAATCAAAGAGCCGATTCCCATGTCCTGTGCTGTCCCATACGGCCTCCGTTGCGCAGATCCCAGCCTGCAGGAGGTCGAACTCTTGGCTCGTTGTGGGGTCCTGTCTTGTCTCGCCCCCCCCCTGGACTTGTGGTGGCTGCCCGCACCCTCAGGCGCCTTCGCCGCGATCATCGGCAACTTCGTCGCGAACGAGGGCGCTGGGAACAACGGGGAAGGTATCGAGACGCTGTCCCAGAGGCTGGCGCCGGGTCTTCCCAGCAGCAAGTCGCCGGAACGGAGCAGCAGTAAGGAGGGGAGCAGGAGAACAGCAGCAGGAAGACGAGGAGGGGCACGAGGAAGAGGACGAGTTGGAGGGCGACGTGGAGGACGAGGAGGATGAGGAGGACGAGGGGGAGGAGGAGGAGGACGAGGAGGAGGAGGAGGATCTGTCGAACTGGCTGTTCAGGCGCAGGAGAAGAAGGGAAATTATAATGAGGAGGAGAAGGAGCAGGAGGAGGAGGAGGAGGAGGAGGAGGAGGAGGAGTAGGAGGAGCAGGAGGAGCAGGAGGAGCAGCAGCAGCAGCAGCAGCAGACGGAGGAGGATGGGGGGGGGATCATGAGGAGGAGGAGCAGGAGGAGAAAGAGGGAGCACAGGAGCCAGGGGAGGGGCAAGATGGGGAAGAGGAGAAGGGAGGAGGGATGATGAGGAGAGAGTGATGAATAGATGGTCCTCCAGGCATCGCTTCCCCTCCCCCTTATCGTCAGCGTCGTCCTTATCATCCTTCCTCGTCTTTGTCGTCGGCCCCCTCGTGATAGTCATCGTCCTTCTCGTTTCATTCATCCTGCTGACCCGAGGGCCCCAAACGATGACCGCGTGCCCTGGATGGTAATGCACAAGTCCCTGTGACCCTACGATTATTTTTATTATTACTATTATTGCTAGTACGGCGACGACTACGATTATTGTTATTACTACTACTACTACTACTACTACAAATACTAGTACTACTATCACCGTTACTACTACTACTACTACTACTATTACTACTACGACTATTACGACTATTACTACTGCTGCGACTACTAGTACTACTACTACTACTACTACTACTATTACTGCTACTACTACTACTAC
>CAUYUJ010016464.1:92500-109544 GCA_963575745.1 Prorocentrum cordatum | reverse complement strand
GGAATCCGGACCGCGAGGCAAGGGGCGCAAGGCAAAGCCCGACATGGACCTCAGCTCAGCCTCGAACACGGCCACAACCGCCTCGGAAGAGGCCCCAGTGGCGCATGAGTGGAGAGCCGCGGATGCGCGGGTGGCCGAAGCCTCTCCCCATGCGCCCCTCTCGCTGGTGCCGCCGACAGGCGGGTGGTCGATGCCACCAGCGATGTGCTCGTGGAACCGAGAGCCGCAGACGCGCGGGTGGTCGACGCCTCTCGACACGAGCGCCCCCAGCCCGGCTCCCCCGACGGGGGGGGTGGGCGAAGCAGCCCAGCTGGGGAGAGGGACACTGGGGGCCCAGATCTCGAGGCAAGGGGCGCCACGCCAAGCCTGGCATGGTGCTCAGAGGCCTCAACGGCAGCGCCTGGGGCACCCTCGTCGACCACTTGGACGAGATGCCGCTGGGCAGAAACACCATCATGCTGGTGCAGGAGCACCGCCTCACCAGCGACTACGTCGGCGAGATTAGTGCCAGCTGTTTCCAGAGGCACCTCACCGTCGCCCTCGCACCCGTAGCGGTGGGGCCAGGGGGCGGCAGAGTGGCTGGGGTGGGGATCGTCGCCCCACGCTGCGTGGGCCTCACCTACCTCGAAGGCGTGGGCACCTTCGACTTCTCGCCGCCAGGATCGCCAGGAAGGCTGGCGGCGGCCTGGACTCCTGGGTTTCTTCGAGGAGGCCTCGTGGTCCTCAGCGCCTACTTCTGGGTCTCCGAGGGCTGGGCCATCCGCAACCTGTCCATCTTGGACGCCATTGGCGAGCTCGTGGGGGCCTGCGACATCCCATGGGTCCTCCAGGCTGACTTCAACAACACCCCCGACACGCTCACGGCCACGGGGTGGGTGGCCGACGTTGGGGGCACCATCTTCTCCTCGGCCGCCCCCACCTGCCAGGGCAAGGGGGGCGGAAGAGTCATCGACTACTTCGTGGTGGACACGCGTATCGCGTCAGCCTTCGGTGCAGCGGAAGTGCTCGACGCGCCCACCGCCCCGCACAGCCCCGTCGCCATCGCGACGGAGAGGTCACTGCGGGAGCGGCTAGGCTGGAGGCTGGTCAAGCCTCGGGCTTTCCCGACTCGCCTCCCCGTGGGCTGTCGGCGGGAGCCTCCAGCATGGCCGATCCTCGACAGTGGAGCAAACTACAGCGACGCCGAGCTGGAGGAGCTGTGGGCGGGGTTCTCGGCGGCTGCCGAGCACGACCTGCAGGGCATCCACGACCTCGTCGGCGAGGCAGACTACACGGGCAGGGGGGGTCACCCCCGATGGGCCGGAGCCCCGATCGCAGGCCCAGAGGCGCATGCGAGGCCCAGGGGCACCACGCGCTCCAGGGCATGGCGCTGGGTGGCCAGCCGCGTCGGGGACATCGTCTGGCTGGCGCAGGCGGCCCGTCAGAGGCGCGACTGGCAGCCGTACGCCGACCAGTGGCGGCGCCTGCGCAGGCGCCTTCACCACGGGGCAGCCCGCTGGTGCGACGCGCTGGGCGACGACGCCAGGGCGGTGCACGCCGAGCTCCTCGCGCTGGGCGGCCTCACCTGGGACGGCGACGCGCTCTGGGAGGATGCCCCCAGGGCGATGGAGCTGCAGCGTCGGGCCACGCAGCAGGCCCACGTCATCGAGCAGGGACTCCGAGACCAGAGTGCCAAGGCGTGGCGCCAGAGGCTTAAGGACGGCTCGCAAGGAGGTGCAGGCTTCGTCCATCGCATGTCGAAGTGGCACCAGGGGGTCGACCCTGCGCTTGGGGCCCGAGGGCACACCAACCTGGACATGACGTGCCCTCATGCCGCGGTCGACCTGGAGGCGCTGACGTGGATCGACCTCTGGGCCTCTCACGGCGCCCAGAGCCGAGGCGAGCTCCCACGCCCCTGGGAATCGGCCACTTTCGAGCATAGCATGGTCGAGCCGACGGCGGACGACATCAGGTCCATATGTAAGGCCTTCCCAGAGCACACGGGGGTCGGGGTAGACAACTGGCACCCCAGGTGGTTCGTCAGCTTGGGGGACGAAGGGCTTGCCTTCCTGGCAGCCTTCGTCGCATACGTGTCGCGCACGGCCAGGTGGCCCCCCCAGCTGCGCTACGTGATGTACTTCCTGCTGGCCAAGCAGGGTGGGGGGACTAGGCCCATCGGCCTCCTCGCCACGGCCGCGCGGCTGGTGGAGCGCGCGCATTCGCATCAGCTCCATGACTGGGAGCGGGAGATTCGACGAGACTACGACTTCGCGGCGCCAGGAGGGGGCTCAAAGGAAGCGATTTGGCAGCAAATGTTGTTCGACGAAGGGGCCCAGCCTGGCGAGGTAACGGCTACGGCGGTCCTAGACCTAGAGAAGGCGTTCGAGCATGTCACAATGTACTTGCTTTGGGCCGAGGCGCCCAAGCACCAGTTTCGGTTGCAGCTTTTGAAGCTTTTAATCTCGATATACACGGCCAGGCGCTTTGTTTCTTTCCGCGGCGTGGTGCCGGTGCATTCGGTCACCACATTCTCAGCAGTCATTGCGGGTAGCAGCGGGGGCACGGGATGCCTCAAGCTAGCCATCTTGTCAGTCGTAGACGGGCTGGCGCAGGAGCACCCTGCCATGCCGATGAAGCTTTTTGTCGACGATTTAAGCATTCAGGCCCGAGGTGCGGAGGCAGATGTCTCGGCCTCGATGCATGCGGCCACAACCCAGTATATAGAAGAAATGGAGGCCCGTGGGATCCCAGTCTCCAGGGTCCGACCAGACAAGCCAACGGGCAAGGGGTTTATCCTGACAGCGCAGCGCTCCTTGAGAGCCCGCATCAAAGGTTGGGCCCGCGGCCTTGGACTGGAGGTCCAGACCGGCAGCACGCAGCTCGGAGTCGACTCGGCGGGAGGAGGAGTTGTGTCGCTGCGCACCAGAGGCGACGCCAGGATGGGGAGCGCTAGGCGGCGTAGAAGTAAGTTATCAAGCCTCGGCAAGCAGGGCGCGCGCACCTTTCAAGTTGCGCGCATGGGATTTCTCCCTTCTGTGCTGTATGGGGCGGTCTGCCTCGGAATGGACCCGACTCGGCTCACCCGAGCAAGGGCGCTCATGGCCTCGGCGCTGGGCGGGAACGCAATCGGTAAGGACCGACTGCTCCGCTTGTGGACGTTGCGCTGCGACCCCTTGGTCGATGCCTGCACGAAGCCACTGCTCAAATGGGCGGAGGCTATCTTTGCTGGCAGCCATGAGGAGATCATGGCTGCGGGGTGGCGCAGAGCTGTCGCGGCGGCCGCTGCCGCCAAGCCTGGGAGCAACCCCTGGAGGCAGATAAAAGGACCCGCTTCAGCTGTCTGGGCCACACTCAGACTCCTCTCGTGGACGTGGCCTGCCTATCATGTTTTCTCCGACCTTCTCGGGCAGCAGTGGGAGTTGCGCAGGACAGCACCGCAGTGTCTTAAGAAGCTGATCTGGTCCCGTTTGGAATTTGCGGTGATGACCTCCTGGGCGGCTTCCAGGGACCTCGGGATCACCCGTCCCTTCCTCGAGCCTATTAGGGCTCTCCTTCGACGGAAGGCTAACCGATCGCCGCAGAGGCGATCGGCTATCCTGGCCTACATGGGCCGCGACTTCTGGACCCAGGACAAGGTCTGGCGTGCGGGTTTCGGGGGCGACAGGCCCTGTCAAGCCTGCGGCGCTGAAGTCGGACGCCAGCACCATCGTTTCCTTTGTTGCCCAGATAGAGGAGCAGCGAGAGCCACCGTAGCCGAGGATGAGGGCCTCCAAGGGATCGTGCATCGTGCTGAATCCTCCACCTCGGACTCCCTCCTTTTCTCCCGTGGGCTTCACGAGCGCCCCCTGGAGGACCCGCAGTCTGATTGGATTTCTGCCCTGGAGGAGGAGAACCCCGATTTTGTTAATCCCCCGCTGGTCTCAGGGTGGGCCTACTCCGACGGATCGGCCAGAGGCCCACCAGGGCTTAAGAGTTTCGGTTGGGGCTACGTTTTCCTGGACCAGGACGGGGGGGCTGTTAAGGCCATGCGGGGGACCCTCCCAGGGCTGCGTAGCCTAGCCTCCGTCCTGCGTGCTGAGCTGCATGGACTGCTCAAGCTGCTGAATAGCGCTCACCCGCCTCTGAGGGTAGGGGTAGACAACAGTTCAGTCATTCGAGGCCTCCGTAGAGGTCCCAGCTGGCGCTGCAGCCCTAGGAGGCCACGCGCCGACCTCTGGGGCAGAATCTGGGCCCAGATCCAGGACAGCTTCAGTCAGGAAGGTGATTTCCAGGCCGTCAAGGTAAAAGCCCATGCTAGCGAGCCAAAGGACGACTCGCACGATAGCTTTCTCGATTTTCAAGGGAATCAGTTGGCAGACTGCGAGGCCCGCCTTGGGGCCGACATGCAGGAGGTCCCCCCGTGGAAGGCCCAGACCTGGGCCACCCGCTCTGCGGAGGTCCAGGCGGTGTTGACTCTGGTGGCGGGGGTGACGGGGCTTGCGGCGGACTTCGGGGATTCTACGGGGAGGCCTGCCGCGGGCTCCAGCGGAGCCCGCCGACGACGGCAAGGGCCGCCCGAAGGGGCCCGCGCCCACGTTCTCCTCTGGAGGAGGGGGGCGTGGCGTTGCTCGACGTGCGGGCGAAAGGCCTTCTCTTGCAAGACCAGGCGCGCGTTGGCGCGCAGGCCCTGCCAGGGCAAGATGAGGGTGGATCGTCGGTGGGGTGTTGGGTTGGGGCGGGGGGGGTGGGGAAGGCGTCATCTCTCCCGCCCTCCGCGGTGCGGCCTTGGGGCACGAATTGCACCGCGTGGGCCAGTATACTTTCTGCGATCGGTGCGGTGTGTTCTCGAGCGAGAGGGGGTGCAAGCTCTTGGCTGCCTGCGTGGGGGCCCCTGCGAACCCCACCGCAGAGTACCGCCTCTCGCTCCTGCGCCGAGGCAAAAATCCTTATGCAGTGAAGGTCTCCCTGGAGGCAGAGCCGCGCTCCCTGGTACAGGAGGAGTGCGCAGCGTTCTGGGAGCGCTTCATGGACTGATCTGGAAGGGGCGGGATGGCACCCCGAGGTGGAGTGCCCGCCCATCCGTCTCACATGTGGCGAGCTGGGGCGGGGACCGCCAGGCATCGTTCTTGCAGCAAAACCTCCTCCTCCTCCTCCTCCTCCTCCTCCTCCTCCTCCTCCTCCTCCTCCTCCTCCTCTGGTAAGTAGCAATCGGTCTCCCCGGGGACGCCCCCGGAGCTCTCGGCCTCCTCCCCGGCGGATGACTTGGGAGGGCCGCGTGCCTCCGACCCGCGGCCTCGGCTGGACATACGGGCGTCGGCGGGTGGCCTCACGGGGCGTCCCAGACGTCCTCGACGAATCGAGCAAGACACGCCACCTCCTCCTCCTCCTCCTCCTCCTCCTCCTCCTCCTCCACCTCCTCCTCCTCCAGGCCCTGTGAGCGGGAGGCCCTTCCAGGCCTCCAGCTCAGGAGTCCCTGCGGCCCCTGTGAGCCGCTGTGAGCGGGAGGCCCCTGAGCCAGTTCCTGCGGCCTGCGGTGCCGGGAGGCCCTCTCCAGGCCCCAGCACCGGCAAGCACGGCGCGGGGCGGGAGGCGGGCTCCCACGGGAGGGGCCACGAGTTCCGGGGGCGGAGGCGGGGGTGGGCGAGGGCCGCAGTTGGACAGTCGGTGGGCAGATCGGCCGCGCCCACCGAGGCGCGCAGCTTCGCAGGCGGCCTCGGGCGTGTCCTGGTTCAGTGCGCGTTGAGCGGCGCCCGGGCGCGCACAGCGCACGAGGGCCGGACAGCGCCCGCACGTGCGACCTCCTCCTTCTCCTCCCTCCTCCTCCCTCCCTCCCTCCCTCCTCCCTCCTCTCTCCTCCCTCCTCCGTTTTCCTTTCTCCTCCTCGTCCTCCCCCTCCTCCTCCTCCTCCTCCTCCTCCGCCTCCTGTGTGCGTGATCGATCTCAGTTTTCGACGGCGGTCGTCCCATTGGGGAAGCGACGGTGGACAGATCGGCCGAGGGCGCGGGCGAGGCCAGGGAGGCGCCCAGGCGGAGAAATGGGGCGGAGGGGCACTGGCACGACGGCGAGGCCGTGGTCGAATCGGGCGGGAGCGCGAGGGAGGAGGAGGGCGGAGGAAGAGGAGGGAGGAGGAGGGATGATGATGATGATGATGATGATGATGATGATGATGATGATGATGATGATGATGATGATGATGATGATGATGATGATGATGATGATGGTGATGGTGATGGTGATGGTGATGCTGTTGCTGATGGTGATGGTGATGGTGATGGTGATGGTGATGGTGATACTGATGCTGATGCTGATGCTGATGCTGATGCTGATGCTGATGATGCTGATGATGATGATGCTGATGCTGATGCTGATGCTGATGCTGATGCTGATAATGCTGATGCTGATGCTGCTGATGATGCTGATGATGATGAGAAGGAGGAGAGGAGTATGGAGGAGGAAAGGGAGGAGGGAGGAGGAGGAGAGGAGGAGGAGGAGGAGGCGAGGAGAAGAGGAAGGACGAGGAGAGGAGGAGGCAGCAGGAGGAGGAGGAGGAGTAGGAGGAGGAAGGAGGAGGAGGATGAGGGGGAGGGAGGGGAGGAGGGAGGGAGGGAGAGGGAGGAGGAGGAAGGGAGGAGAGAGGAGGGAGGAGGGAGGTAGGGAGGAGGAGGAGGGAGGAGGGAGGAGGGGAGGAGGGAGGAGGGAGGAGGGAGGAGGGAGGAGGGAGGAGGGAGGAGGGAGGAGGGAGGAGGGAGGAGGATTTCCAGGATTTCCGCCATCACGTAGTGATAAAAGGCTGAGCTCAGCACTTGGGAAACAGGTCGCGATCGATTCGATTCAAATACTCGCGCTTGGCCTTGGTGATTAAGTGGGGGCGACAAGGATTACCTAAGCCCCTGAGCTGGGCCTGACCGAAAAATCCGCACGACCCACAAAACCATAATCCAAGGTCTTTGTGATACCGAAGGGCGTGTGAGGGATGCGTCCAGCCACCTGCCAAGTGTAAACTCCGTCCTAGGGGGGCTCGGGATAACTTAGCATTCACAGGCAGGGGAGGGTTGCAAGCGCTTTTCAACCATTCGGACTCCTTATCTTTAGAACACGAACTGAAACATACCGAGCACGCTCTGCCATTTTCGGTCAGGGTGTGGGCAGAAGCGAAACGAGCGAGAGCGAGAGGAGGAGGAGGCCGAGGAGCAGGGGGGCCAGGCGGGGCCAGGGGAACCCCTTCCTTGGCCTTGATGGCCTGGGAAGCCTGGATAGAATCTAACCCTACTCTAAGAAGACGCCTCCTGACTAGCCTCGCCTTGCGTTCGACTTGGTGCACTCTGAATCTGTCGGCCTCTGGGACCCTGGCCATCGTAGCGGCCGACCCTGCAAGCACATCAACACAAGCGTTGCCGATTACAAGCCAACTGTCCCACCCACGTTGGAGGACCTCTCTGGCGGACAAGTGGGATGGTACCTGCACAGCAACAATATCACTAGCACTCCTATTCTGAGCTGCGAGGGTGAGACCGATGCTACGCCACAAATCTGCCTGAGGGCCCTCGGGACTGTCACTCGCAGACGCGTACCACCCTCGAGCAACCTCGGCACAATCAGTGATGTACACTATGGGTCCAGTCGTGAAACGAATGGTCCATTCGAAAGCCTGAACTTCTCCCCTGGGGACCGTTTGGGCCGGCCCCACAAGAGGCCCTAACAAGTACGGGCCGAGCTCACAAGGAACAAAACTATTGAACGTGGCTACCGCACACCCTACTCTACGCAGCCTATTATCATGGGTATCTTTTCCCCCAGAGGCGTCCCCGAAAATGTAAATCGGCAGGTCCCGAGTCCCTTGGCCGAGACACCCAGGACCGAGACGCCCCTCGGGAAGATTCCCTCCGAAAAAAACTTCCTCCTGAGCAGGAGCGGGAACGCGGGTCCACTCACTGGGAATCACCCCCCTCATCCAAAAGCACGGGCACGCTTCATGTTCTGCTTGAGCCTCCACGACCAGACAATCGGATTGAACATATGCTGCTGACCCCTGGTTTTTACTGCACAACCAATTGCGATGCAGAGGCGTGTCGACCGCCTCCTCGCACCGCTCGCACTGGTCGGATTTGCTGAGGTTGGCCGCACATTTACGCTCCTGAGTCCAGTAGCCGCCCGTGGCGATGGTCACCATCAGCTCCGACAACTGACGCCCCTTCTTAGCGTGGAGGAGCATCGCAATGTAAGCACGATAACTCTGCCAATCAGCGCCCTGCTCTAGGCCGCCGCCGCAAAACAAGCCAGCTGCCTCCTCCCAGAGTTGCATGTACAATGTGTCCTCGAACTCCTGCAAAAGTGGCCGAGCCTGGTCCAGGCCAACAAAAGCATCTGTGGAAAACTCCCAGGTATGCTCCATATTGCTCCCGTCACCCGGCACCTGCCACTCCGTAGCAGACTTCAAGTTCCATCCAGCTTGTAACAACTACAACACTGCTGAAGACATTGGCCCGCGAACGTGGCGACTCCGTTGACCAGCAGGGACAAGGCGTAGCCTATCCACTGTACGTGACCACGCCAAACGAATAGACGGACGAAGTTGCGGCTCCCGCAGCCAACAATCCAACCACTGCGTGATGCACAACCTCGGCAGCACCACTCCTGGATCAGCTCCAGGCAGGCGTAGAGCTAACAACGAGGTCAAACAGCGCCCCCGCTTGTGTGACCCCGCTGCAGCTCCTAGCCGTCGCCTGTGACTAAGCATCACCGACCCCAAGCAGCCCAAGACCTGGTGGCCGTATGAGGCCGAGGCCTGAGGGCCCGTCCTCTGGATCATGCTCGTGGTCGACCACCGTCTCGCAGCTGCTGCAAAACGTCGGAGCCGTTGGTGAGAGGCCCCCGACTTCTTCACGCGCTTGCGCGCGGTGTCCCTGCCGTGGCGACGCCCTCCAGCGAGATCGATCCCAAGGTAGGCTGCCTGCAGCACAGGGGTAACCTCGATGCCGTGACGCCGCAGCCGCCGCGCTACCTGCACCGCGTCCTGGTGGATGGAGCACACCACCACGCTCTTAGCCGCGATGCCCAGCTTGAGCCTCCGAAACTCCTTCACCGTGGTAGTGACCGCCTTCGCCAGAGTACCTCGAACATGTTCACGACTGCCCGACGCGCGCTCCAGCAAGTCGTCGATCCAAATCCTCTGGGACATCGACGGGTGAGCGATCGCCAACTTCTCGCATACCACTGCTGTGATACATTTCGCAAACCGAGTGCCACTGCGCGATCCTTGAATGACCGACTTCGTGGCCTGAAATGGTAACGAGTACGAGTCCAGCTGTGACACTAGGCGAGGTGCCATGAACAACTGCACCTCCCAAAACAGCACGACTGGGGGATGCCCTTTTCTGATCGCGCATTCCGCAAGAATGGGCCATTCAATGCCGTCGTAGAAGGCCTCTACGTCCAGCAGGGCCTGCCCATGGGGCAGGTGAAGGGAGGTCTGCACCTCGTCCTCCAGCGCCCGCACGAACGCCTCCCTCAAGGCGCTGTTCCCAGCGAGGGCAGCGTCCCAATAATCATCTTGCTGGTCGGCCCAGCCTCGCACAAGCGGCTCCCGTGCGAGCGACCATGCTCTGCGCAGCATGCCGAGCAGCCCGATGCACCGATCTCCGCCCGACTTCTTGTCGAGAAGACGCCCCAGCACGCACAGCACCAGCCACGGCCAGCTAGGGCCCTGCTGGACCATCGTGAACAGCTCCACAAGGTCGCCTATGGCCTGATCGGGCAGACGGCTGAAGTCCAAGGGCGACAGCCTGTCCACCCCTTCCCCCGCGCGGGGCTTCATCTTAGCCAGGGCTCCCCTGACCTCTTCGATGGAGAGGGGTGCCAGCTGCTCCACTTCAGCGTGTTCACGAAACAAGTCACACGCCCGCATTATGTCGTCGTGATCTGACACTTTGGAGGTCCACAAGTGATGCCACCGAGAGATTTTGCCGTCTACTATCTCCGGCGGGCGCACCAGCTTCTTATCCCCGATGTGGTACTCGTCCAACTCTGGAGCCAGATCTTTGATCGACAGGTGCACAGCACCTAAACTGTCCACCGAGCCAATCCAACTCTGGAAGTCGCGAAGTGACGCCGAGGCTGCACGGTTCTGTGCCCTTCTCGCCGATGTGAAAGCCACCTCTTCCAGCCGAACTAGCTCGTCCATGGGTCTGAACCTGCAAACTCCGAAGCGCCCCAAGAAATTGAGACCAGCTAAACCCGAGCGTGCCTGCGAAACAAGATCCTGCTCCGTCCAGTGGCTGATCCGCTAAACCCAAAGCTGCTTGTGAAAGATGACCCATTTGCAAATTGCCATTGTTACGCCGCCGATGTCGGCAAGCCTGCTTGAGAATCGTATGCCCTCTGCTCCACCAGGCTGCCACTCCATCGCGTAGAGGTTGAGACCTGACGCGCTCGGGCCCCCTGACTGGGCCGACGACCAGCTGGGCGCCGTTGGCCCTCGACTGCATTGGTGCCGTCCCTCCGTGATGGGCCGCGATCGTGCCCTCGACCGTGGGCACCCATCTGGCGAAACAGCTGCTGATGGGCAGGATGTGGCGCTGCCCAGCCGAGAAAGCGAGGGACCGTCTGATGGGGTTCCAGACGTCCTCGAGGGAGTGTGAAAGCCAAGGGGCTTGAGCCGCAACGGCTGCCCAGGTGGAAGGGGGGATGGCGAAAGAGGGAAGGGCGGGCGCAGCAGCATCGGCAGACGAGGGCGGCTCAAGCTGATCGCCAGCCGTGCTGACGCCCGAGCCCCCAGGACGCTCGACAGTGGGGACCGCAGAAACATCCCTCGGAACTTCGCCAATTAAGGAAGAACTTTCTTGCTGCTCGAACTCACCTGATTCAACAGACGCTCCTAGATCACCTGCACCCTGGTTGCAAGCTGGCTGAAAGCACGATTCTGACGCCCACGGGTCCTCCTCCTCATCCTCGAAGGCCCCGAACTCGAAAAGATCCCCGAAATCGTCCGAGCCACTTCTGGGCTCAGCCACGTCCAGGGGATTCTGACCCTCGGGGGGATCGGGACCGTCCTGAGTGGGTTCGCCAGAGGGGCCAGCTTTTGAAACAAAAACGTCTGAAAAAAAGCTCGTCGCAGTCGGCTCGAATCCTGTCTTGGGCAAGCTGAGACCGAACCTGCTGCTCCGCACGCGCCTTGCTCGACTTCGACCCTGTCACGGGACTGATGCTCGGGCGCGGGGCCTGCGGCAGGCGCGGGGCGGTGACGAGAGAACGTTGCAGTAATTGCTCACCAGAACCGTGAAGGGTGAGCTCCAGGCCTACATGCGGCCCCCACGGGACGTCAGACCTAGCTTCAAGAGACTTGATATAAGGCAAAGCGCTCTCAGACGACACCACAACATCGATATGCGTACTACCTGCACTCCCGACGCAAGTGTAGTCAACTTCCGACTGCCTGATGTGACCTCCTACGCGCCTAACGAAGTTGGACTTGCGAAAGGTGTCAACTCCTATGTTGAAATCTCCGATCACTATCCATGGCAAATGTAGCATCTGAAGAAGAGCTCCCAATTTTCCGAACCGCTGCGTGTTGGCACCCCCGAATCCCTGCGAGGGGTGCGCGTAAAAAAGAATCAAGACTAAAGAGTAGCCTTGGCAGTGCACAACTGACGGCATAAAGCCGTCGAAAGCGTCAGCTCCGTCCGCGCGCAGCGACGTCACTTCGGGCGCCTTGGCAAACAGGCGGTGCCCATTGCGGTGGCCTGGCGCCCAGAGTGCCCCACCCCCTTCGTTGGCTCTCTGGACTGTGGCAGCGCTGGTGCCCTTTCCTGTGCTTCTGGCCATGTTGTCCAGGAACGTCCACTTGCATTGTCGAGACTTCTTCGCCCACTGCGTACGAGTGTGGCACCCAGAATGAGTCTCGACGGCCCCGATGAGGTCGCACCTGGACATGGTGGCCTCTGAGCTGAGGAAAGGCCAAGACTTCTTCCCGAGGCACGTGATGTTGCCGAAGAACATCCTGACCACGGGAGCCCCCTGCGACTCCAAGAATGGCAAAGGTGCTCCGCCTGCCGCCGCTGAACTCGACGGAGCACCTGACGACTCCGAGGGAAACGAAGAGCAAGGAGTAGCCGCCGTTAGAACTGCCTCCTGCTCAGGCGACTCCGAAGATGGTGAAGGCTGCGCCGCCGCAAAAACGCCGCCTCCACGAACTGCTCGTCACTGACCAACTTTGCCTGCGGCCTCCGCCGCCTCCTGTCCCGCTGCCGAGGCGGCCCTGATCTTGGCCATCTCAGCCTCGATCTCGGCCTCGGACGGGCTGCCAGGCGTCGCCGCGGCCGCCCTGGCACCTGGGCCCTCGCCCGCGCCCGCCGCCGCCGCGCCCGCGGCAGCGGCCACTCCGCCAGCCGTGGGAGCGGCTGGAGCGGCCGCTCCGCCACCTGGAGGAGCACCGCTCCCAGGTGGCCCTGCGGGCACAGCCTCGGGCCCGTCGGCGGCCCCACAGCGCCTCCTCTTCTTGATGCGCTCCGCGACCTGCTTCTTCAAGGACTCGACGTTGTCACGCCACTTGGTGATCTCCTTGGCCTTGCTGAGCACTGACTGCTGCACCGCCTTCAGCTCCGCCTCAACTTTGCGCAGCTCCTCTCTCTCCTCTCCACTGCACTCCAGATCGTCCAGCTGCTGGAAGAACTCGGTGTCCCACGTGAGATTGAACATCGGCTCGGCCGCCTTGGCGGGCGCTGCCGTCTCGACGACCGCGCCTGTCTCCTTCGCCAAGGCCTGCGCCGCGCCTCGGCGGTTGATCTCCGCCAGGGCGAGCGCGCGCGCTGCCTCTGACTCCTTCTCCCTGGCGACGCCCAGGTTCTGCTCCAGCCGTTTCACCGGCTGCGCCGCCTGCTGGTGCTTGGCGCTGGCGTCGCGCCACGCCCCAGCCGCGCGGCGGACGGCCTCCTCGGCCGCCAAAGGCTTGCCTGCCGCCGCCGCCGCCTGCTGGGACTGCTTCAGCTGCTCCTCGAGGATCTGCCGCACCTTGGGATCCTTGACCACCGCCAGGGCCCCCGACAGCGCGACCACCGTCTGCTGCGTGGAGGCCTCGGCGCCGATGCTCCCCTTGGGCGGCGGCTTGACCTCCCGCTCGAGCTGAGTGCCCTTGCCGTTGCCCTTGTCCTTGCCCTTGCTCTTCTCTCCCTTCGGGACGTAGAGCTTCACGGGCCTGTTGCAGACGCGGCACTTGAAGCCATTTGCCAAGAGCTTGGCGTTGAACTCGTGAGTGCCGCACCCCGCACGCGTGCTCCAAGGGTTCGCCATGGCCCTGGGATCGTGTGCTGTGACCCCACTTTAGTCGACGGGATCTGCTACGCTCTGGCGCGCGGCCGACCCGCCGTCCCCCAAGCACCACGTGGAGGCGTGGGGCTGGCCGAGTGCAAATCCAAAATGGTGCGCTCGGGCCAGAGATGTTTGAGCCAAAATGGCTACGGCGGGAGGAGGGAGGAGGGAGGAGGGAACAGGGAGCAGGGAGGAGGGAGCAGGGAGCAGGGAGCAGGGAGCAGGGAGGAGGGAGGAGGAAGGGAGGAGGGAGGAGAGGAGGATGGGAGAGGAGGAGGGAGGAGGGAGGGGAGGCGGAGGAGGAGGAGGGGAGGAGGGAGGAGAGGGGAGGAGGAGGAGGAGGGAGGAGGAAGGGAAGAGGAGGAGGGAGGTGGAGGGAGGAGAGGAGGAAGGGGCAGGAGCAGCAGGATGAGAGGAGGATGAGGGGAGAGGAGGAGGGGAGGGGGAGGATGAGGAGGAGGAGGAGGAGGATCGGAGAGGAGGAGGAGGGAGGAGGATGAGGACTGGGATGAGGAGGAGGAAGGAGGAGGGGGAGGAGGAGAGGGAGGGAGGAGGAGGGAGGATGAGGGAGGAGGAGAAGAAGGTTGAGGAGAATAATAAGGAGGAGGAGGAGGAGGAGGAGGAGGAGGAGGAGGAGGAAACACGACGGCATACGATGGCCGTGGCCGGGATGACGTTGGTGTCTTGTGGCCGCCTCCTGCGGAGAGACCGCCCATGCGCTGTGGCGGGGGGTGAGGGGCCCATCGCCTTGGGCCCTGACGCTGGTTCCGCCGCTCTGCCAGAGCACGCGCGGCCTGCGCCGAGGTCATGATCGGCTTCTGCAACGGCCTGGCCATAGTCATCGGCGCGCCTCTTAGCCAGCCTGTAGTCGAGAGAGGGAGAGATAGAGAGAGAGAGAGAGAGAAAGACAGCGACAGAAACGGGGGGGAGAGAGAGAGAGAGAGAGAGAGAGAGAGAGAGACAAAAGAAGTAAGAATGAGAGAGAGAGGTCAAGACATTGATAATCTGAGAGCGGTGTGTACATACCTACATATATACATTGGAGAGAGAGATATGGAGAGATAGAGAGAGAGAGACAGAGACAGAGACGGGGGGAGAGAGAGAGAGAGAGAGAGAGAGACAGAAAAAAATCATGAGAGAGAGAGAGAGGTCAACACATTGATATACTGAGAGCGGTGTGTACATACCTACATCTATACATTGGAGAGAGAGAGAGAGAGAGAGAGAGAGAGAGAAAAAAAAAAAAAGAGAGCGAGAGATCCAGCCCGGCCCAGACGAGCCTGGTGTGCCCCGATTCCCGCTTCTGGCCTCCCTCTCGCGGCTCCCACTCCCGCTCCGGCACCCGCTTCCCCTCGCTCCCCGTCTGCCTTCTGCCGCGGTCGCTGCGCGCTACGCTGCCCCGGTTCTGCTGCTCGGTCTCCTGGGCCTGCCCGCCCCAGGCAGCCACGCATGCACAGCCCATCGAGGACGCAGCTGGTCTGCACGAACGAGATGGGCACGGAAAGAATGGGCACAATGCCCAACAGCAGTTCCTGTTCATTTTGAACAGGACTCGCTGTCCGCGCCGCCGCGGCCTGTGTCCATGCGAGACAGAAGGCCGCCTGCCCAACAGCGGCCACTGCTGGTTTGGGACAACATTTGCTGTTGGGCATTGTTCAGCAGAAAAGAAACACACAGACACAATTAATCCTCGATTCCCTAGAAAATATGGGAAAATATTGGAAGTGTGGGGGGGAGACAGAAACCCAGAAAATATATGAAAATATGGGGAATCTTTTTATTGGTGTGTATTTACTTGTGTGTCCTGGGGCCCCTTCAATTGTACCCATTCTTTCCGTACCCATCTCGGGCGTCCAACGCTGGGGGGGCAGAACCCCCCCCCCTCTCGCTCCCCCCCCTGCGCTCCTCCGACCCCCCCCGCCTGCCCGACGACGCCGTGGCGCCGCCGCTCCACGGTGTGCAAAGTTTTTATAAGTCGGGCGCGCCCCTCGACAGGGGGAATATCCAAACATAGCACAAACATCGTCAGGGGATTATGTTCTGACTAGTATTGAGCATGTTTTGGGTGTTTTTTACAATATTTTTGAGATGTCGCCCAACATCCGCCTGTAGGGGGATATGCCCGACGTAATGCAAAGGCCGGAACGATCTCCAGCAGGGCCCCTGGCAGTTCCCGGGCCCGAGGGGTTCTGGGCATGGTAGGCCTGGACAGGGCCCTGGTTCGTGGTCATCTTGCGGCGCGCACAAGGGGTGCCAGTCAGGCGAGCCTAGAAGAAGGACAGATCCCACACCAGTCTCGGCCCGAGTTATGAGCCGGCGACCACCAGGCGTTCAGGCCCAGTCGAGACAACGCAGGCGCTCTCCAGTGTGTTTCGTACTGTTCGGGCCTCCTGGGATCTTCTCGTTGCCACGGCTGCGTCCGCTTCGATGAACAGGTCAGGAATGACCCCGGCAGGGGTTCCAGGGACAGATTTTGAACGGATTTGGGCCGCCGTTGTCTCAATTGACCCCCGCCGACATGTGTTTGCCGCTCTCCTTGAGGGGACTTGCCCTCGTACGCGTGCCTGCGATGCTTCGTCGGGAGACTGCGCAGAGTTTCTCGGATGGGCCACAGTGGGGGAATTAGAATGTCGCACGGAGGCATTGGAGGAGTCCCGGCTCCAGAGGGGCCCAATCAAGAGATATCCCAGAGAGCATACGACCATGCAAAGCGGCCAGTCTTGGCGCAACTTGGTCTTCTCTTCTGGCCCGTTGGGACGTTCAGCGGGGACGTCTGGATATCGACCACAACGATGTCCGAACAACGCTATCAGCGCATTGGTGACACATGTGCACCTGGTTCCCGTATCATTACCAACCTGGCTCGAGCCGTGTTTGCTGCAATTATTTTTGCGCAAGGATAGCATATTTTGTTCATACCCTCGTTCCAAAAGGATAGATAGTCTTGTGGCAGAGGCATGGCTGCGGGATCCTTCGAGCCGCTCAACCGTGAAGACACCAGAATCAATCATACACTGCCGTGGCGTCACAACACTAGGGTCGCAGTTCGATTCCTGGGGCTGTGGGAGCTGCCGCGCTGTCGCTGCTTCTAGCATCAGTCGGCAAGGGGGGCACGCATTTGGACGCCAGAGCGAATCCAGGGTTCAGTAGCGGGAGCGAAGGGGAGAGAAGGGCTGCATCACGTACAAAGTGTTTGAGTTCATCCAACTCAAACAAGATTTTTTTGGGCCGGGATAATGTTGAACTATCGAAGTGTGCCGGCATTGCTCACAGCGGACCTGTCCGGAACCAATACGACAATACTTGGAGAAAGGTCGATGGGCAGTGCAAGGACGAGAAGGTCTGCGAGTTGGTGGCAGATGACAGACTCTTCATGACAGTTCGCGCAGCAACGTGTACAACTACTTGAAGGTCTACTACAAGTGTGTCACGGACGAGTCTAGTCCTTGGGATTCCTTTTGGACCTGAAGTTGATGTGGTTGACCTTGCGGACCCGCTTGGTATCGCTCCTCCTTCCTCCACTCTCCTTTTGCTTTTGTTGTCCTGCTCCTGCTCCTGCTCCTCCTTCTCCGCCTCCTCCTTCTCCTCCTCCTCCTCCTTCTCTTCCTCCTCCTCCTCGTATCCCCTTCTGCTTCCCATTCTCTCTCTCTCTCTCTCTCCCTTTTTACATCTGGCCGTGGGTATCTAATAATCTCGCCGAGTGCCCACGAAGATGATGTGCGACAGCTCTCGTGCAACTGAGCGCTTTGGTTTGGATCCCAGGATCATATGTTTTGTGTTCCGA
>CAUYUJ010016464.1:0-87500 GCA_963575745.1 Prorocentrum cordatum | reverse complement strand
ATTTTCGGGCGAAGAGAACTGTGCACATGCACCGATCCTGGCAAGGCCCATCCTTGACCCAGGATCGGTGCATATGCCTTCCTGGCCAAGGTAGGAGGGCGTATGCACCGATCCTGGGCTCAGGATGGGCCTGGCCAGAATCGGTGTATATGCATAGTTCTTTTTCCTCTAAATTTCACCCTCACATCAAAACCCATCCAATTTCACCCTCGAGACGAACAGGCGGCATGTGTTTTTTCTCGCGTCCAGGGCCTCCCATGGGGCCCTTCGTCGCCGCGGCGGGGTTCGCCTCGCAGCACGCGCCGGAGAGGTCTGGGTCTGGATCTCGTCGGCGCGGGAGGGCCGCCGTCGTGGGCCCCCTCCTCCTCCTCCTCCTCCCCCTCCTCCTCCTCCTCCTCCTCCTTCTCCTCCTCCGATCCCTCCTCCCCCTCCTCCTCCTCGCCCTCCCCCTCCTCCCCCTCCTCCTCCTCCTCCTCCTCCTCCTCCTCCTCCCTCCTCCTCCTCCTCCTCCTCCCCCTCCTCCCCTCCCTCCTCCTCCCTCCTCCTCGCCCTCCTCCTCCTCCTCCTCCTCCTCCTCCTCCTCCTCCCCCTCCTCCTCCTCCTCCCCCTCCTCCTCCTCCGATCCCTCCCTTCCCATCGCCCCTGGCTGCGCGGGAGGGCCGCCGCCGTGCTCTCCTCCGAGTCCTCCCCTCCCAACTCGTCCCCGGGCAGGCCAGGGTCCCGGGCGCTCGTGGGCGACCTCGACGCCCGCGTGATCGTTTCCTCATCCACTGTTTGGCCGATCGGCGCGGGCCCCCCTCCTCCTCCCCCTCCTCCTCCTTCTCCTCCTCCTCCTCGCCCTCCTCCTCCTCCTCCTCCTCCTCCTCCTCGCCCTCCTCCTCCCTCCTCCTCCTCCTCCTCCCTCCTCCTCCTCCTCCTGCTCCTGCTCCTCCTCCTCCTCCTCCTTCTCCACCTCCTGCCAATCTCCCATCCTCTCTCACGGTCTCCCTCGCTCTTTCTCTCTCTCTCTCTCTCTCTTTCTCTCCCCTTCGCTCCGTCTTCTCCTCTCCCCCCCCTCCTCCCTCCCTCCCTCCCTCCCTCCCTCCCTTCCCGCTCCCCCCCCCACTGTTCTCCTGGCCTCCTTCCTTTGTTTTTGGCTCCCTCCCTCTCCGCCCCTTCTTCACGCACTCCTCCCTCCTCCCGCACCTGACCGTGCGCTCTGGCTTCCGGTGCGTGGCGATCATGGAGTTCGTGCCGAAGATACCGATCCAGGTGGTTAAGGCCAGCGACAGGAGGGATGGAGGAGGCAGAGTGGATGAGGAGGGTAGTGAGAGGAGGGGGGATGGAAGAGGGAAGACGGAAAAAGGAGGAGAGAGGAGGAAGGAGGAAGGAGGAAATAGGATGCAGAAGGACAAATGGGAAAATTGAGGACACAGGCGGAGACAGGAGGAGACATGAGGAGGAGGAGGAGGAGGAGGAGGAGGAGGAGGAGGAGGGATGAGAAACGAGGATAGGACACTAGGGGGAGGAAACAGGGGAGGGGGAGGAGAGGAGGGGAATTGGAACAAGTTGGTCCACTGCTCCCACTCTCCCGCTGTTGTTCAACGGAGCGCCTCCGATGAGACAGCGCCACCACGTGCGGACGTGGGCGGATCGTGGCTCGCTCCTGCGTGTGAGTCCAGGCTGCGTACGGTGAGGAGGAAGGCTGAATCCTCTTCGAAATCCTGACCGAAACGTACCCCGGAACAGGCCCTGGTACAGATTTCTGACCCCCAGGCTCTGACATCTTCCCGTCGTGGGAAAAAAAAACATGACGGGATGTGCTTGGTAATCTTCGGCCTCCGCGGGGCCCTCGCCCATTCCGTGCCCAGAGGCACGGTGGCGAATATACGACCCCGACGCCGAGTCCATAGGCGAAAATCATTTTTCGTTACCATCAAAGCCTCAACACAAATACGTTGTACAGGTTTTTTGGGCTTGATGTCAAGGTGTAGCAGGCATGGGAAGCACACTACTCACCTATTCGGTCGGTCATACACGGCTCCTCTAAGTTAATTCTATTCGATTTGTACAACACTTAGTAGGTCCGCGAGTTACTCAGTAACTAGTTCGCCAAGTCCGCTAGCCACTCAGTAGATGGTTGCCGATGTACGTTGTGCGTGACTCAGCCGAGCAGGCTGCAGCCCTTTTAGCTAAGCACTTGGCTAAACATGCAGGAGCAGTGAGTAACAACTGGTAAGCCCGCTGACCGAGTCACATCGAGCAGGTCCACTCACTTCTTACGAAGCGCGGTGGGCATCGAAGTGGGGTCCCGTGGGGATCGAGCCCAACATCTTGGCGCCTCCCCTGGGCCCCTGCACGCGCTCGCGGCGGTCGCACTCGGCCCGAACCGTCGGGCGAACACGCCCGACGCGAGAAAACTGGAACGCCTGGACCAGGAGATCTGACGTCTTGTTCTTCTCACTACGGACCGGGAGTCGACCCCCCCTCCTCCTCCTCCGCCTCCTCCTCCTCCGCCTCTTCCTCCCCCTTCCCCTCCTCCTCCTCCTCCTCCTCCTCCTCCTCTTCCTCTTTCTCCTCCTCCTCCGCCTCCTTCGAACTGGCGGCAGTGCGGGCGGCCCTCGCCGGCACGGCGCGCGCCCCCCGGGGGGGGGGGGGGTCGGTGCTCGGCGGGGGAGGGGCGGCGGCGGAGGGCTGCAGGTAAGAAGGGCCCCGTCGCAGGCCTAGAGCTGGGTAGTCGAAGGCCAGACTGTCAGACTGGATTGGGCCCCAAGGGCCAATCTGGCCTGGCCATGTTGGAGGATTTGGGTTCTTCGCCAGACTGGATTCGCGTTGGCTCCCTCGCCAGATTGCCCCCGTGTGCCAGATTGGGCCTGCCAGATTGGCGCCAGATTGGCTTCGACTACCCAGCTAGAGGTTGACACCAACACCAAGATCGGCCGTGTGCCTTCGCCGAGGGAAGAATGTCCCGATCCCGGTGATGGTGGTAATATGCCGGCTGCCAAGGGGACCGAAGCATTGCCACCAGCACCGAAATCTAGGATCCTCTTCCCCATGTGGAGGCCACCCCTCGTGTTTGTTGGTGTTGGTGCCCATCCCTAGGCCTCCAACCCTGATGGCCCCCCCCCCCGGGGTCCAAAAGTGTACGACACGTGTTCCCTGTCTCGGGCCCCCGGTACCAGTCCGCGGCGCACTTGCTCCTGCACATCCACTTCGGCACCGCCTGCACCCCAGGGCCCCGTCCACTCCGGCCGCCTGAGGCTTCGCCTTCCTGTGCCCTGTTCTCCTAATTAAAGCTGTGCGTATCCCGCCTAGCTGTTAGCGGAAGAGGTTCGCTCTCGCCCCGCAGATCAAAAGTGTTCCCTGTCTCGGAAACGAGAGCATAGACATTACCAGTGGCGGGCTGTCTTTCAGTCCCAGGACTTTTTGTTGAGGATCGGGGGCGACGTCGGAGTGGTATGCTGTATGTGTTTCTCCCGTTTTCCCGTGGAAAACGAACAATGTGTACACCAGGATCCCGTATACACCAGGATCCGAGTTCCGATGCGAATTTCAGCGCAGGGTCGGAAAATGCGTCGGCGTATAGAGTTTGTCATCCTACTTTTCTCACCCCCCCGCCTGCTGCCTCCTGTAACGGCAGGTTCGCACCGAGGTGGCGCGACGGCGGCCTTCCAGCGCGGGTGTTCTGTGTTGGACGCCGCCGGTGGCCGAGACTCGCAAGATCTCGAGCGATTTGCATTACAGGGCTGGACCTAAACGGTGTTTTTGGCGATCTCGTGGGCCGTTTTCGTTTCGACTTCGTTTTGCAGTAAAGGCGGATTCGAGATAAAGCAAGGGAAAACGAAAACAACACGGAAAGGAAAAACACCGTTCAGGTTCAGCCTTGTTGCATTACTACCGGGAAGCCGTCATCGCTCGAGGTCGAACACGATCCGCGCGCTGCCCGAGACCAACGCCGACGTCATCGCCGCGCTGGCCTGCCGTGCTGCAGCACCGCCCGAGGGGAAGGGCGGGCCTGGTTCGGGTCGGGCGAAAGGGGGGGTTTGGGAAAGGGGGGGTTACGAAATCTGCTGCATGCAGCTGATTTCGGCCCGACCGAGGGGCCCATTCCTCGATACATGGGTGCCTCCCGGCGCCGGGAGGCGCCGGGAAAATCAGCTACGCGAGCTGATTCTCAACCCCCCCCCTTTGCTATCCCCCCCTTTCGCCCGACCCGATCGGCGCGAGGTCATCCCGTCCTCGCTGCTCGCCATTATCGTCTCCGTCCTCATCGAGCGGGTGGTCGTGAGGCCTCCCGCGGCCCTTCCGCCGCCGCCGCCGTGGGCCGGGCCTCTCGGTCGCCGCCGCCCTCCTCTCCTGTGCCGTTCCTTCTTGCAATGTTTCTCTCTCTCTCTCTCTTTCTCTCCCTATCGCTCTCTCTCTCTTGCTCTCTCTCTCTCTCTCTCTCTTGCTCTCTCTCTTTCTCTCCCTATCGCTCTCTCTCTCTCTCTTGCTCTCTCTTGCTCTCTCTCGCTCTCTCGCTCTCTCGCTCGCCCTCTCTCTCGCTCTCTGTTCCGCCGTGCAGCCCTGGGCGGCCGGGCCTAGCGCAAGGGGGGGTGGCGGCAGGACCGTCGTCACCACCACCATCACCATCACCATCACCTTCACCATCACCATCACCATCATCATCAGCAGCATCAGCATCAGCATCAGCATCAGCATCAACATCTGTATCAACATCAGCATCATCATCATCATTGCCATCATCCTTGTCATCATCATCATCGTTGTTTTCATCATCATCACCACCATCATCGTTATCATCATCACACTCATGATCAGCATATTCATGATGATCGTCATCATCATCGTCATCACCATCATCATGATCATGATCATCACCATCATCATCATCATCCTCATCATCCTGATCGTCCTGATCATCATCATCATCATCATCATCATCATAATCAACAGCAGCAGCAGGAGGAGCAGCATAAGCAGCAGCATCAGCATCATAATCATCATCCCCAATCATCGTCGCCATCGTTATCATAATCAGCAGCAGCAGGCAGGAACAGCAGCATCAGCATCATCATCGTCGTCACCATCACCATCGTCATCTCCATCGTCGTCGTCATCATCGCCACCATGTTTGTCATCATCGTTGTCATCGCCATCATCACCGTCGTCAACATCGTGATCACCAACACCATGATGATATTCATCATCATCAGCATCATCATCATCATATCCAGCATCGAATCATCATCATCATCACCATCGGCGTTATCGTCATCGTCATCGTTATCGTCATCGTCATCATTGTCATCAACGTTGTCATCATCGCCAGCAGACTTGTCATCATTGTCGTCATCGTCATCACCGGCGTCATCATATGAGTATCATCATCATTGTCAACATCAACATCCTCATCCTTATCATCATCAACATCATCATCATCATCATCACCATCATCACCATCATCATAATCAACAGCAGCATCGCCCCTCTCATCATCATCGCCATCATCAGCATCAGCAGCAACACCATCATCAGCGTCAACATCGCCGTCGTGACAAGGGATGTCACGGCGAACAAATCCAAACAACGTCCATTGGCTCCATCATTCCAATCGTTGCTTTCGTCACACCACCAACTCATCAGCACCACCACGACCAGCACCATCCCATGGCTTCCACCATACTCTCACTCTTCGTCCTCGTCGTCCTCCTCTCAGCAGCATCATAATCTCAGCATCATCTTAAGCACTATCCTCGTCATCATCATCCTCATCATTCAGCATCATCTTGAGCACTCATTCTTCATCCTCGTCTTCATCCTCGCCATCCTCCTCTCAGCAGCATCATCTCGAGCACTAACCTCACAACCCGTCTTCACATCATCCTCATGCCCGTCGGGCGCCGGGCGCGCGTCGCCTGCCGACCTATCGCCGCCGGCGCCGCGGGGCGGCGGCCCGGGGTTTGCCGCCTCGGCCCGTCGCGGGGCGGCGGCCCGGGCTTTCGCCTCGGCCCGCGCCCCGAGAACGTCGGGAGCGGCAAAGAGGGGGGTGATGACTAGGGGGGGGTGGGGGCCATGATGTTTCCTCAGATTTCATGGCGCCTCTTCTTGTTTCATTACGTCCCAGGCCCCCCCGCTGGGCCGCGCACATGCCGCCGGTCATGATTTGCACCCCCACCTCTTGGACACCCGCCTCTTGGCCGCTCCCGATGTAGTAGGATTCATCACCAGTGTTCGAGCTACTATCACTTTGGGTGCCTCTCACCATCCCGAAAGATGTACCCAACGTATCCTTACGTCTGGCATTGCCTTACATCGATGCCGATCTGGTCGCCTTCCGGCTTGTCGCCCTCAGTCGTAGGGATGGGCTCGATGCTGTTTCTTATCTGGGGGGTCGACCATCAGCAGCAGTGGCATGATCCGCCCCCTCTCCAGGAACTGTTGACCCCGAGGATCGAGACGAGAGCATTGTAGGTTATGAGTTTCTTGGGCCCCCAGGGAAGACCTCCGGGGGCCTGTCGAGATCTCCGGAGGCGTTCAGTCACCGTCGTCGTCGGCGTCGGCGTCGGCGTCGGCGTCGGTGTCGGCGTCGGTGTCGTTCCCTCGCGAGGCCTCTGGGGTACAAGACGGACAGCATCGCAGACGTCTTCGAGTTCACCTCGGACAGTGCCTTCCCGATCCCCTTCTTCGTGGACCACCCCACCACCGAGGACTACGACCTCTCGAAGATCATCACCGCGAGGCCACCTCAAGCTGCGCGCCGCCCCGCCCGAGTTGGTGATCAAGGGAGCGAGCGAGAGAGAGAGAGAGGGAGAGACAGAGAGAGAGACAGACAGAGAGACAGAGAGAGGGAGAGAGAGAGAGAGAGAGAAGTGAGAAGAGGGGGAGGGAGGGACAGGAAGAGAGAAAGAGAGAGAGAGAAGTGAGAAAAGGGGGATGGAGGGGCAAAGAGCGAGAGAGAGAGAGAGAAGGAGAGCGAGGTGGTAGTGAACAAAAGACGCCGGCAGAGCAGGGGAGAGGCCATGGGGGCACCTGTGGCGCCCCCAGGCGCTGGGCCCCGGCGTCCGACTCGCGGCCGGCTGCGGTGCCGAGAGAGAGAGAGAGAGAGAGAGACTTCGCCGTGCTCGCGGCGCACCGGCAGCGCGAGCGCGGGCTCCTGCCGACGCGCTGGCGCGCCAAGTGGCGCACGCAGATCAGCGTGCAGCTGGCGCTCGGCGTGTCGCGGGCGCTGCTGGACGCGCTGCCCGCGGGCGTCAAGCCATGCGGCCCGCTGCGGTCCAGGGAGTGAGCGGGAGCAGGTAGCAGTTATGTGTGTTGGATTGGATTTGTATGAGCTTGCGAGAGAGAGAGAGAGAGAGAGAGAGAGCGGCGGTGCCGTACAGTCGGGGCCCTGAAGAAGGAACCCTCTTCGTTGGGGAGGGGCTCGGTGTTCCTCGGTTGTTCTGCAGGTTGCCTGCGGTTTTCCTGAGGTTTCCCATGGGAAACGGAAGTTCGACTTATGGGAGGAAGGGGCCTCGTTCCTTATCTAGGGTTCCTTAGGTCAACGCCCCGACTGTACAGGGTCCGGCTCGAATGAGGAACACTTGCTTCAACGGCGCCGCAACGGGTCCTTGTTAACGGGCACTTTGAAATTTCGCCGAGAGTTGCCGTTTTAGGGCCTCTTTTTCTGGCAGTGCAGCGTTGTCCACATCGGGAGGGGTTGGGTTCGCTGGGTCACTGGCCAAAGTACCCGTTAGTGGAGTTCCCGCTCGAGCGGCGCTGATTATTTTTCAAAAGGTGCTCGGTCGTTCCTTTGGTCTGCATGCGTCCCGTTGCCTTTTTGTCGGCGGGTCCCTCTGGTGTTCCTTTAGATGTTGGACGCGCGGGTCCGTTCTGTCGATGAGGGTCGCTAGAAAGGGGCTCGGCCGTTCCTTCGGACTTCGTAGATTTACTTGGAAAAAAAGGGGCTCCGTTCCTTGTTGATCGTTCCTTGGGTTAGGCCGCGTCCTGCAGTTCAGCCACGCGCAGAGGGGGGCGGGGGGGAGGGGGGAAGGGCTTCTCAGAAGCGCCTCTGCCTCTTAGAATGCGCGGGCCTTCTCTGTGGATGTGGGGCCGGCGCCTTCCAAGAGGCAGGGGTGCTTCTAAGAAGCCCTCCCCCCTCCCTCCACCCCCTGGTGCGCGCTGCCAACCCCCGCCGCCCTGTCCGGTCCCCGTCGCCCCATGTCGAAGACGAGAGAAAAAACGCCATGAGCATAAATTGTCGACGCTCCGCGCGGATTTCTCGGATCCGCGATCGGGCCCCCCCTGGCGGCGCCTCCGGCGCCGCCCTTGGCGCACTCCGCGCGCCAGGGAGGGGGGCCCAGCGCGGATCCACGAAATCCGCGCGGACCTCCAAAAGTTTATGTTTATGCTTACGCGGTTCCCCACTCAGTGTTTGCACTGAAGGGTCCTAGCGAGAATTGGAAGATTTGGCGAAAGTTTCCCGCCGATTTCGGTAGCGGGCTGGGTTCCTGGGTTCCCGGTTCCGGTTCCCGGAGGCCGATTTCGGTCGGTCCCGAGTTCCTGGTCGATCTCCTCATCGATCTCTTTAGCGATCCTATGGGCTCACGCCACATGCGCCGATCCCTACATAAACTATTGCGCCTCCAGAGCTGCATTTCACCAGGCTTGTCCGAATCATGACACGGTGCTCGACATCGTTCCTGTTGCTTCGTTGTTGTTATCGTGCCTCTTGGTGCTCTTTTGTGGCCGTTCGGTGGCATCTTGGAGCCGTTTCTTCACTGCTTGGGGCATGACGGGCGTCATGGCCCCCGCCCCCCCCCCTATGACGTAACGTTCCCCCCCAGTGCGATTCGGGCATTGCCGCCGTGCGCATCGTGATCCGTATAGGTGTCCGCATAGGAACCCGCATATAAATCTGGTCCGCAGTCGTCGTCGTCGTCGTCGTCGTCGTCGTCGTCGTCGTCGTCGTCGTCGTCGTCGTCGTCGTCGTCGTCGTCGTGCGCGCGGACCCAGCTGGAGCATGTTTTTTTATTCCGGGCCGATGACGGCAATCATCTGGGGGGGAGGGGGCCGATGACGTCACGTTTTGCGCCGGCGGCGTTTGGGAATGCTTGGGAGCCACCGAGGACGGGTAGCAGCAGCATGTCGGTGGCAATCTGCACCACAACGCTTGTGTACACCATAGTGCCTGCGTGCACCACAGCGCTTGTGTACACCACGCCGCCTATGTGTGCATCACAGCGCCAGTGTGTGCCACAGTGCCTGTTGGCACCACAGCGCTTGTGTACACCACAGGGCTTGCGTACACTACGTCGGCCGTGAGCAACACAGCACCAGTGTACACCACAATGCCTGCGTGTACTCAGCACGGCACCAGTGAATAGACCGTTTTGCGGTGCACGCTGAGACGCGCACGTGCGCTGTAATGCCGACCCGCACGACAGGGGGGAAGGGTGAGGGAGGAGGAGGAGGAGGCGGAGGTGGAGGAGGGAGGATGGAAAAACGTCGCATTCTATTCTCAGTATTTCCCTGGCGTGGCGTTTAGCTGTCCTCAACAGATCCTCGCCGACATACTCCATATACCTGTCCTGTGCACGCAGGCGCTCTGGTGTACACCAGCGCTGCGTTGCACACAAATGCTGTGGTGTAAACAGGCGCTGTGGTGTGCACAAGCGCTGCGGTGCACGTAAGCATTGTGGTGTAGACAGTCGCTGTGTTGCACATGGCTGCTGCGGTGTACACATTCGCTGTGGTGTACACCGGCGCTGTGGTGCACGCAGGCACTGTGGTGTACACAGGCGCTGCTTTGCACACGGCTGTTGCGGTGTATTCAGGCGCTGTGGTGTACACAAGCGCTGTGGTGCACGCGAGCACAGTGGTGTACACAGGCGCTGTCGGGCAGATCGGCATCTGCATGCTGCTCGCGTCGTCGTCGTCGTCGCTCGTCGTTCGTCGCTCATCGTCGCTCATCGTCGTCGTGCGCGCGGGTTCGGCTGTGGTGCTGGAGCCGCACGGCGGGGGGTGGGCGTTACGTCATACCCCCCCCGTCCCTCCCCCCCTATGACGCCCGTTGTCGCCGATGATAAAGAAACGCGCCCTTGGCCTGTCTGCAGGCCATATCCGGCCGCCCCATCTTGGGCCAAGTTTTTCGGGCCTTCTGGGGGCTCCCTGGGGGCTTCTTGGAAGCCTTTGAGGTTCTCTTGGGGGTCCCTCAGGTCCTCTTGGGGTGTTTTTGGGACAGTCTGGGGGCGTCTTGGGGCCGAAGGCTCGAAAAGGTGCCCTCTGGACTCCGTCTTGGAGCCGTCTGGGGGCTCTCTTGGGCTGTCTTGGGGGCTTCGTGGGCTGTTGTTGGACCCTCTTCGACCCTTCTTGGGGCCCCATTTGGCCGTCTGGGGCCGATATTGAAGGTTTCTTTGTCCGTCGGGGACGTTGTGAAAACCGAATAGGCGAGCATGCGAACAATGCTTGGTTTTTCGAAGGGAATGGGATGATTTCTGTTTCTTGGGACCCTCTTCGGGTGAGGATATTTCGGGTGGCAGTTTTAAGCCAGCGGGTGAGGATATTTCGCGTGGCAGTTTTACGCCAGCGGGTGAGGATATCTCGCGTGGCAGTTTTAAGCCAGCGGGTGAAGATATTTCGGATGAGGATATTTCGGGTGGCAGTTTTATGCCAGCGGGTGAGGATATCTCGGGTGGCAGGTTTAAGCCAGCGGGTGAGGATATCTCGGGTGGCAGTTTTAAGCCAGCGGGTGAGGATATTTCGGGTGGCAGTTTTAAGCCAGCGGGTGAGGATATTTCGGTGGAAGTTTTAAGCCAGCGGGTGAGGATATCTCGGGTGAGGATATTTTGGTGGCAGTTTTAAGCCAACGGGTGAGGATATTTCGGGTGGCAGTTTTAAGCCAGCGGGTGAGGATATTTCGCGTGGCAGTTTTAAGCCAGCGGGTGAGGATATCTCGGGTGGCAGTTTTAAGCCAGCGGGTGAGGATATTTCGGTGGCAGTTTTAAGCCAGCGGGTGAGGATATTTCGGTGGCAGTTTTAAGCCAGCGGGTGAGGATATCTCGGGTGGCAGTTTTAGGCCAGCGGGTGAGTATATCTCGGGTGAGGATATTTCGGTGGCAGTTTTAAGCCAGCGGGTGAGGATATTTCGGGTGGCAGTTTTAAGCCACGATGCACAAGTCCCAGGGCATGACAATTCCTTGTGTTGCTGCAAACTTGGGCGACACGGAAATGCATCTGGGCGGTACGTTTACCGTCTTGTCTCGGGTGCCTGCCTTGACTGGTCTTGCTTTGGAACGTGGCTTGAATTTCGACCGGTTGGCCAAGATCAACCAGAGCCGGTCTTTGTTGGCACGGAAAGAATACGAAGCTGCGAAATGGCCACCGCTCGAAGCCAATGCGCTTCGACATTTTCAGTCGGTCCTTGCAGAGCTGTTGCTGAAACGGGAGTCTCCCGAAGCAGCTGTGCTGGACACGATCGGCGGCTTGGCCGAAACAGCAGCTGAGCAATTGTCACTGGCTGACTTCACTGCGGAACTGTGAGCACTTTCTAAGGTGGAAACGCTGCGCAATCATCGTGGCGGCGACGGCCGGTGCCATTTCTACCATAATTTCTACCGGGAGAGTGCGGAAGGGCTCTCGCACGGGGGCGGCTTGTGCAGTTTGAGCAGAGATGGCACCCACGACGAAGAGGAGGGGGCAGGAGCAGGAGGAGGAGGAGGAGGAGCAGGATGATGATGATGATGATGATGATGATGATGATGATGATGATGATGATGATGATGATGATGATGATGATGATGATGATGATGATGATGATGATGATGATCATGATGACCATGATGATCATGGTGCTGATGCTGAGGAGGACGATGATGATGATGATGATGAGGATGAGGATGAGGATGAGGATGAGGATGAGGATGATGACGATGAGGATTATGACGGCGGGGATGAGGCGATGGAAGGAGGACGAGGGAGGAGGAGGGGTGGAAGGAGGGCACGGAGATCGTGGAAAGGGTGCTCGCAAGGAGAGTGGCAAGGGGAAGAGGAAGGCGCTGGACGAGGAGGCCGACGAGGAGGAAGGAGGCGGAGGACAAGGCAAGAGGCGGCGGGAGGAGGATTTCATTGAAAATGGACGACGGGGGGGGGGAGATCAGCTCGAGGGCGGAGGACGCGGACGGGATGAGGAGGCGGCAGAAGGGAGGAGGAGGTGGAAGTGGAGGAGTCGTAGGAGGAGGAGGAGGAGGTGGAAGAGGAGGAGGAGGAGGAAGAGGAGGGAGGAACCGAGAAGAGCTCTGTGCTCGGCGCGGGCATCCAGCCGCCACGCGATGCATCATCTGCATGGTCGGCCCAGCCGACGGCTACGCCTCCAGCGAGGTGCTGCGCCCGTATATATGCTCGCCCCTTGGCGTGGGGCTGGCGGGGGGCCAAGGGGCGAGCTGTCCGGTGATTCTTGGGACCCTCTTGGGGTGCCTCTTGGGGGCCTTTTGGGGCGTCCTGGCAGCTTCGGAAGCCGCCTGGAGGCCATCGTGGGCGTCCAGGGGCGATATTTCGACGAATCGTGGCCCCCTGGGACCGTCTGGGGAGCGTTTTGGTGCCTTCTTGGCTAGTTTTGGAGCCCTCCGCTCCCCCGTGGCGCGTTCGGTCCGGGGTCGGGCTCGGCCAGGGGGGTCAAATTGCCGGTTTGGGGTCCCGGGGGGGGGGGATTATGGGGGGGATAATCCCACACGCCTAGAAACCCACAAGGGGCCGGCGGATGACGGGAAGCGCCTTCTTGGAACGAGAAGGTGATGGGAGTTTTCTAGCATTTCTAAGTGAGGTATAAATAAAGAACAAACTCGCGAGGGACAATTGACTCCCGATTGTAAATGTTGATACGTTGGCGGATTCCGTTAAAAATGGCCGTTTCGCCTGAGACATCTTCGAAAAAGTGAGATGTTGAAGCCGTGCAGTTGAGACGTCGTTTGTACTTCGAGGCTCTCGTCGATACTTCCTCGGAAAACGAGCTACTGAGCTCGCTCGCGAAATTGAGCGAATCGTTGAAATTGTTTTTCGCCAGAGACATCCTCGAACAAGTTAGATGTGGAAGCTGTTTGATTAAGACGTGTTTCGTTAAACATGGGGCTCTCGCTAGAGACATCCTAACGCGTACCCTTGTTTGCAACACACGTCGATACACACAAGCAGGCGGTTGAGGGGATCCCAGCGAGTGCACTACATGTGCGCGCAGTGACGTTCAGTGAAAGTCTGTGCGCGCATGCGCACGCAAGCTTAGACAGCCACTTAGCTCTGAGAAGCTCGGAGGAGTAACCACAGCAACCACAGGCAACCACTAAGCTCGGTGAAGCTCGGAAAAGCAACCAGAACACCGCAAGAAACCAGCAAGTTCGGAGAAGTTCGGACAAGTAACCAGGACAACCACAAGCAACCACTAAGATTGGTGAAGCAACCACTAAGTTCGGATGATCAACCGCAGACAACCACTTAGTTCGGAGAAGCTCGCAGACGTAACCAAATCAATTGCAGGCAACCACTTAGTTATGAGTTATGAGAAGCTCGGAGAAGTAACCAGAGCAAACACAGACAATAACTCAGCTCGGAGAAGCAACCGCTAAGCGTGGACAAGCACCGCAGGCAACCACCAAGTTCAGAGAAGCTCGGAGAAGTAACCAGAGCAACCACAGGCAACTACTAAGCTGGGAGAGGCAACCACTAACCTTGGAGAAGCAACCACAGGCAACCACTCAGCTCTGAGAGGCTCTGAGAAGTAACGAGTAACCAGAGCAACCGCTGGAGTAACCAGAGCAACCGCTGGCAACCACTAAGCTCGGAGGAGGAGCAGGATGGGGAGGAGGCAGGGCCAGCGCGGCAGACAAGCACGGCAGACGAGCGCGGCACGCCAGCGCGGAGATCTTTGGCGTGCTCAACCAGACGTTATCTGACAAGCCCCGTGGACACAGCGGCGCTCCCCGTTTTTGTCCGGACAGGCTCCGCGATGAATTATCAATCTCGCTAGTCACCTCCCTCAATCGATCTCACCACCGATCTCACGAAGCCATCCACCGACTGGTTTTTGTTTCTTCAGTGCAGTGTGGTTTCTTGTTGTTCCTCCGCCCCGCGGCCCCAGCCGCGCTGACCCACGGGGCCGCCTGCTCATGCTCCTCGCCCGCCCTGCCCTGGCCCCGCCACCTCCCCCGGCAGCACTCGCCAGGAGGGAAGAGCACACGCACAGAGACACACGAATCGTCGATTCCCAAGGTACTGCTCGGCGAGGCCGACCTAGAGATCGCGGTGAAGAAATCCAGGGCGCTAGCGAATGTGCCAGCAGCAAGGCAGGAGCTCGAGAAGCGCCTGATGAAGCCGCTGGGGGTGCGCGCCACGGGGCAGGAGAGGAACTTGGGGGTCGACTTCAGTGGGGGCAAGAGGATAGGACGGGCTGTTCGTCACGACAGGATGGCGCAGGCGAGAGGCAGGCTGCGCAGGATCAAAGTGCTGCAGGTGGTCAAGGCCAAGCGGAAGGCCACCAAGAGGATCGTGAAGACGGGGCTGCACCCATGCATCGGGTACGGCACGGCCATCACGGGCTGCGCGGAAGGGGAGCTGGACCGCGCCAGGACCCTCACGTTCGTCGCGGTCTCCAACACCACGGCGAGCAAGTCCAGGTCGCTCGGGCTCATGCTCCAGGCTGGCCTCGACCCGATCTACGACGCGACCTGCAAGCCGGTGCTGATGTTGCTGCGTGCGGTCTGGGAGCAGTGGGTGCCGCTGCACATGGTGTGGCAGGGCCTCGAGGACAAGCGGCCCGTGTCCTGGGTGCACGTGCAGGGCCCGTGCGCGGCGACGGTGCTCTCCCTCAGGAGGATCGGCTGGGACGTCGTCGCCGCCAACCGCTGGGTCATGGACGACGGCGTGGCCATCGCGCCCTTCGACTGCGCGCCGTGGGTCGTGGCCGAGCTGATGAGGAGAGCGGTGCAGCGCTGGCAGTGGAGGCAGGTCAGCAAAGCCCCAGGGTGCGCGCACTTGGCTGGTGGCGGCGAGCTGGAGCCCCTGGTCAGGCTCACCTCCTCTGGCTGTGCCAGGAAAGCCGACGAGCCACGCCGTGAGGGGGGGGCACCTCGCACCAGGGTTCGGTTGACGGCGCGAGAGCAGGCCTACCTGAGGTCCCTCATCATCGACGGGCAGTGGACTCAGGCGCGCAAGGAGGAGAAGGGGCTGGCGCCCAGTGCTGGGTGCTTGAGGTGTGGCGCCAGAGGCACGCTGATGCACAGGCACTTCGACTGCCCGTGCTGGAGTGAGGTGCTGACGGTCCCAGAGGACTTGGCAGGTCTCCGAAGGCAGAGCGAGAGGCCTGAGGTGCAGCTGCTGCTGGAGAGGTGCCCGTGGCCGACACCGCGGGGCATCCGCCGCCCGCCAGCGTGCAGCGACGCGTGCTGGAAGGGCGACCACGAAGGAGGCACCCTTCCTGAAGGCGAGCTGTCTCTCGACGGCTCGGCGTTCGAGGCGGACTACGAGGAGGCGGCGGCAGTTGGCTGGAGTGCGGTGGCGCTGCAGGCGCACAGCGACGGCTACAGGGCCTCCATCGCTGGCCAGATGGAGGGCCACTGCGTGGACATCAACGGCGGGGAGCTCACGGCGGTGATCATGGCGCTCAGGTTTGGCCAAGGTGTCACGGTGCTGGTGGTCGACTCCAAGTACGTGTACGACGGCTTCTACAAGGTCGGCAGGGTAGGCACCACGGGCTACGCGTACACGTGGGCGCACCTGTGGCGGCGAGCCTGGGACCTGCTGGACGAGCGAGGAGGTCTCGGGCATGAGGTTAGCCTCGGGTGGATGCCCAGCCACAGTACGCGGCGGCAGGTGGCGGCAGGCGAGGTGCTGTACAGAGATTGGTACGGCAACCGACTGGCTGACAGGGCGGCAAAGGCTGCGGCGGCCAGCGGGCGCCTCCCCGCGCGGGACAGAGAGCGCCTGGAGAGGAGCCGAGACGTGGTCAAACGAGCAGCCATGTGGTGCGCGGCTGTCGGCAGCTGGGTCGACGGCAGCGACACCACGCACGGCAAGACGAAGGTGCAGCGAGCCCTGCCAGTGCGCAAGGAGCCAGCGGCGAGGATGGCCTGCGTCTGGCGGAGGCTGCCTGGCCAGCGTCCCTGGTGCGAAGTTTGCAGATGGTCAAGCAGATCAGGCGAGTGCCCTGGCAGCATCGTCGCCGAGGCGATCAGGGCCAACAACAGGCTGAAGGCGCAGCAGAGGGCGTCGCATGACCTGGTGCTCCTTGCGCCTGTGGATTGGAGGCTGCTGGTGCGCAGGATGCCGCTGGTCGCTTGCAGGGCGTGCGGCTTCACAGGCGCGGCCAGAGCGAGCTCCTTCCACCTAGAGTGCAGGAGTGTCCCGTCGGCTGCAGGTGCCGCCGCAGTCGCGAGGCTGAGGAAGGGGCTGGCTCCGAAGGTGGTCAGCGAGGTGGCAGTCAACATCAAGGTGCTGGCGGACGACGTGCAGGAGGGGAGAGGCCAGTCGCCGCGGGACATCGCGGAGGAGGAGGACGGCCACTCCTTGAGGCCGCCAGGAGGAGCTCCAGGTGGTGGGGCAGGGGAGGATGCGGGCTCACTGCGTCCCCCGACCCCTGAGGGCTCCAGAGCGGCGGCTGGCCTGGGAAGACGAGCTGGCGGCAGGTGTGCAGCCGCGGCGCACCAGGCCGAGGCAGGAGACGAAGCAGGGCCTGCGGGCGGCGGCGGAGGGCCACGCCCGCGGCGCCGCGCGCGTGCGCGCAGCAGATTGCTGAGGCAAGCCGCGCTGACGCCGCCCTCGAGGTCGCCGAGGCGGGCGGCCAAGGTGGCCAAGCTGCAGCAGGAGGAGAGCCAGCGGACTGAGGCGGGCCCTGCAGAGGGAGGAGACGAGGTGGCCACAGGTGGCAGCGGCGGCGGACCGCCCCCGCCGACGATGGCGGGCGACGCGCAGGAGGTGAGAGGCCAGTCGCCGCAGGCGCAGGACGTCGCGGGGGAGGAGGACGGCCACGCCTTGCGCAAGCCAGAAGGAGCTCCAGGTGGCAGGGAGGTCGCGAGCCTCCTGCGGCCCCTGACCCCCGGGGGCTACCGCGGTGCGGCTGGCGCGAGAGGGCGAGCTGGCGGAGGGCGTGCAGCCGCGGCGCGCCAGGATGCCGCAAGAAGCGGAGCAGGGCCTGCGGGCGGCGGCGGCGGGCCAGGCCCGCGGCGCCGCGCGGGTGTGTGCAGCAGCTCGCCGAGGCAGGCCGCTCCGACGCCGCCCTCGCTGGCGCCGAAGACGGCGGCCGAGGTGGCCAGGCTGCAGGAGGGCAGCCAGCGGCCTGAGACGGGCCCTGCCGAGAGAGGAGACGAGGTGGCTGCAGGTGGCAGCGGCGGCGGACCGCCCCAGCCACGCGAGGCCAGCGGAGTCCAGGTGCTGGCGGACGACGTGGAGGACCACAGCGCAGCGGCTGGCCCGAGCGGGCGAGCTGGCGGCAGGCGTGCAGCCGCGGTGCGCCATGCCGCGGCACGAGGAGAGGCAGGGGCTGCGGGCGGCGGCGGAGGGCCAGGACTGCGGCGCCGTGCGCGAGTGCGCAGCAGCTCACCGAGGCTGGCCGAGCTGACGCCGCCCTCGCAGTCGCCGAGGCGTGTGGCCAAGGTGGCCAAGCAGCAGGATGAGTGCCAGCGGCCTGTGGCGGGCCCTGCACAGAGAGGAGACGAGGTGGCTGCAGGTGGCAGTGACGGCGGACCGTCCCCGCCGCGCGAGGCCACAGAGGTCAGGCCGCAGGAGGAGGTCCAGCCGCCCGCAGGGGAACCTGCTGCTCGATGCGAAGCAGGGGCTGCGGGCGGCGACTATGTGGCCATGGAGGGCGGGTTGCAGGAGGAGAGGCTGCCGCCCGCAGGTGACTCTGCTGCTCGATGCGAAGCAGGGGCTGCGGGCGGCGGAGGCGGCTGGCCGAGGCCGCGGCGCGGCGCGCGGGAGCGCAGCTGCTCGCCAAGCTTCGCAGGCAAGGTGGCGAGGCTGCTGCGGGCCGCGCGGGGTGAGGCCTGGCCGACAGCCTCGGGCGCGTAGCTGCGCCGAGGCGCGGGCGCGCGTGGGGCGCGCGCCTCGCAGGGGTGGCCGTGGCTCGACGCGGTCCGCCTCACCCCGCGGGCATCATCCTCCCCCTCCTCCTCTTCCTCCTCCTCCTCCTCCTCCTCCTTCTCCTCATCCTCCTCATCCTCCTCATCCCCCCTCCAACTTATGGTGGTGGTGGTGGAAAACAGGCCCATCAGGGGGGCTTTGGGCCGCTTCGATCTCGGGGGCCCTGACCGGGTGTCCCAGGACCGTCACACAACGACCTGGGTTGAAACGGTGGCCCGGGCGGAGTGGTCAGGACTTCGGGGGACCCCGCTCAGGATATGTCAAAGCATCGCATCTCTGGGTCTGCGCCTGCTTGCCCCTGTCGTCGTGCCCCTGTCCTGTCCCTCCGTCCCGCCCTTCCCCGTCCCCCAGGCTCGAGCCCAGGAGTCGGCCGACGGTTTCCAGAGGCGGGCAGGGTGAAGAAGCTGCGTAGCCACAGCTTGAGAGCGCTCTGGCTTGTGCCTTCCTCTTCGTGTGTCGCCTCCAGCACCTCGCCCTCGTTGCCCCCCTCGCCGCTTCAGGCCCACTGCCCTGAATCCCCGAGGTGGGCTCACCGCCCCACTGCGAGGATTGGCGCTTCAGCCACTCCGCCCCTGCGCGCCTCGGCGAGGACTTGAGCGCGAGTCCGGCCGTGGCTGCGAGGGCGCCCCTAGAGGCCCAAAGAGACCCAAGAGGCGTTCAGAGAGCTCGATCCTCAATCCCTCGATCCCTCGGTTCCTGGATTGATCCTAGATCCTCGATCCGTGGATACCTCGATCCCTGGTCCTCGACCCCTCGACGGGGCACAAAGCGGCGGCCTCAGCGGCAGCGTCACCGTCATCCAGCAGGGCACACGGCCGCGGGGGCGCCCCATGTGGGGCCCGAAACGGCCCCACACCCAAGGCGTTCAGAGAGCTCGATTTTCGAGCCCTCGATCCCTGGATCCTCGATTCCTCGATCCCTCGATCCCAGGATACCTCCATCCCTCGATCCCTGGATCCCTCGTCCTCGATCCATCGGCGGCGAGAGAAGAAGCGGCGGCATCAGCGGCCTGGTCACCATCCTGCAGCAGGGCGTGCTGCTGGCCCTGGTGGGGTGCATAGAGGACCTGCTGACCTCCGAGGTGGTGGAGTCCTTTGTGAAGACCCCCTCCGACGGGAACCTGACTGGCGCGGGGAGGGCGGGGGGAGGTGCTCTCCAGAAAGCTGAGGAGGGGAGGGGGGGGGAGGAGAAGGAGGAGGAGGAGGAGGAGGAGGAGGAGGAGGAGGAGGAGGAGGAGGAGGAGGAGGAGGAGGAGGAGGAGGAGGAGGAGGAGGAGGAGGAGGAGGAGGAGGAGGAGGAGGAGGAGGAGGAGGAGGAGGAGGAGGAGGAGGAGGAGGAGGAGGAGGAGGAGGAGGAGGAGGTGCGCGACTCCAGAAGCAGGAGGAGAAGAGGGAGGTCCACAGCAACTATCCCTCCTCGATGGCACTCGTGGCTGCGAGCCGGCTGGCCCGCTCCGCGGCCAGCCGCTGCGCCTCGCGGCCAAGCTCCTCAGCCTGGCCGCGCGTGCGAAATCGGAATACCAGTAAGGCATCGCTCAGTGCCACTCTTGGGCATGGCGCGCCCCACCGAACAGGAGGGCCTTGGGGAGGCTCGGCGGTGCGGGCCACCGGGCCCCCTGCGGCACCTTCCAATCCGAAATGGCTGGCCCAGGACGCCCGTACCGCCTCCGACGGGCTGCATGCCTCGTCGATGGCCGCATCCCACGCCCAGTGGGGGTGCATCCCACGGCCGACGCGGCTGCGTGCATTCTTTGCTCTCGGGGGTGGCTCACCGTCCCTGGGCGGACAGGGCGCCAAGAGCCCATGGCCCCGACCAGGGCACGTGGCGTGATTCCAACAAGTCGTGCAAACTAGCATTGATGAGGACGCGCCCCGGGGTTCCGCTCTGGGCATCGCCACTCGCGAATCTGGGCAGCAAGGAGGCTGTGCCCACGCACGCGCCAGAGACTAACCTGAGGCGGAGCGTCAGAGCGCGCCTCGGGATCCGAGCCCAGACGAGCGGCCGCGCCTGCGTTTGCCGCCGGGGCCGAGCCAGCGCCTGCAGCATCAGCGCGCGATTATCCTCGAGTTCCCCCAACCTCGCCCTCAGACCCCGACCGCCCCTCCACCTCGAGCTCAACAGTGCGGAGGGCCTCGAGGCCTTGATGGTCGCGAGTGCCGGCTTCAGTCAGCACGGCCTCATGCGCCCCGTGTATCGGGTGAGGAGCCGCGCAAGATGGAGGCAACCAAAAAGGAAAGCGCAGTCATCTTCGGCCAGCAGGCCTTCGGCCGCCCCAGCCTTTGCTAGGGCGTCGGCCGCGTGATTCCCGTCGCGCTGCCAAGCCGCGATTCGCCCCTCCACGACGTCGTTCCTCGTCGCGTGCGCGAGGACCTTAGAAAAGGCCACGTCCTCGAGCGCATCGCCAGCAGCCGCCTGGCGCCACAGGTGGGCGCGGGGCTGGCCTGGCCCGCTGGCGCTCGCCAGGTTTTGCCCGCAGGCGCAGTGGCACTAAAATCAGAATTCAGCGTGTAGAGGCCGGCGGCGTACCTTGACGCCATCAGGACAGCATGGTCCTCCCCGTCCCTGGCGGACTGGGACGGGCAAAGATTTCGGGGCACCATCCCGCGCAGAGAGCCTAAGAAACAAACATTGGCGTCGTAGGCAACCACGGCCCAACCAGCCACCCTCAAGGTGGGGAATTCGGCGCCGACGCAAACTCCATCGGTGAAAATGTGCCCGCCGTCGAGCATGAGTCCAGTCAGCGGCCAGCGGTCCGCCCGGAGCTCGGCGCCAGGCGGCAGCGGCGGCCGCCGAAAACAATGGGCAGGATCAGGCAGGAGCACTCGTGCAAAACGATCCCTGGCCTCCTCCCCGCCCTCCACCACTCGAGCGGCGGCATCGCGCACCGCTGGGTCAAGATTGTCCGCCCTCCAGACGTGGTGCGCTGGGCATTGGAAAAATCTATGATGCAAGGTGCCGGGAGAGCCGCGGCAGCATTAGAAAAGGTCGGAAAACCCCAGCCCCTCCCCCTCCCGGAAGAGGCGGGCCTGGCACCCATGCGTGCAACAAAGCAGGCCTCGTTGAGCCCGCTTGTGGTGGAGGCAGTGCTCTTGGCCGCGATCCATCTATATTCGTGCCGTGCCCCTGTCGCAGAAACGAATCGGCAGCATCCGTCCATCTTCGACGTGGCCGCCCACGGCGTCTTCTTGTGGCCCCGCGCCGATCCGAGAAATCCGCGCGGACCTCCGAGTTTTTATGTTTATGTCACTTTTGGTTCCCCTAACAATAACAGCAAGATCTCGCATGCCTAGGGAGCCGCCGCCAGTCCTTCTGCAGTCGAAACTACCTTTTTAAAAGCATGTCCGAGTCCGCCCGCGAGGCCCGCATATGGTCGAGGTGGCAAACCTCGGGACAAGAAACAGGACGATGCCAGCGACTGCTCCACCCGGGATCCGAGCCCCCGCTCGCAGACAATCTGGCGACTCAGAGGAGAAGGAGGGAGGAGCTCGTGAATGATTACACCCCCCCCGTGGGGTCTGCATCTGGACGCGCCCCGCATCGAGTATGGTGGCGCCACCCTGTCGTACGTCCCCGAACGGAGCCTAGAACTGCTAGAACTGCTGGTGCAGCCAGAATCCCTGCAATGTGAGGGGCCGGGGCCGCCATGCCCAGACGTGCTAACGCGGAGTCTCTGGGAGGCCCAGCACTTTACCTACGTCCGACGTTTCACCCTGAGCAATTTCTTCCACGGTCCTTGAGACCGGCGAGGGCCCACGAAGGCCGACACTTGCCAAGAGCCTCCCGTCGTGTTTTTGTTCCCTACGCGATGCCGTCAGGGCCTCGGAGTCAAACATCGATCCCGGGGCCTGTCTCGGGGTGCGTTCAACCCTGGTGACGAGGAGCCTCTTGGAAGCTGCAAGCAGACATGATCAAGCACGGGACAAACACGAAAATAGCCAAAGCCAGATCCTCGAACCGCGACCACTTCTCGGCACTCCCCCGTTCAGGCACCCCGTGGCCCAAACGCCTCTGCGGGCCGCTGGCCACGCCCTCGCCATCCAACCCACCAGCCGCAACACAAGACTGCCAACACACCCGCCGACCAACCGACCGGCCAGCAGCGCACGCGCGCGCGCAGCCGATGCAACGGCGACACCAAGAGGCAGCAGAGCGACGCCAAGTGGCACCAGTGCGCCGCGGTCTTCCTCGAATGGTAGGGGCGGCCAAGAGTCGAGTAGGGGATCGATTGCAGAAATGATGTGCCCCAGAATTAAGTTTGACGTCGAATCTAGAATCAGACGAACACGTACGCAGAAACTTCCGTGGATTCGATTGAAACAAATTAAATCGGTGTAAGTCAATTCTTTATTCGGTCCTGTGCTCGAAAGAAAGAGGGTGACAACAATGGAGTGGTGCTGGATATCATGACCAGGGCCCTGATACTTTCCCAGATTTCACGGAACCTCTTCTTATTGTGAAGTGCCCATTGGTCCCCCCTGGGCCGCGCACGCCCCTCGGGCTATGATTTGCGAACCCCCCTGTCGGACGCCCCCCCCCCGCTGCCTTGGCATCGCTCGGAAACGCATTTCTTCTCGGCGAGGACCCTCGAGGAGCACCCCGGATCACTCAGGAACAACAGCACGCGAGACACCGAAGGATGCACGGGGAATGGACCTCCGAGCGATGGCAGGCTGGGCGCCCCCGAGACCCTCCGCCCCGATTGCTGCCGCGGCGCCGCCAGGTCAACCGGAGAAGGAGGAGGAGGAGGAGGAGGAGGAGGAGGAGGAGGAGGACACCGACAACCGACGGGCATCGCGCCGACGGGCATCGATCCGCGCAGGCACCTCGTGGCCCAAAGGGCCTCCGCCGGCCGCCGGCCGCGCCCCGCACACGGCGCGCTGGCCTCGCGGCGCATAAGGATGGGCTCGTTTTCCACCCCCACCACTTCCAGAAGTTGGAGGGGAAGGGGGTCCTCCGCCTCCTCCTCCTCCTCCACCTCCTCTCCTCCTCCTCCTCTCCTCCTCCTCCTCCTCCTCCTCCTCCTCTCCTTCCTCCTCCTCTCCTTCCTCCTCCTCGTCGTCCTCCTCCTTCCCCCCTCCAACTTAAGGTGGTGGTGGTGGTGGAAAACAGGCCCATCACATAAGGCGGCGCCCGGACCCTCCTTGATCACCGAACCTCTGCGCCGCACGCGCCGGCCGGCCCGCCCCCGCGCGCGCGGGCACGCCCGGGAGGCGACGTCAGGGGGTCAAGCAGTGGTGAAGCGCCCCGGCGTGCCTATATAGGCCTACCAAACGGTGTTTTAAGATCTTTCTGTGGTTCCCACGAGCTGTTCTCAGAACATTTCTGGCTGGGACTGTCTTGTTTGAACACATCGGGCTTATGTTCTAAGAATATTGGTTCGGTTGTCAGAACATTTTTGGGGGGTTCTAAGAACATGTCGTGGTAGGCCTATAGGAATGCCGGGACGGTCGGCCCCTGCTCAAGAGGGCACGTCCGGGAGGGATGGCCTCAGGGGGGGGCACGCGAAGGCGAAGCCAGGACGAGGATGCCCGTCGGTCGGAAGAGGTGGCTGCAGTCACGAAGCAGGGTGGCGTCGGCGGAAGTAGATGGGGCGTCGGCCCGACCCCTGCAGAGGAGGGCATCTGGGGATGGGAGCATGCCCGGGGCCCAGAGCCTCCCCGATCACCAGACGTTTGCGCCGCGCGCGCGGGCCGACCGCGCGCGCGGGCACGCCCCCGCGGGTCGTCGGGTGCGGCTCGAGAGGGATGGGCTCAGGTTGGAGGTCTCGAGGTTCGAGGTCTCAAGGTTTTCTGGCGCTTCCGTCGGGTCTCGGCGATTGTCCAGCCTCGGGATGCCTTCCAGCGGCTGCGCCTCGCCACGGGCGTTCCGGGGGCGCCCAGATCGTCCCGAACGGCTGCCAGAGAGTTGAGTTCTGGCCCAGAAACTGTCGTGTTTCTCCACCCCACCCCCAATGCTCTTTGGTACAGATAGGATTGCTGATGGGTTTGCCACAGCCATTTTGGCTTAGATGCGTGCACGCACGAGGAGCGTGTGTACTGCCCGGGACCTCCGGGGCCGACTGAAAATATCTCTCTGCATCCCATGCATCCTTGTCGCTCTCATGTCTTCTAACAATGGTAGCGGAGCGTGGACGAGGCCGCAGAGGGAGAGCACAGGGACGCTGCAGAGGCTTCAGGGGCCGCCGGGGCAGTGTCAGGCTTCCAAGACGGCACGAGAAATCAGACCGACGACCCCACGGGAGAACAGGATCCGACCTGGGGACGAGGGTGGTGGTCCTGGAGAGGCTGGTCTTGGTCAGACGAGACAGGATGGGATTGGGAGTGCGATGACTGGTGGGACAGTCGCACAGCACTCTGGCCTGTCAAGCGAGACCAGCCCAGCCGTGACTTCTCGGCGCCGCCAGCGTGGCCCGGGATGGACCATCTGAAGATCTACGTGGCCAACTTGCGCTCCTGGGAGAGGCGCACGGGCTACGCAGAAGAGGCTCGAGCAGGACGTGTACTAGAGACCCTGCCGATTGACCTGCAGGGCAAGTTCGATGGCGTGCGACAAGATCTAGATCATTCTTCTGGACTCAGCAGGCTCGTCAGCCATCTCGAGTTACTCAACGGAGAACGCCCAGGAGACAAAGAGAGAGAGGCACACAACAAGGCGCTCTTCGACTACGGGCTGCACAAGGGAGAAAAACTCACGGACTACGTTGTTCGACGAGATCAGCAGGTGGCTACGGCCGCTCGATATGGTTTGACTCTCCCAGATGCGGTGCTGGCCCGATACCTGGAAGAAGGCGCGATGCTCAGCGCCCAGAACAAAATCAACCTGAGAACGATTATGGGTTCCGACAAGAGTGCTGCCGCGGTGAAGCGGGCCTTGCTGGAGCTCGACGTGGTGGAAAAGAACACGCTCCCGACTCCAGCAATTTCAACGGCGAGAACCTACCACGTCGGGTCAGACGAGGACGACGACGAGTACGGCATCTACGGTTTGTATGAGGCCGAGTTTGACGAAGACGAGCTGAACGTGATATTAGTAGCTCTGGACGAACAAGATCTGGACGAAGACGAGATAGTGCAGGCTTTTGGTGAGACGACGGTTCCACAACGCCGTCGAACGTGGCAGGGGTCCAAGCAGCTGAAGAACGCAAAGAGACTCGATCGTGACTTCTTCGATCGCAGACGCACGGACGGCAGGACTAAGAAGGTGACGAGAGATGACTTCAAGAAGAGATCACGTTGCTCAAATTGCGGGGAGCGTGGTCACTGGCGTGAGGACTGCCGGAAGCCATTTCGCAGCAAGAGCGATAGGCTGAAGGCCGAGGCCCAGGGCCCGAAAAACGCCAAGACGGGCTCGTTCTTCTTCGACCTGGTGGAGTCAGATCCATCGGCAACTTCAGGGACGACCTGGGCGACGTATGCGACCTTCAAGCCGGACATCTTCGCGGGATCCGAGGGGGACGAGCTGACCTTGCAGAACTTGGGCGACATGGCCGTCGTGGACACCGCAGCTGGTCAAGCCCTCATCGGCACCCCGAACGTCGACAAGATGGTCGAGGCCTTCGCCGCCAAGGGTTTCGAGGTGCAGATCGTGAAGACGGGTTTGGACAAGCTACCTCCCGCTCACGGAGTGGGCGGACGTGTCACACCAGTGGGCAAGGCGTTGGTTCCGGTGTCCTTCCACAACTGCGGAGTGGTGGAGTTCCTCATTATACCTCATCCTTGTCCGGCTCTGCTGCCGGCCAGGTTCCTAGACTACATGAACGCCGTAGTTGATCTGGAGGCTAACGAGCTCAGGGTCGGTGACAGCGACCAGAAACGAGCAGTGCCTATGACTAGGCTGCCGTCGGGACACAGGGCAATCTCGTTGATCGGTTGCGAGCCGAAGAACTTCAAGCTAGACAAGAGAATTGCCGACAAGTTTCCCTCCTTCGTGAAGAAGCAGGTCAGCTTTGTCGAGACATCGCGGTCATTGTCCGACTGCTGGATCAAGATAGGCGACACCACCTTGAGGAGGATCCACATGAACCCCAGGAAGGACGGTTTCATTCCGAGCGAGACAGATGACTTGCCGGTACCTCCAGAGAAATTGATCAGTTGCGCGGTGATGACCTGCCAGAGGATCGATTCGGACCCGGATCGCGACGTGGTCGAGAGCATCGAGTTCAATTGGAGGGAGGGCCCCCTTTCGTACGAGACCGGCCGCTGGATCGGCTACACAGACTTCAGGCTCCAGGAGAACCAGGACAGTGAGGGGGCTCGAGTCTCTGATGTTTGGGGCTCTAGTCTTTCCAGCGTAGGTCCTTCCTCTTCTTGTCTCGGGGAGTCTTGGGAGTCCCGGCAGACGGGAGAAACGACAGACAGGAAAGGGGCCAGCCCAATCACCGGAGCGACTCTCGGCTCAAGAAGGCTCGTCAGCTCTAGCCAGCTCGATCCCATCCAGGAGCCAGCGTACTATGGCAAAGGTGATCAAGGCGACGCGTACTCTGAGAGCCTTGAGGCACAAGGCCGGCCGCCGAGCAGCGGCGATCAGTCCGGACTCCGAGGACGAGAGGCTTACGTCCATCCAGGAGCTGACCGACGAGGACAGCGAGATGGAGCAGAACTGGGACATGCCTCCGGATCCGTGGACAGACGGAGCACTGCGCAGTATCCAGTACGAGGAGGAGGAGATGTCGGAGGCGGAGATCGAGCTCTTCTACGAGGGCAGTTTCATTCTCGTGCCGGCGGTCCGGGGCTGGAGGAGGTTCGTCATCAAGATGCTCATGTGCCTGAGGGTGTGCGCTGCCACGAGGCTGTTGGCGGTGGTGGTGCCTCGGGCAGGACGGCTGGAGGCGCAGATCGTGGACCAGGAGGGCTGCCAGCATCCTCAGAGCGCAATCTGGCACGGCGTCAACCAGTACGCGAGGTACTCCAAGTGCAGGAAATGCGGCAAGTCACTGTCCATGGTTCGCTTCACCATAGAGGAGATCGAGGAGAACCGCCGGCAGAGGGACCTCAAGAAGAAGGCCAAGCAGGAGCAGCGGATCAAGAAGGACGAGCTGGAGGAGATGGTTCCAGGAGATCGCGCACCTCTTCATCTTGCCAGGTCGGTTCCGGCGGAACCCGCTTCGGGTCTCGACTACGAGGAGGGGAGCCTGGGATCGGCGCCGAAGCTCAGGCTCAAGATGCCACCGACGGGAATGGCCTGGACGTTGAACCCCGCGAGCAGGAGGTCGGGCAGCGCGAGCTCAGGAGCTCCTACGGCGAGGAAGGCAGCCCCTGCGAAGGCTCCTCCGGGGCACAGCCAGGCCGAGTGGGATCTCGAGCTGAGGAGGACCTCCTCCGAAGCCAGCGCCAACTCAGAGAGCCTCCGACCTGGAGATCATGCGGCAGATGATGATCGAGGACAGGGACGCTCGGAACCTTCAGATGGAGAACATGATCGGGGCCATCCAGGCGCTGACCGCGGGTATCAAGGGCAGGCTGGACGAGACGGACGATCACTAGGGGATCCCGCTCATCAGGAGTCAGGCCGCTACATTTCGGACGGGCGGCTCGACGTCCAGCCTGAGCCTCAGAGAGAGACTCACTACATGATCGAGGAGCGGCTCGACGCTCCAGCTGTTGGCTTTGCGCACGACAGCAACTTCGTGTCTCACGAGCGCCAGGCTGTTTCGCCAGACGCTAGCGTTGCAGAGTCAAAAAGAAAGGACCCAGAAGATCATCCCTCGCAAGACCCGACGGGGCCTCAAAGATCCCACCTGATTCTGGATGAGCGATCCTGGACACCAGGAGATTCTGAGGAAGGTCGGTCCCAGGAGCCCGGGGAATTGGGTGGCTTGGGGGTTCGAAGCCTCCAAGGCCCGAGTCGATCGAGGACTGGGGAAGCGGCCCCGGGTGTCGGAGGAGATCTGGGACTTGGTCCAGGGCTCCAGGGTTTCTCTTGAAGACGTTTCGCAACAAATGGGCTGGGTCTCCAGGGAGCTTGCGCCAGAGGAATTGAGTGCGTGGGCGGTGCACATGGCCCTGAGGGCCTCAGGAAAAGAAGCTAAGGACCCTCTTCCCATGATGAGGAGGTTTCGAGTTGTCAATCGAGGAACGGGGGTCACCTTTCTAGACACCTTGGCGGCTCAGACTTCGTTCTCGGGAACTCTTGGGGTTCTGGAGGGTTATCCCCGGAGCAGCTTAGGCGTTACCGCGTGGGAGAAGCAGGTCGGGGCCTTAGAGAGCCAGGATCACCAAGGGCTTTCGGGCCTAGCCGTCACCTCGTCTTTCACAACATCCAGATCCCCCTGGGCCTTCATCGAGTGCAAGAAGAACCCCTCGCAGGAAACACTTTCTTCCACTAGCGTTCCACGACATGTACGTCAGAAGGCCCTGCAAGTCTTGAGGGGGAGTGGCATTAGTGCGGGTAAGAGAAGGGATAGAAAGGAGGTTGTGTCGGCTCTCAAGCAGGAGGAGCGAACGATATGCTTGGAGCTTTTCTCTCCTCCTCGTGTCTCTCTAGAGCTGGAAAGACTAGGGTACCCGGTGCCCCCTCCCATCGACCAGGACACAGGCTGGGACCTGAGGAAATCTGAGGACAGACGAGGACTCTGGGCTACTTTGAGAGCCGATCGGCCGGCCATTGTTCTCATGTCCCCGCCCTGCTGTCTGTTCAGCGTTGCCAGGACCCAGGAGCCACGGATCGATCCGGAGGAGAATCGCCGAAGAGAGCAGGAGGCGCTCCTGTATCTCCTGATCTGTGTTCAGGTGGCCGAGTATCAGATTCACCACGGGAAAGAATTCTGGTTTGAACACCCTCAGTCAGCGAAGAGCTGGGACACTCACATGCTGAGACACCTTTTGAGTCGCCCTGGGGTTCAAACGGTCACGGCCGATCAGTGTGCTTTCGGTTTATCGATTGTCCCAGGAACTCTGTCGAAGAAGCCTACCAATTTCGCTTCTAATAGCCCTGAGATTCTGACAGCCTGTGCCCGTCGGTGCAAGGGAGATCACCAGCACCAGATGCTCGTTGGCGGATCCAGGACGAGGGCTGCTCAGCGCTATCCTCGTGAACTGGTGAGGGCGGTGGCACGTGGAGTCGAGCTGGCGGCTGGTCGACTTCTGATGAATCTGAGCAACCCGGCTTCTGCATGGACGGGAGCGGACTACCCGGCATCCGCCGAGCCTGTCACGCTTGATAGTGACTCCGAGGAGGAGCTAGGGCTGCCCCCTGAGGATCCGATAGACCCCGAAGAAGAACCCATTAAGTTCCCGAAGGCACAATTTCAGGAGGCCGAAGGGGGAAAGCGAGTTGACTCAAGGGCTCCTTCCAAAGAGGCTCAGAATGAGATCCACAAGGTGCACGTCAATCTCGGACATCCTCGTAAGTCAGAGTTTATTAGGGCTCTCAAGATAGGTAGGGTGAGGGAAGAAATCATTAGATGGGTTCAGGATGAGTTTAAGTGTCCACAGTGTGACTCCAGTGCGAGACCCCACTGGCGCCGCAAGGCGCAGCTGCCTCGCACGTACCGTTTCAACAAGCTGGTGGCGGTGGACCTAATGTATATAAATGCTTTCCAGGAATCCATCCCGATCCTGAACGTCATAGACCACGGATCCAACTACCAGGTCTGTACAGTGTTAGGGAATGAAACGGCATCCCAGGTCTGGTCAGCTTTCGTCAGAACGTGGATTCGTCCTCTGGGGATTCCAGAGCTGGTGATGAGTGACGGAGGGCCTGAGTTTCAAGGGGCTTTCTCAAGGGGCCTGGAGGGTCTTGGGATTTATCAACACGTTTGTGACGCTACGAGCCCATGGCAAAACGGAAGGTGCGAGAGGCACGGGGGCATCGTGAAGCAGGGCCTCCTGAAGGCCTCTAGTGTTGCGGTTTTGCGAGACAAGGGAGAGCTTGAGGATTTGCTGTGCGAAGTGCAAGCGGCTAAAAACAGGTTCACTCACAGAGGTGGTTTTTCGCCATATCAAATGGTGTTTGGAGAGAACCCCCGTCTCCCACATGCTCTCCTCTCCGACGATGCCATAGATGATATAGGCGTCCAGGACCTGGCCAGGGGAACGAGAGACGGGTCTTCACCAGCCTCAGCCTTTGCCCGCAAGCATCTTTTGCGAGAGGAGGCTCGCAAAGCAATTATGTCATTAGATGTTAGAGAGCGTCTCAAGGCGGCCAGCCACTCGAGAAAGCATGCCGACAAGGTTTTTGTGCCGGGATCCTGGGTTTACGTTTGGCGAAGGCCGAGTCCCGGGTCCGGAGAAGGACCCAGGGCCCGTTGGACAGGACCAGGGGCCACCGTTTTCCAACAAGGAACCACGGTTTGGGTTGCGATGAGGACTCGACTTTTGAAGTGTTCTGTGGAACAAGTGAGGTTGGCCGCCAGGGATGAGGCCGACGGGGCTGAGCTTCTCGACTGCTCAGAGCTGGCCAATTTAAGAGACGAGCTTCAGCGCCCGAACGGCAGGGTCGGAGCCGTCGACGTGGAGGGAGAGGGTCCTCCACCCCCCGAGGCCTGGGACGTCACGGCCGACGTCGCGAGACCCGTTTCCGAACTGCCGCTGGCGACGGCGGAGCCTTCCGCCCAGTCCTCTCCTCCGGCAGCGCCCGAGGGGACGTTGCCTCAGAGAGACGCGGCCGTTTCTACTGCTCCATCTCCTGCCCACCCTCCCTCTTCTCTCAGATCCATACCGTCTGTGTCCTCTCTTCCCCCACCCGTTTCAGAGCCTGAGGGGGCCTCCAGGGACGAGGGACCTCGAGCGAGGCCAGCATCTCCTCTTCCCAGTGAGCCAGGAAGTGAGCCGGCGTCGTCAAGACCCAAGCTGACTCCGTCGGAAGAGCTGCCGAGTCAGACCGGGCGCGTCCTGTCAGCCGTACGAGAGATAGAGGGAGGGAGGAATCGATCTTTTGACGACGTCCCACACTGTATTTTAAGGAGGGCTGCGAGTAGTTCCTCGGCCGTACCACCGAGTCAGGACCCCCCGGTCTCGAGAGGGGGAGATCCAGATCTCCACCGAGGGAGGCTCTAGAGTCGGAGGGACAGCCTGAGGACGACCCAGACCTCAGCACCTGGTGCTCTCTTCAGCCCGACGAGGCCCAAGACGAAATTTTGTGGGAAGAGCTCTGCGGGTGGTATCACTGGGACCCCGAGGCCTCCGGAGAGAGTTATTCTAACTACCCTCGTCCTCCTCCCAAGTCGTCGCCGTCCGATCCTCCTCCCGCCCGCCGAGGAGCCGAAGTCAACCTGAAGGATCTTAGCGAGGAGGAGAGGAGGTTGTTTTCTTTTTCTGATACTAAGGAGTGGACCAGCATCCTGCAGTCGGGGGCTGTCCGAGTCGCGTCGGCCCAAGAGGCCCAGATCATTCGGAGACGCCACCCGGATCGCATCCTCGGATCAAGAATGGTCAGGAGATTCAAGCCCCAAGAGGGCGTCGGGGCGGCCCCAGAGGCCATATCAAGATGTTGCGTCCAAGGGCATCATGACCCGGACGCCGCGGATCTGCAGATATATGCACCGACGCCGCAGGCCGAGAGTCTAATGTTGACCCTTCAAGCCATAGCGTCGCTCGGGTGGACACTCGAGGTGGCGGACGCAAAGAACGCGTTTTGCCAGAGTGATCGTTTAAGGAGGCCGTCTGGAGCTATCTTCTGTGAACCGTGTCACGGGTTAGATCTCGCCCCGGGGGAACTCGTGGAGTTGGTCGCGCCGGTCTACGGCCTCAATGACGCCCCTCTTTTGTGGCACAGGACCCTCGCGGATTTTCTCGTTTCGGACGGCTTCGAGAAATCACTTCTGGAGCCTTGTCTCTGGGTGAAGCGTAGTGCGACGGGGTCCCCTCTCTCGATCATCCTCATAGAGGTGGATGATTTGATTCTGGCGTCCGATCCATCCGAGCGAGAGGGACTCCGCTCGAGACTGACGGGCCGTTTTAAGTTTGGGAAGTGGAAGGTCGGAGAGTCCGATTTTGCTGGCCGTCACTTGAGGCAGGTCTCAGGCGGAAAAATTCTCGTTGATCAGGAGAAATACATTCTCGAGCAGTTGAAGGCCATGAGACTTGATAAGAGCCGCAAAGGCGACTTGCAGGCTCCGTTAACTAGTGACGAGATCAAGGGTTACAAAACCATGATCGCGCAGATTCAGTGGCTGGCGAGGGAAACTCGACCAGACGTGGCGGGAGGGGCTTCTCTTCAGTCTGCGGCGCTCCCGACTCCCACCGTCGAGGACGCCTTGCTGTGTTGTAAGATCGTTCGGCACCTTAAGTCTAGCGCTTCACAGCACATAGTGATCTGGCCGATCGATCCTCTCACGGTTACGTTTGCCACGATTTCTGACGCCGGGGGGCCAGGATCCGCCCGCCGAGAGGGGGCTCAGGGGGCTTTTCTCGTCGTCGCGGCGGACGCAGAGATCAGAGGAAATAAGAGAGCTCGAGCTTCGCTTCTTGCCTGGCGATCAAGCCGTCTCAAGAGAGTCGTCTCATCCACCAGTGCCGCAGAGACCCTGAGTCTCTCGTCAGCGCTCGCAGAGGCGCAGTGGATACAGATTTCGTGGCGTGATTTATTGTTCGGTGACGTGAGAAAGCCCGATTGGCATCTTGGTCAGTCTCCTTTTTCGGTCATCCTCAGCTCTCATTGCTCTCTGGCAGAGAGCGCGTCCACGATATCGGTAGTTGACGCGAAGTGCGTCTTTGATACTCTCAGTAGAAACAGTGCTGGCTCGAGACAAGATAGACGAAGCGCTATCGAACTTGCCGTGGTGAGAGACGCGATGAGTTCCCTCGGATCCCAAATACGACGGGTCCCCCACGGCCGCATGGCGGCCGACAGTTTAACTAAGGCCGACCCCTCAAAAGGCAACCTCGCTTTAGCTGATTTGCTTTGCCGCGGAACAATCTGTCTAGTGGATGAAGATAACCACCTCTCGGAACGTGCGCTGAACTCGTCCCTGAAGGATCGCTCGCGACAAGCTTCCAGGAGGGAGCTGGCCCGAGAGGCCGAGAGCAGGATTCAAGAGTGTGTGACTGGCTTCGGGGGTACCGAGAGCTCGCCCGTGAAAGGGAAGGCATCCCAATCCTTGTCTGTCCCACTACAAGTGGTCCCGCTGTCGTGTTTCTCCACCCCACCCCCAATGCTCTTTGGTACAGATAGGATTGCTGATGGGTTTGCCACAGCCATTTTGGCTTAGATGCGTGCACGCACGAGGAGCGTGTGTACTGCCCGGGACCTCCGGGGCCGACTGAAAAGATCTCTCTGCATCCCATGCATCCTTGTCGCTCTCATGTCTTCTAACAGAAACCAGGGGCAACGGTAGGAGGGGCAACCCCAGACCCTTTTTTCTTCGGACCGTGGCAGCATCCACGACGGGCGGGTTGTCCCCAATTTCGGCCTCCGGGGGCCCTTGCTGGGCCTCTGGATTGTTTCGGAGGTTGATCGACCTCCTGCCCTGACACGGCGACTAGCGAATTGGCAGTTTTCGGTTTGCAAGAGGGCGTCGCGGCCTGCATTTCTGCGGGTCCAGGTCCGCCGGTTTCGGCCCTGGGCCGTTTTCACCAAAGGGTGGTTTGCTGAAGGGAGGTTTGTCCACCGCCGGCTGTTCAGAAGCGACTCGGGAGGAAGCGCCCGTCCCGGGAAGTGCGTCCAGACCTCCGTAGGTCGGGGGCGGAAAAGAGGGGGGTGATGACTAGGGGGGGGTGGATATCATGGCGCGGGCCATGATGTTTCCCCAGACTTCACGGCGCCTCTTCTTCTTTCATTACGCCCCTGGCCCCCCCGCTGGGCCGCGCACATGCCGCCGGTCATGATTTGCACCCTCCCCTCTTGGACACCCCCCTCTTGGCCGCTCCCGACAAAAATTAGATAGAGCGACCAAAACATAGGAAACAACAATCCGGAGGGGGAAAACAAGAATCACAGACACAATGAATCGTCGATCCCCCAGAAAAAATTATGGGAAAGTAATTATGGGAAGTGGGGGGCAAAATGCACAAAAAAACAGAAACTATAGGAAAGTATGGGACATCTTTTTATTTGTGTATGTATTTGTGTGTCTCCTGGGGCCCCTTCAACAGCAATCACATCAAACGAACGCTATGTTTGTTGAGTAGGACTCCCGGGGCCAGCACCTGTCGATCCGGCTCGAATGATGCTGCAGAGGAATGGGGTCTGGGGCTCTGTCGCGATCCTGCTGTGCAAGGCTGTTTTTTTGGGCAGCGTCGGACCTCGGGGGAGGGGAGGGCGCCGCTGCCGCTGCTCGGCCTGGGGAGCCCTTGCCGCCATGGCCGCGGATGCGCCTCGAGATCCTGGGCGGAGCGCACCCCAGAAGATACCGGGCAGTGCCAGTATCGTTTTTTTCTTGTTGGCTCCCCCGGGGAGCCGTGCAGTTCAGGGGAAGCGGCAGGGGGGGGGGCTGGACCCAGTTGGGCGGGAAGAGTCGGAGGTTGATAGACCTCCTATACCCTGACACGCCGCTTGGCGACTTGGCCGTTTTCCGTTCGGAAGAGGGCGTCGCGGCCGTCATTTCTGAGAGTCCAGGTCCGTCGGTTTCGGTCCTAGGCCGTTTTCACTAAAGGGTGGTTTGGTGAAGGGAGGTTTGTCAATCAGTGGCGAAGCGTCCTAGCTTGCCTATATGCCTACCAAAGAATGTTCTACGAACCTTTTGTGGTCTGCACGAAAGTTTAGAATATTTCTGGACGTGACTGTCTTGTTTTATCACATTGGGTTCATGTTCCAAGAGCCTTTTTATTGTTCTTAGAACGTTCCTGGGGTCTAAGAACATTCCGAGGTAGGCATATAGCAATGCCGGGACGGTCGGCCCCTGCTCAAGTTTGTTCACCGCCGAAAGAATCAGGGGCAACGATAGGGGGGGATAGGCATAGGGGGGGATGCATCGTCCCCCAATCGCCCATTGATCGCCGATAGGGGCCCGATAGCCCCAACCTGCTCAGGAAGGTGCGGATTCACTATCGCAGGCCTATCGCCGATCTATCGACGATGTATCGCCGATTCCGGGTCGATGCATCCCCCCCTATGCCCATTCCCCCTCCCTATCGTTGCCCCTCAAAGAAAGGGGGGGCGCCTGGGGGGGTTGCGAAGTCTGCTGCCCACGGGCGGGTGGCGGCCCCGCCGCCGGGCGAGCTTCTCCCCCGAAGTCGCCTCGAGCGCCACGAGGGGGGCGCCGTCACAGCCGGCTGCGCGAGCTGACTCGCTGACCCCGTCCTTTGCGTCGGGCCTGTCTGTCCCTCTACAGGGGGGGTATTCAAAAGCAGTCAAAGAATAGTCGGGGGACGCTTTTTGTTGTAGTTGTTGTTGTTGTAGTTGTAGTTGTAGTTGTAGTTGTAGTTGTTGTTGTTGTGGTGGTGGTGGTGGTGGTGGTGGTGGTGGTGGTGGTGGTTGTTGTTGTTGTTGTTGTTGTTGTTGTTGTTGTTGTTGTTGTTGTTGTATTTTTCGTTCTTCGTCCAAAATCCGCCTGTAGGGGGACACGCCCGACCTCACGCTAACCCCGTCCTTTGCTACTATGTGATCGCTTTTCCCCAAGCAGTGCTTGCACAGAAGAGGACCTAGCGGGATGTTGAAGGATAGTTATGGCGAAACTTCCCCGCCGTTTTTGGTGGCAGGCTGGGTTCCCGGGTTTCCGGGTTCCGGATTCCCGGGTTCCCAGGTTCCCGGTCCCGGGTTCCGGACCGATTTCGGAGGGCGGCGAGGTTCCCAGGTTCCCGGGTTCCTAGTCGATCTTCTTATCGATCGGTCTCACTATCGATCTCATCACCGATTTATCGATCGATCTCGGCATCGATCTCACAATCGATCTCACTATCAATATCAAAAGCGATCTCACTAGAGATCGCATGATCGATCTCGCGATCGATCTCACTATCGATCTCATTGAATTGGTTTCACTCTCGGTCTCACGATCGACCTTACAAACGTCCTCACTATCGATTCCACTATCGATCTCATTATCCATCTCACAATCGATCTCAAGATCCATAGTATCAATTTTCAAATCATCCACTGATTGGGTTTTCTAAGGTAATTAATTCTTTACGCTTCGCGTATCCCCACCAGCCCATCTCACAGCAGCAGCTCTCGCGAAGCATGTCGACAGTTGTGTTTTTCAGGCGTGTGTCCGCTGGGCTCCGTATATCTCCCCTGTCCCTCCTTCCTCCCGCCTCCTTGTGAATCCTCCTTGTGGGGGGAGCGGGAGAAGGACGAGGCGGAGGAGGAGGGAGAGAAAGCGCTCCTCGTGATTTGAGTCGTTTGGGGTTTCTCGTCCTGGTGTGAGTCGTTCGGGCCCTTCTTCCTGGTGTGAGTCGTTCGGGCTCTTCGTGGTGTGAGTCGTTCGGGCTCTTCGTCCTGGTGTGAGTCGTTCGGGCTTCTCGTGGTGTGAGTTGTTCGGGCCCCTCATCCTGGTGTGAGTCGTTCGGGCCCCTCCTCCTGGTGTGACTCGTTCGGGCTCCTCGTGGTGTGAGTCGTTCGGGGCGCGCGTCGTGGTGTGAGTCGTTCGGGCTCCTCGTGGTGTGAGTCGTTCGGGCGCCTCGTCCTGGTGTGAGTCGTTCGGGCCCCTCTTTCTGGTGTGAGTCGTTCGGGCTCTTCGTGGTGTGAGTCGTTCGGGCCCCTCGTCCTGGTGTGAGTCGTTCGGGCTCCTCCTGGGGCCTCTTGGGAGCCTCTTGGAGGCCTCTTGGGGCCTCTTGGGGGGCCTCTTGAGGGCCTCTTGGGGGCCTCTTGGGAGCCTCTTGAGGGCTCTGGGGGCCTCGTGGGGGCCTCTTGGGGGCCTGTTGGGAGCCTCTGGGGGCCTCTTGGGGGCCTCTTGGTGGCCTCTTGGAGGCCTCTCCGTAGCCATTTTGGCTCAAGATGGTGTGCTCGGGAGGCTTTCAGCCTCCGTGCATTCACGAGAGCTGCCGCTGCAGCAACCTCCAGTGCCCTTGTGGGCTCGTGTCGGCGCGTGGGGCGCACCGATGGCGGGCGGCGAGAACGACTGGGAGGTCAAGGGTGGCGGTCGGCGCAAGAAGAAGCAGAAGCCGTCTCTGGTGTGGACAGTCGGAGGCAAAGGCGGTGGCTCGTCCTGGGTGGGGGCGGGCCCGAGTGACTCATGGACGTGCGGGACTTGCGGTACAGGTGCGAACTGGAGTACGCGTGCGTCCTGCCGTGCCTGTGGTGCGGTTTGCCCTGGGTACAAAGGCAAGGGCAAGGTCACGTTCACGCCTGAGCTGGGGCAGTGGTTCCGCACCTCCTTCCCACCGGTGGCTGCCAGGCCTTGGCGTGCGGCCGCGGAGGCCAAGGCGCCTACGGCTTTGCAAATGCTGGAGGAACGCAGGAAGGTCCTGGTCCAGTGTGCCAAGGACTGGGGGGGTGACGCGCCTCACCTCGACCAGGCGGTGGCCGACATCGACAGGCAGATCCAGGACGCCAAGGCGGAGCGCACGCAGGCGAAGCCGTTGTCTGGCCAGCTGCGAGAGGCACAGGTCCAGCTGGGGCAGATCGACAAGCAGTTTGAGCGCTTGGCCGAGACCGAGAGGAAGGCCAACCAGATGCTGCTCGAGGTCAAGAAGGAGAGGGATGAGGCAACGAAGCGCAAGGAGGAGCTGGCGACCACGATCCTGGAGCTCCAGGGGAAGATTGCGGTGGCGGGCCCAGTGGCCCCAGCCTCGAACCTCGACGTCATCCGAGTGCAGTTGGAGTGCATCGCCAAGTCCGTCGGCAGTGACATCCAGTCCCTCGGCCTCGATTTCGCCACGCTCGAGTCCCTCCTGGAGGCCAAGGCTAAGGAAGGGGCAGCAAAGGCTGAGGCTGCTAATACTGGTGCTGCTAAGCAGCCTGGTCAGGCTGACGACGGGGGCGGACCAGAAGACGAATCCATGGGAGACATCGCGGGGGCTGAGGAGTTGCCACCAGGTGTCACCGAGTCTGAACGTAAGTGGCTCAACGGGCAGGAGCCAGTGCCCGACCAGGAGGAGAACCCGCACTTGTTCAAGCGGTACCAAGAGGTGCTCATGTCGGTGCACTCCTGCCAGTTGGCCAAGAGGCAGCGGAAAGGGTAGGTTGCCGTGCGACCTCTTGTTCCTGGTGCTCAATGGGACCCACCTCGGCTACCCCGAGTCGCCGTGGAGAGGCGCGGTGCAGGTGCAGCTGCGCCAGAGCGGGAAGACCCTCCCTTGGGACGACAGCCGCTGGAACCCTGAGGGGTGGGAGGCGGAGTTCGGGGGGAGCGAGAGTGAAGGGCACCGACGTGACGTAGTGCAGATGGATGATGAGCGAGGCGGGCGCGGAGCAGCGGGAGCCAGTCAGGGGGCGGGAAGTGTGGCCAGGTCCACGCCCGCGGGGCCTGTGCGCGGCCCACGGCCTGCGGCATTGGCGAGGAGTGAGCACGGCGTTTTGAGGGCGGGAAGTGTGGCCAGGCCCACGCCCGCGGGGCCGTTGCGCGGCCAAGAGCCTGCGGCAATGGCGAGGAGTGAAGAATCATGGGAAGGACGAGCTGGCTTGAGGGCGGGAAGTGTGGCCAGGACCACGCCCGCGGGGTTGTCGCGCGGCCTTGAGCCTGCGGCGACGGCGAGGAGTCAGGGGGCAGACTCGGGCCAGTGGCGAGGATACGCGAGGGTCCTGCACGACCACCGCATGATGAGGCTCCTGGTTGACAAGGCGAATGACGACAAGCAGGTGGTCATTGTGTGGACTTTCAACGGCTCGGGATGGGGAACCATCAGAGAGAAGCTCTTGGAGAAGAAGGTGGGGCCGCAGAAGCACCTCTACGCCTTCCAGGAGCACCGTTTGAAAGAGGACCCGTGGGCTGGAGTTACCCACAGTTTGCGTCAGAGAGGCTACCAAGTTGGTGGAGCGGAGGCGGTGCCCACGCTGGGCCCCATGGGTGAGCCAGGAACCTCTGCAGGAGTGGGAATCGCTGTGCCGAACAGGATTGGCATGGCGTGCGTGTGTGGGCAGACCAGTTGGGACTGGTCCCCCAGAGGATCCCCAGGAAGAGCTGCAGCGGCATGGGTAGCAGTAGGTAGAGGCGGCATCGTGGTGGCGACGGTGTACCTGTGGACGGCCGAGCAGATGTCGCGGCGGAACAGGGGGCTGATGGACCACGTGTTGGGGAAGCTGCACGAGCTCAACATGCCGTGGGTGTTGTGCGGGGACTTCCAGAATGCCCCTGCCGTCCTGGCGGGCTTGGATTCGATCAAGCTCATTGGCGCGACGCTGGTGGCCCCCTCTGCCGCGAGCGGCACCTGTCGGTCTGCGAGTGGATGTTCCACAATAGACTATTTCGTGGTCTCGAGGGAGTTGGCAGGCCAAGTGAGGAAGGTGGCCATCCACGAGTCTTGGCCTTCGGCGCCGCACAAGCCGGTGGGGATCACGCTCGACCTGAGGCCGCAGGAGAGGAAGGAGCGGATTCTCATCACGCCGAAGAAGTTGGAAGGAATCAGCATCGGGCGCGCGCCTGAGCCGCCCGTATACGACGAGGTGGGGGCTTTCAGCGACGTGACGGTGGCGACCAGTACCTGGGCTTCCTTCATTGGCAAGCTGGAGCGCGAGGCTTTCGCGCTGCGGGGGCTGGAGTGGCACCCCAGGCATGAGTGCGCAGGGCGTGCGGACCCACCGCGCTGGAAAGAGAGAGCGATCCTCAGAGGAGGCGGCAACCACCCAGCCCCGCAAGGAGACGCTCTGTGGTGGCGGTGGCTCGCGCGCACGCTACAGACCCTGGCGGGGAACTACGAGAGGCTCAGGTCGTCTTCGGGCAGTGCCCGTGCGCGCCAGGAGTGGTGCATGATAGCTAGTGATCTGGAGGAACGCTTCAGGAGCGTGAGCCACGAGTTCAGGTGTGAGCTGGTCGGCGAGGAGAAGGAGCGGTGGAAAGAAAGGTGTACCCTGCTGGCGAAAGGGCGCTGGCGAGGTGCTGACCAGAAAGCCAGCCTGGACGCGATGATCCTGGAGGCCAAGGAGCGGTCCAGGCGGGAGGACCAGGCCCTGATAAATGAAAGAAGGAGGCAGTGGGCTGCGAAGCTGGAGGAGGCTGCGAAAGGAGCAGCGGGCGGTCTCCACAGAATCAGCAAGCCAGTGGACATTTGGAGGCCGAGGAGAGCGAGTACACCCCAAGCTTCGGCAGACCCGTTGCGGGCAGCGGAGGCGGCCCTGGGGGAGTGGAACGCAGTCTGGAAGGTGAACGACCCGATGCAGGAGCAGGAGCGGCGGTGGGAGACGGAGCCGCGTCAGGAGTTGCCAGAGTTCACAGTGGACGACTTGGCCAAGTTAAAGAAAGTGGCGCGCACCTTCAAGAAAAAGACAGCACAAGGAGTGGACCGCTGGCACCCCGCCATGCTCCAAGGGGCTTCGGACGCAGCGCACTGGACGCCCCTACAGATCCTGAGGGAGGTGGAGCGCACGCTCGTCTGGCCGCTGCATGCAGCCACGGTCATTTTCTTCCTGATCCCGAAGAGCGTAGCGGTTGATCGTGCCATCGGCCTCCTCCCGACCCTGGTGAGAGTGTGGGAGATCATGAGGGAGCCCTACATGATCGAGTGGGCCAAGGCGAACCAGCGCTCTTGGGATTGCACGGCCTTCGGCAAGGCGGCGGAGGACGCGGCTTGGGAGGTTCTCCTCGCCAACGAGGGCGACGAGGTGCAGGATTCGGACCCGCGCACCCTAGCGACGGTGACGGCCATCCTCGACCTGGTCAAGGCTTTCGAGAGGGTGAGCTTGCATGTGCTGTGGGAGCGTGGTAAGGCCATGGGCTTCAATACGGGGGTGCTGGCGGTGGTGTGCTCCTACTTTGCCATGGCGAGGCGAGTCAACACGGGGGAGGCCATCTCGGAGGAGACGAGGACAGTGGCTACGATCATCGCGGGCAGCAAGTTCTCGGTGGGTTTCCTCAAGATGGTCATACAGGACACGATTGACGGTTTGGTCGTGGAATACCCGCTGGTGCAATGGAGGATGTATGTTGACGATTTGTGCCTCAAGCAGCGAGGGGCACAGCAGTGGATCGTGGATAGCTTCCCGACCGTTGTGGACGACAGCGTGGACGGCTTCGCGGCCTTGGGGCTCGAGTTCTCCCTGGGCGACCAGGGCAAGGGGGCGGTCATGGCCAGCACCAAGTGGTTGAGACAGGCTCTCAAGCAGGATGCGGCAGAGAGAGGGCTGCCTTTGGTGCTGGCCTGCCCTTACCTCGGCGTCGACGTGGTGGCCCACGGGACGGCGGCCAAGAACAAGAGTGGCAAGAGGTTCAAGCGCATGAGGAACAGGGCCGCCAGGCTAAAGGGGCTGAAAGGCTCAGGCAAAGGTGTGACTAGAGGGATTGGCTTGGTGTACAAGTGCGGCCTCAAGAGATCGGTAATGCATGGGTGCAAGTGCCTGGGCATGCCAGACCGCCAGCTGCAGCAGGTAAGGAGAGCGGCAGGCCAGTTGCTTCCAGGTTCGAGAGGAGCCAAGAGCCTCACCTTGCAGTTGGCGGTGCTGAAGGAGGACCCCACCGAGGAGGCCACACTTGCGCCAGTGGTCAGGTGGGCGAGGGCCGTCTGGGAGCAGGCCGTGGCAGGAGACCTGAGAGTGCTCGTTGCAGGGGACCAGGGGCAGGTGCAACCCTGTCGCCAGCAGGCCTTCTGGCCTGAGGCGGGTGCTAGGCTCAGGGATGCCCTCGGTGTCTGGACGGCGTTGTGGATCAAGGATCTGAGGGGCGAGAAGCACCAGCGGCAGGAGGACTGGAGCCAGTGGAGTGTTCCCCTGGTCGCGGAGTACCTGCAGGAGGCAGCGCAGGCAGGCCTCCGCAGTGAACTCAGGAGGGAGGCGGTTTCCAAGGCCACAGGTGGAAGCTTGCCCCAGGAGGAGGCTCAGGAGGCGGAGTGTCTTGCTGCAGAAGTGCGTCGGCGTGCGTGGCGGAGGGCGTGCTGGAGAAGGCGTGCAGCCTTCCGCTACCTCGACGCGCTCGACGAGGATTGCCGCGCCCAGGTCATCTCGCAGTACAGGCAAGAGCAGGTCGCGCTGCAGAAGGTGGTGCGGCGGCTGCTGGTGTCGAGGAGGGCGCAAGGTCCCTGGGAAGGAAGCGAAGGAGGCATGCAGGAAGAGGAAGGCTACCTGGGTGTCAGCACCATTGAGAGCCTGGTCGAGCTGCTGCTGGTGGCGGGCAGCCAAATGGACATCGCGGAGGACAAGATAAGCAGGAGGTCGAGTGCTGGCAGTGAGGCTGTCCTCCTGAGTGAGCAGATGAGCAACGCGTGGAGGCAGCAGCAGAAGGAGGTGGGCATGAGCCCGCAGTGGGCCAAGGTCAAAGGACCCGCGGGGGCGGTCATCATGTCATTGAGGAGAGCGAGATGGACCTGGCCGTCGTGGACGGTTTACTGCACAAAGGACGGCGAGATGGTGGACCTCACGGCGGTGTGCCCCACTGACGTTGGGGCGCTCCTCAGGGCTGACCTGCGCAGGGTGCTGTGGGAGCAGTGGACGGCGCAGCAGCCAGGCATGGGGAGCCTAGCCCCAGGCCCGAGGCTCCCGCCAGTGGTGGCGCAGCTGGCCGCGCGGGCTTTCCCTGTGCATGCGAAGCGGGCGGCTCGGAAGGTGGTGCTGGCGGGGGCCTGGACCATGAGCAGGCTTGCCGAGGTCAACGTCACGCCGACCGACATCTGCATTGGGTGTGGGCTGGCGGTCGGCACCCCGCATCATCGTTTCTTTCGGTGCCCCGCGCTGCTCGAGGTCAGGAGGCGAGCGCAGGCGGAGTGGCAGCACGTGGCGGAGCAGCAGGAGGACAGTTTGCTCTGGACGCGGGGGCTGGCGCGGGACCCCTCGGCGGACTGGGCCCACAGGTCGGTCGACGAGGCGGACTTCCACTGCGACGTCCTCCAGGGGACGGACGCCCTCCTGTCGGGCGACATCGTGTGCGACGGCCCCAAGCTGGGCACCAGCTGCTGGGCGCAGGCGGGGTGGGCCGCGATGGCCATCGACGCGGGAGGCGCCCCCACGGTGCAGCTCTGGGGCCCCCTGCCATGCCGCTTTAAGGAGCAGAAGACGGTCAAGAGGGCCGAGATGTGGGCTTTCTTAAAGACTTCGGAGATGGTGCTGCCACCGTGCAGGATCTTCACGGACCACCAGGGCATCCTTGACGGCATCGGGAGGGGGCCGAGGTGGTGCTTAAGCTGGGGAAGGCCGCACGCGGACGTCTGGAGGAGGATCTGGCACAAGATCGCGGACTTGGGGCTTGAGCCAGAGTGGGTGATGCATGTGAAGGCCCACAGGTCCAGAGCGGCCATCAGCAGGCTCGAGGGCTTGGCGCAGCAAGTGGCCAGGGGCAATGAGGCGGTGGACGCCCTGGCCAAGCGTGGGGCCGCGGAGGATTTCGGGCACGGCAGGGAGCTGGCCCTGGAGAGCCTGGATGAGAAGGTGAAGTGGGCCATCCAGAACATCGGCTGGTGGTACCAGGAGATGAAGGAAGGATGGCCCGACGTGCCGCCCAGGACGGGGCCGAGCAGAAGGAGGAAGCAGCAGAGGCCCTACGTCAGCCTCACGAGGCACGAGGTCGAGGTGTGTGGAGCTTGGCTGGTGTGCACGCGGTGCGGCAAGCGTGCAGTTTCGGCCAGGATGAGGAAGAAGCTGTGGGCCTCCGCGTGCGCACCCCCTCCCTGGCAGGCGGTGGGCCACCAGTCCAGCGAGGAGTGGGGCTCGCTGGAGGCTAGAGTGGGAGCCGCATGCGCGCGGAGGCAGAGGGCTGCAAGGCAGGAGGCGTCCACGGCTGCAGGGCGTGGGGCTGGCGGCGCCTTGGGGGCGGCGGCGGCCTGCGCTGGCGTGGCGGTGGCGGCGGCAGCTGCAGGCGGAGATGATGGAGAAGGCGGCAGTGCTGCAGGGAGGTCACCTCGGAGGTCGAGGTCGCCTCGGAGATGCAGGGAGGCGGCGGACGTGCCTGTCCTCGAGGGCCCGCCGAGCGCCGAGGAGGATGTCAGGAGGGCGCATGTCGTGGAGGTCGTCGGCCCCTACGTCGTCTGCCGCGTGTGCGGGGCCCACTCGGCGGTGAGGCGGGCCAGCTTGGGCCGCGCCTGTCCTGGGCCCCTGCCGCGGCGAGGGGCCGACGGAGGAGCGGACTCCAGGAGGAAGAGGCGGGGCCGCATCCTCCGCGGCTGCCACCCGCAGACGGGCAGGCCGCTCCCCGCCGAGATGGTGCCCACGAGGAGAGGTGGGTGAGGCCCGCGGGCCTCGTGGGGCCGCACTGAGCTCAGTGCGGCAAGCCTCCAGCGTGGCGGAGTCCGCGGCGCTGGATCTGGGGTGAAAAAAAAAAGGCCTCTTGGAGGCCTCTTGGGAGCCTCCTGGGGGCATCTTGGGGCCTCTTGGGGGCCTCGTGCGACCTCCTCAGAAGCGCAAATGAGCGCTACCCCCTGAGAAGGACAACATGAGCCCAAAACCTTCGTAAAATGAATGATTTTGCTAGGAAGGAAGATGAGCGCGGTCCCCTCGGGAGGCCAAAATGGGGCCAAAACCATCGTAACAGCAAGGATTCTGGCTTCACAGAAGAGGAGGGGGCTACAAGAGCGCCCCCCCGTCGGGGCCAGAATCCTCGTGAGGGTCGTCGTTTTTTGGCCCTCCCAGGCGTCGAAAATGACCCCCCTGACCACCCGCGGGACTCCCTGTCCAGGCCCAGGGGGAGGGGGTAGGGGGAGGGGTAAACCCCTCCCCGAAGGGGAAGAAGCGGGGTTGGGGGGTTGAGGACAGAGGGGGCTCTCTAAACCACTCACGCCCAAAGGGCTGGTGGGATTATTTTGTTTGCCGATCGGCGTTGGCCCTCGCACCCACCCTCCCCGCCTCCCCGTGGAGTAGATCTTGGCTGTTCTTTGACACCTGTTTCAAGCGAGTGGAGTCCCTCCCCCAGAGGCCGCACTCTTGCAGACAGTCGCACTAAGCAGAGGTCTGGAGCCAGACCCCCCCTCCCCCCCCTTGCCGCCCAATGTCGAAACGCCAAATAACAAAAACGCTCACGAGCTAACTCGCTAACCCCGACCTCGGCTACTATACGCCCCCTGCCGTCCGACCTGGCCACAGGGGGGGGGGAGCTCTGACCCCAATCGCCCCACTCCTCGCCGGTCGGGCTGGACCCAGGCGCTGTGTTGCTGGACTTCGGCTGCGTTTTGCTCTTCGTTTGGGGCAGGGAGGTGCAGGAGAGCAGGTGGAGCAGAGCGAACACACAAAAAGCGAACGCAACACGAGGAACAGCGTCTGCAGGTCCAGCCCTGGGGTGTGTCCGCTCCTCGCCCCGCAGGCCAGGCCCACGTGGCCACCCACCCCCGAGCCGGGCCCTCCCCAGAGATCCGACGAGGCCCCCAGCATGAGCAAAGATCGGAGCAGCCGGTCTGCGGCCGCTCTCCGCCTCCTCCTCCTCCTCCTCCTCCTCCTCCTCCTTCTCCGCCCTCCTCCGCCCTCCTTCTCCTCCTCCTCCTCCTCCTCCTCCTCCTCTCTTCCTCCTCCTCCTCCTCCTCCTCCTCCTCCTCCGCCCTCCTCCTCCGCCCTCCTGCTCCTCCTCCTCCTCCTCCTCCTCCTCCTCCTCCTCCTCCTCCTCCTCCTCCTCCTGGGGGGGGCCTCTCTCCTCTGGGCCTCAGGAGTCTCTCTAGCAACGACTCGGGGCAGAGCGGCGGCCCGAGAGGGTGGCGCTCCGGGCCTCCGGGGGCCCACGCATCGGAGAAGTCGGAGCAGCCGCGGCGTCCGTGCCCCTCGTCGCCTCCTCGCCACAGCCTCACGGCAGGGGCTCTATGCAGGCTCTCGGCGGCAGTGGCGCGGCGGCGGCGCGGCGGGCGTGGGCGTCCTCGGGGGTCGACTGCCTTGACCTTCCAGAGTGCCAGAAAACATTACTCCAGAGCTATAAACCTACCTGGACTGCCGCCAACCTCGACAGGAATTTGAACGTCGACGTCCTGGTGCCATGTTTTCGCCGTGGCGGGATCCGGGGCCTCGAGCCAGGGAACGAGGTGCCGAGGGAAGGCGAGGGCGTGCGGCGGGCAGCCTCCCGGGGACCTCCGCTGAGAAAGCCACGCACGAAGCCGAAAAAGGCACAGGGAATGGACGTCCGAGCGACGGCCAGACTGCGAGGGGAGATATCTCGGTCGAAGGCGGGCGGTGCACGCGCAGGGCCGTGCCTGGACTCCCTTATATGGGGCGTCGCAGCAGCAAACACATCGCGGCGGCAGCTTTTGCGCCAGCGTCGGCCTCTGCGGGCCCTCCCCCGGCCTCTGGACCGTCGGGTCGACTCAGAAAGCGGCTCGGGACGAGACACCGGCCCCAAGGAGAAGGAGGAGCAGGAGGAGGGAGAGGAGGAGGAGGAGGAGGAGGAGGAGGAGGAGGAGGAGGAGGAGGAGGAGGAGGAGGAGGAAAAGGAGGAGGAGGAGGAGGAGGAGGAGGAGGAGGAGGAGGATGGGGAAGGGGTCGAGTCCTCCGGGGGTAGACGTTATCGGGGGCGTCGGGGCGTCGGGGCGTCGGGGGTCTGGGTTATCGCCAAGGCAGCCGCCTGCTGCATACACGGCCGCTCACCCTGGCCAGGTCCATCCTGGGCCCTGGGTCGGCGCATGCCCACTCCAGGCTGATCGGGTAGAGAAGGCGCACACACGAGCCGGAGGCCCGCGATGGACCTGGCCAGGGCTGGTGGTTTTGCACAGTCGACAGTCCCAGACGAGCTCGCGTTGCGAAAAAATACACGACGAATGGCTCAATCGGAGGCCCCTACCAGGCCCCGGGGCCGTCAAAGACCGCGGCTCAGGATGCAAAGCCGGCCCACGGGAAAGGGTCGGGACCTCCGGAGCCCCCATGCCGAAAAATGGCCAGGGCAGTCTGACGTGTGGGGCTAGTCGGTGCGGAGGAGGAGGGAGGAGGAGGGAGGAGGAGGGAGGTGGAGGGAGGAGGAGGGAGGAGGAGGAAGGAGGAGAGAGGAGGAGGGAGGAGGAGGGAGGAGAGGGAGGAGGAGGAGGAGGGAGGAGGAGGGAGACCAGCCAGGCGTGATGAGCGAATGTGACGTGTCGTTCGGGACCTTCGCGCCCTCGGAGCTCACGCCGTCCGCCAGCAGCGGCGTCTCCTCTTCTCGGGCGTGACTGGAAGCCCGGACCTCCTCCTCGGTCCTCCTCCTCCTCCTCCTCCTCCTCCTCCTCCTCCTCGATCCTCCTCCTCCCTCCCTCTCTCCCTCCCTCCTCCTCCTCCTCCTCCTCCTCCTCCTCCTCGGACCTCCTGTGGTTAGGACAAGATCGCGGCAGCAGGCTTTTCGCCGTGTCCGGCCTCGGGGCGCCCTGGCGGGGCCTGAGTTGGGGAGCGTCAAGTACAGCGACTCGGGGCGAAGCACGGGCCCCGGGGAGCGGGTCGAGTCCTCTGGCTGGGTAGTCGAAGGCCAGACTGTCAGATTGGATTGGGCCCCAAGGGCCAATCTGGCCTGGCCATATTGGAGGATTTGGGTTCTTCGCCAGACTGGATTCGCGTTGGCTCCCTCGCCAGATTGCCCCCGTTTGCCAGATTGGGCCTGCCAGATTGGCGCCAGATTGGCTTCGACTACCCAGTCTGGGGGTCGACCTCATAAGTCATGACGTCGGGGGTCTGGGTCAGTTATCGCCAAGGCAGCCGCCGTTCTGTATACACGGCCGCCCACCCTGGCCAGGTCCATCCTGGGCCCTGGGTCGGCGCATGCCCTCTGCAGTCTGATCGGGTAGAGAACAGGCGCACACACAGGTGGACAAAAATCAAGACCTCGGGGGTCTGGGGCCTGGGTGCAGCTAGCAGTGGTCCTGGCCCAAGGCGGCCCCGGCTTGTTCCCAGGGGGGAAATTTCAACAGATGTCAAACATCACGATCAGAGCCCTAGACCCCATCTTTCTGCGGCATTATTCGAGCCAGGTCGAGATCCGTGAGATCCTCGGGGCCAGAAGCCCTTGGCGAAGACGCGGGGGCCGAACTAGTTGAGACGCCCGGATCTCAAGGCAGGATCCCTTCCAGACCTCTAGCGCAGCACCACAGCAGCACAAAGCAGCACAACGCCTTCCGTCGCGATGTTGTTCCTGACTCCAGGGGGGCCGGGGCTTCGAGCAACACCCGATCCTCCTCGTCCTGGGCGACCCTGGACAGCCTCGAGGAGCAGCAGGCCGCGCTCGCCGCCGCCCCGGGCGGCCTCGACGTGCCGCAGGCCGCCTCCGCCGCGGGCGGCGAGCGGGGCCTGCAGGCCGGCGGCGCGCGTGCGGGCCCTGCCTGCGGTGTAGGCTCGCGTCGCGTCGACTCAGAGCCCCGAATCATCTGTGGTTACTCGGGTCAGGGCTAACTCGGGTTCGCTGTTCGGGATTCCGAACCCGAGTTACCCCGGGCCCGAGTGACCCCGGATCACTCGGGCGTCCAGAGCCCCACATCATCCGGGGTAACTCGGGTCAGGGCTAACTCGGGTTCCTTTTTCGGGAATCCAAGCCCGAGTTACCCCGGACCCGAGTTACCCCGGATAACTCGGGCGCCCAATCGACGGGCGGCGACCCCGCCGGCGGCGGCCAACGTTCCCAGAGAGTGCAGATCGATCCAGCTCGAACTGTGCCGATGAAGCGTTCCACGTTCCCCCAGAGGTTGCTCCAGTGTTCCCCGAATGCCCACTTGTCCAGCATGCCCAGATCATGTCCAGCTCGAATGTTCCGAGGAATCGCTCCCCGATGCGACGCTCAACGGTTTCCCGGAAAGGGCGCAGAAAGATGGGGCCCGGGCCTCTGGCTGCGATCGGTTTCGACGTCGCCACTGGTTGGCAGCGTCGGATCTCAGGGGAGGTGCCTCCGACCACGTGCCAGTCCAACACAGGGTCCGACTCAGGAGCGAAAGAAGGGCGTACACGTACATGAATCCACGCTGCTTCCGAGAGCACGCATTGCCCGAAAGTCCGTATCACGCGGCCGGCCTCGCAGATCGAGGGGCCGTGTTCGTGTACATGGCTGGGCTCGTACGTCCTCTGTGGGCTCCCTAGGTCCGGAGGGAGGAGTCCCCGAGGACGAGGTGCCTCCGGCCCAGACCCCCTCGGAGGTCACGAGGGAGTCACGACGGGGGGGGGTTCTTCGCCCCGCGGCCTCCTCTGCTGAGGCCCCGGCCCCTGCCGGGTCCCCCGCGGGGCCCTCCGAACAAGCGGCTCGGGACGAGACACCGGCCCCGGGTAAGGGGTCGAGACCTCCGGGGGTCGACGCTAGAGCCTGTTTTTTTAGACTCTGGCAAGTTTACTTGCATGGACGGGGGGGGGGGCTGAGCCTGAAGCTAGCCCGGGGGGGGGGGGGCGCGGAAATCGCGCAAGTCGAAAGGCACTTGCACGCTAGTATTCGCTTGAAGAGGGGCGGGGGGGGGGAGGGGGGCGAACGCCATGCAAGTAAACTTGCCTGAATCCCAAAAAACAAGCTCCTATGAGAAAATCGACTAGATGTAGGAGCGACCCTTCGCCGGAGTGACCTTTGGTGCGGGCACAGATGGGCCCTCAGATGGCTGAGTTCGAAGCAGTAGCAGCGGCTAGCGCGCCTGGATTTGGCCTCCCCGCGGCCCCCCCAAAGCCGCGCACCAAAGGTCACTCTTACCCAGGGTCACTCTTGCGTATAGCCGAGAAAAGTATGACGTCGGGGGTCTGGGTTCGGCGCTGAACGCCGCGGACGACCCATAGAATCGGTCGATGTCGAACGATCTGACGTTTCGGAGGCGGCCGATCGTTCCAGGTGGCACGATCCCCGCGGTGCCAGGAGCCAATGCCGGGGTCGTCACGACGCGAACCTGCCGTTCCCCTGCAGGTCCGACCGATGCTGGGGGCTCGAGACCCCCGCTGGGTTCTCTTGGCCGCGGACGCCCTTCGAATTTATGAGCCCCAGCCGGCCTTGCAGAAGCCTGGCCTGCAGGGGTGCAGTCGGCCTTGGTACGTAGTTCGACCCTGCCAGGTCAAGTGTACCCGTGTGTCCTTCCTGTCTTTAAAGAGCCGTGGCTTTCACATTCCTGTGCAATTTGACCCTCGGAAGGGTTTTGTGTCCTCTCGCGTGTCCTCCCCAATCAAGCTCGACTGTAGGGTTCACATGTGGGTGCCCAGCAGGGCGACGCCTTGTGCCCCAGCGTCGTCTTCTGCATGCCTGTTCTGCTGCCCTGGGGGGCCCACGGCGACGCCGGCGACGGCTGGCTGCACCAGGACCGGTACACGTAACCACCCTTAGATCCCAGCGCCTCATTTTTTTTACTGGCGTTTTCGCCCAGAGTTTCGGGCCCCCACAGATCGCTCCGGCGCTCGAGACATGCATGGCGCAGGGAAGTGGAGTCTACAGGGCTCGGGTCCCGGTTGTTCAGGAGGGGAAAAAACACACAGACACAATGAATCCTCGATCCCCCAGAAAATATGGGAAAATAGGGGAAGGGGGGGGAAGACAGAAACCCAGAAAATATGGGAAAATATGGGGGATCTTTTTATTTGTGTGAATTTAATTTGTGTGTCCAGTTCCCCTTCATACAGGGGGAGTGTTCAAGCATAGTCAAGCCCAACAAAAGTCTGGGGGCGATTTTTGTTACTGGATGTCACTGTCTGGGGGCGTTTTTGGACTCTGTGTATTGAGTTGTTTGTCCAGGCTGCGCCTGCCGGGGGACCTGCCCGACCTGACCCCAGCACCGTCCTGCACGTTTCCGTGTTTGGCTCCTCCGCGGCCGCCCTCGGGCCGTGCAGCACGCTCCCTCTGTACAAGACGGGGGCCCTGGCGTCTCTTCGCCAATCGGCTCTCGGGGGGAGCAAGCCGGACACGCGAGGGTAAGTGCATCTATGTTTTGGCAAGTCCAGGTACGTCCAGGGTCGGAGGGGGGAGATGCGACACCAACACCAGGGGGCCCACCTCCAGCGGGGAGGTCCGCGATGCCTCCCCGAGCTGGAGGCTGGGGATGTCTTGGGCGAGAGGGGGGGACCACACCACCAGGGAGACCCCCCCTTTGCTCCTCGCATCTCCTCGCCCTGTTGGTGTTGGTGTCGCCTTTCCCTGTTCCCACCAGGGATCTCCGGCCGTGTCCGCGCCAGCGCGCGTCGAGGGACGGCAGAAGTCTCGAGGCCTCCCGGGTGGGATCCTTAACAGCTGTGTGTAGGAGGATGACGCCGCATCGCCGATGCATCTCCGATACATCATCGACGCATCGGAGATGCCCCGGCGACGTTTGCGATGCATCGGCGACGTCGGCGCGGAGAAGGGCGGGCTCCACATCGAGCTGCATCGCCGATGCATCGGCGACGCTGCTCGGTGCTCTGACCCCAGCTTTGGGTTCGGAAGGGGCTCCCTATTCCTTGGGTCATTCCGTGATCGTTACTCGGCCCTCCTCGTGTTTCCAGGCGTTGCTGGCGCAACAAAGGGGTCTCGCTCCTTATTTAGCGTTCCTTCTTTCAGGAGCATCTTCTTTCCTCGGACCCCGTCCAGGAGGCCCCCGAAGTCGTGAAGCCCTTCGCGACACGAAAGCCATTCTTACCTACAGTGCAGACCCAGGCCAAGAAACCCTGCTAGCCTCCAAGGTGCCCTGGGTTCCGGGGGTTTTGATGGCTCTGCGATGGAAAGCGCGCCGCTCCCACACAAAAAATCGATGGACGCCCTGGGGTCCCAGGGTTGGGTTTATTTTCGGCAGGGTTTCTTGTGGTCGGGCCCCTACTGCAGAGGGCCGCCCCTGCAGAGGAGACCTGGGCGGAGGGCGGCGGCGAGCAGAGAGGCCTCGCCGCCGGCTGGCTGCACCCGGACCCTTGGCAGCTACCGCCCTGGGGCGCCCTCGGCGAGGCCTGGGGGAGCTCAGAGGAGCCCAAAGGAGGAGGACGAATCGGATGAATAGGAGGAAGAGGAAGAGGAGGAGGAGGAGGAGGAGGAGGAGGAGGAGGAGGAGGAGGAGGAGGAGGAGGAGGAGGAGAAAGACGAGGAGGAGGAGGAGGAGGAGAGGAGGAGGACGAGGAGGAGGAGGAGGAGGAGGCTGAGGCGGAGGCGGAGGCGGAGGCGGAGGAGGCGGAGGAGGCGGAGGCGGAGGAGCAGGAGGAACCAAGATGCAGATCCCAAGAATATGCACCACCACCACCTCCATTCCTCCTCCCTCCTCAGCCGCCGCCCCTGCCCGAGGTGTTTGGGACTGCCACAGGAGCAGTGCACCTCGCGCGCCGGGCAGCTGCCATGCGCGCCGGCCGCCTCGCCGCGCCCTGCCCAGGCGAGCGGCGGGCTGGCCGCGCCCCACGAGCCTCTTCCGGCTGGCGCCATGGCGACCAGCCGAGACCGAGCCTGCGCGCCGCTGTGCGCAGGCTCGGCTTCGCGGCCCGCGTTGGCCGCCGGCCGCTCATGAGCGACGTGGCCAGTCTCGCTCGAGTGGCTGCTCGTGCCGTTCCCGCAGCTGGCGGCCGTGCAGGCCATAGACATGATGATCATGATGATCGTCGGGCGGCCGAGCCCGAGCCGGTGCTGGAGCGCGCCGCCGCCGCCAGCGACGCCCATGCGCACGTCAAGTGCTCCGCAGGCTCGGTGCCGGCTGCGCGGTACTGGGTGCCCGCCGCGCTGCCGCCCCCAGCTGCCGCCGCGCCGATGTGGTGGCCGAGGCTGCCGTCGGGGCCGTCTCCGAGCTGCGAGTGAGGAGGACGAGCAGTGGCAGCCGGCCCGATCGCTGCTCAGCGACACGTGGGTGGTGAAGCTGGAGCCCGACATCGTGAACTACCCAGGGGCCGCCAGGATCTTAATTTAAGAATGTGGTGTTTGTTCTTATTTTGTTTTAGTATACCATGCTGGTTTAGGATGGTTTTGCCATATTTGATCTTTTTCATGTTTTGTAACTATCGAAATACTGCGCGCGACGACGTTCGACGCTCTTTGCGAGGATCTCGAGAATTCTCCAGGGGCCAGCGGGCGACCCACGATTTCTCGGGCTGGCGGCCAAGGAGATAGCTGCCCGACACGCGCAGCACTCTACAGAGCAAGCCTTCCTGGCCGCTAGTTTGAGCCAGTTGGGGCCACCTGCTGGCCCCTGAAGAATTTTCTGTTTTTGTTCAAAAAAGGAAGAAAATCATAGCATTGAGCGTGGAACGGCCTCGCGTGCAACAATCGGTAAGGACCGAAAGATGCCACTTGATAGCAATAGAATTATGAGCTCGAGCATCGATCGGATCGGCGGCGCGTCGCCGAATCTCGGGCCGACGAGATCGACTGGTAGGAGGGTTGGAGGAAGGGGGGGAGCAGGGCAGTGATGCGATTGCGAGAAGAAGGCGCGTTGCACGCGAGGTGGATGAGGATTTCACATGCACTGGCATTCGCGCGAATGCTGGTATATGTGTTCTCCGAAGGGCTTCCACAAAGGCTGGGGACACACATGGCCCAATAGCGCGGCACATCCTAAAGGCATGGGGCGGCGGTGATTCGCCGTGGGCGCATTCGATCATCACAGTGCGATTACCACGGACCTCGCACCCATCATCTTAGCTCCATTCCTCCATCCCACCATCCCGTCCACGCTGCACTCATATTTCCAGGCGGCTGTGGCAGCCATGGGCAAATCTGCTGGTTGGCTCGGGCGCTGGCAACGTCGGCAGGCTGGCTAATTATGAAATGCGTCGTGTGCGTGCGTGCAACGTGCGTTGGCGTGCTGTCAGTTGCAGTTATATGATATATATATATATATACACATGTAAACACATATACATATAAATGTAAATATATACAGCGCCGCGTGCACGGTGTGTCTAGCGCGTCTGCGCTATGAGCTCTGCGACAGCTTCGCAAAACGCCGGTGGGTATTCTTTGGATGCGGCCTGATCTTTGGTCTTATTGCCCCAAGCTCTGGTCTTCCATCTTGTGATGGCAGCCTTTCCATCTGCGCCGGCCCGAGAACGGTTTGAAACACGTGGGCCTAACGTCGTTGGAGGGGCGTGGGAGCCCGAAGCAGACAGAGAACGTGATGCGTCCCTCTTGGTAGCACCTATGTGCATACGTGCAGCAGAGAGACAGAGTGAGTGGTAAACATAGCCAGCGGCTTTAAACTTGTCCAGCCGAATACTGCGAGGTACGTTGTCAGTTTGCCAGCGTTAATCATGTTCAGGCTGGCCTGCCAGGAGCGGCTGCGAACGGGCGGCGTCGACGGGGGCGGGCAAGATGGGAGATCGGGCCGAGGCGCGGCGCAGAAGGAACGGGCGGAGAGGGGTAGGGGGGGAGATGAGAGGGCAATAGGGGGAGAGATAGAGTGAGAGAGAACAATAGAGATGGGGAGCCGACATTGCCAGAATGACAGAGTACGACGTCAAGGGGGCATCTGGGGCGGGCGGGGCGCCGATGCGTGAAAGGGGGCGACGCGAAACATTGCGGCATCTCCCAGCCATGATACCGATGGGGGGCACATGTACATGCGCCCCCCATCGGTATCGCGCTGAATGTCGGGCCCAGTTGGCGCAGCCACGGCGCCCGCGGCAAGCTCTCGGCCAGGCGCGGCCGAAGGCGAAATCTCACCAGCCCTCTGGGCGTAGGTGGTTTAGGGCGTTTCCTTTTCCACCCCTCGTTCTCCTCATCGGGGAGTGGTTTACCCCCCCCCCCCCTACGCCCCCTCCTTGGCCTGGGCGCTTTTACGAGGGTGCTGGCACCATTATGGCTCCAGTGTTGCGTCCATCCTGTTTGGTCCCTTGGGATTCGGCCCCAAAGTGACCTCCTGGGGAGGGGGGAGGGGGTGCGCTAATTACTGCACCCCTCTCGTTTAATAGATCTCCTCCAAGGTGGCCCCAAGCAGCGACCAGGAGGTGCCCATTGAGAGGTTCCGAGGTGGCCCCAAGACGGCCCCAGAGGCCCCCAGGGGGGTCCCAAAAGGATCCCAAGCGGCCCCAAGAGGCCCACCCGAGACACCCGAGGCGCCGAAGAGCCCCCCCACGACCGCCCAGAGACCCCCAATGCGCCCCAAGACGCTCAACAGATACACCAGGAGGCCCCGAGGAGCATCCAGGAGACATCTGCCTCTTTTGCTCGCTCTCCTCCTCCCCCTCCTTCCTCCTCCTGTCTCATCTCCTCCTCCTCCTCCTGTCTCATCTCATCCTCCTCCTCCCTCTCCGTCCCCTCCTCCTCCTCATCTCATTCGTCCTCCTTCTCCCTACTCCCTCATCCATCCATCCGACTTCCCCATTCGCCCCGCTCTCTCCATCGCGCGGTTCGGCCGCCCCCCTCTTTTGCCCCCGTGCTTCCTTGATCGCCCCTCAACTCGCCTGGGCGTCGATTCTGGATGGGCTGGCGGGGATGCGCGAAGCGTCTAGAACTTCATGGGGATGGGGCGGGCGGGGGCGAGGAGTTGAACGGGTAGATGACTCGCAGACAAGACAGGGGGCATTGTCGAGCAGCAGAGAAACGTGCATTTGGCAGTGCTCAGGGAAAGGTCGCCACCCAGTGCCCCGCCCCATTCGCGAGAATGCGGCGGGCCCGAACCAGCGCTGCAACGATTGGACTATCCTGCACCACCCGCGCCCACCCTCAACAGGTAGCACACGTCGTCCGCCCCTTCCGATCGATCCTCCTCTTCGCTGGAGCAAAACTTGGCGACGTGCGCCCAGCAGCCGCGATGGCGCGCTGGGACTTGCGATCTAACGCCGATAGCAAAACTTGGCGACGTGCGCCCAGCAGCCGCGATGGCACGCTGGGACTTGCGATCTAACGCCAAGCCCATGGCCACATGTGTTTTTTTGAGGCCAGGCAGGCCGACTGATCTCTTAACTCTGCGCGTGCGCGGCCAAGATGGCCGAAAGGACCAGGCTGGTCCGAGGAGTGCACTCGCTCTGCTGCCACTCTGATGCTGGCGCCTTCGCGCGAGCTCAGCTGGCGCTCGCGTGGGGCCACGAGGTGCTCGAGTTGCCAGACTCACGCGAACTCTCGTTCAGCTGCTGGTCCTGGGCAATCTTGATGGCCGACCTGAAACCCGCCTTGTACGCCTTCTCCACTGCATCCTCCATCAGTTTCGATGAAATCGTCTTGAACGCCTTCTTGGTGACAACGAGCCGTAACCCTGGGTCAAGCCCTCCTGCGCTCGTCTTCCCCGCAGTCTCAAGGTCGTCCAAGCGCTCCTTGTACTCGCTGTCGTACTGCTTCTTGTAGTCGTCGTATTCCTTCTTGTAGCCGTACTGATCGTCGTACCAGTCATTGGCGGAGCCGTTGCCCTTCTGCTTGTTGCCGTCGGTGGCGGAGTCGTGGCCCTCGCCGTCGCCGTCGCCGCCCCTCTGATCGCACGCGAGCGGGCCCGTCGGCCAGTCCACGACGACGGCGATCGCCGTCTTCTTGTTGACGACCCAGCCGTTATCAGGGAACTCATCGCCGACGTCTGGGTCCTCGTTGTAGAGCCACTGCCGCTCACCGCGCTTGGTCGCGAACAGCTTGATGGCTGTCTGGGCCTCCTCGTCGGTGAAGGCGCTGCGCAGGTGGGAGAACGTCTCGACCAACTCCTGCTTGATCTGCTTTGGGAGCGGGTTGAGCGGGCACTTGCCCTCTCCCGCCGCTGGGAACCAGACTGGCACGAAGCAGCGCCAATCCGCCATCCAACACCACCTCATCACTTTGTTCGCGCCGTCGAGGGTGACCACTGGCTCTGCCATCGCTCGTCTCGGCGATGGCGGTGGCGGCGTAAGCGTCGGCGTGGGCGGAGGCAGCTAGGGCCGAACAACTTACGGCGGGAAATCGGTGAGAACGGCGGCATAATACTAGCCTGGGTCTACCTGGTTTCGTTTCTGTAGTCGGTGGCAGGGGGGCGAGTAGGCTGGGGAATCGATTTCGATGTCGGTTGGCGATGAGGGCGGGTGATGAGGATGATGTTGTAAGCCCCCAGCTGTCAGTGTTCTCTCAATGCGTTGTATTCCCTGCTCGTCGCCCCCCCCCCCCCCCTGGCGCCCCGCCGCCCCCCGCCCCCGAAAAAAACAAAACAACTCTCAGCGCCCCAGGCGGCGGTGGAGCGGGGCCAACCGCGGAGGGGGGGGGCGATTCTGCAAAGCAACCGGGGGCGCACAATAGCGTTCTCGTGGGGATGCGGGGGGGCGAGATAAGGAGAGAGACGGCAAGCGACGGAGAAAACGAGCGAACAAAGGCGGAATACGGACACCGAAACACGGCGGGTGATCGGACGAGCGAACGAGAGAGAGGGAGACCGATATAGGGAGAGGGAGGGGGAGAGAGAGAGAGAGAGAGAGAGAGAGAGAGAGATCTATAGAGAGAGAGAGAGAGAGAGAGAAGCGGCAGTACGGGCGATTGGCCTTGATGGAGCTAACGTGCCACAAGATGGAACACGAAGGGTTCTCCAATATAACCTTGACGCCGCGAGCGTCAGCCAACACCATCAACCGCGGCCTGGGTAGCCATCGGAGGGCGGGTTGGCGCGGGGCGGGCGATCGTCGATGCTAGTTCCGCCGATGTGGGGCGGGAGATGTGGACAGGTGGCGTTTGGGGCGAACGGGTGAAAGGGAGCGGCGGCGAAGGGGAGACACGCGCTGGCGGTGGAGGCAGGGGGGGTGATATTGCAGGGGCGGGGTTGACATTGCAGAATGGCGTGGCGGGGGGGGGGGGGCGAGAGTCTACCATTCGCCGCGATCGACGCGTTGCCGAGGCGACCGATCGAGCAATAGCTGCCCTGCGTGGTCAAAACACTGCGTGAGGTCGCACTGCCTGACATTACTAAGTCCGTCAACAATCGCTCGCCCGATCATCCACCCGACCCCTGCAGCCAGGATTGTCGGTCGTGTATTAAGGTTGTGGCATTACCTCTGCCGCGAAATTCGCTTCGAGAGCGTCCCTCCTGCTCTCGTCGCCGAGAATATTTGCGCCCCTGTCCTTCATCGCGTGGCCCATCGCAACGCCCACCCACGTGCTGCACTCGGGCTCGATCATGAGCGTGCCACCAGGCTTGATCTGCAGCACGCACATCGCACATGTGAGGAGCCCCTGCAGCGTACACACGTCCTCAGACACATGCGATGTACGCCTGCACTAGGCCATCACATTTACAACGTCACTTGCGCCATACCTAATTGGACGCGACTTGGACGCGACTTGGACGCGTCCAAGTCGCACCCAAACCGACTTGGTCGCGATTTGGGCGCCACTTGGACGCGACTTGGACGCGTCCAAGTCGCATCCAAACCGACTTGGTCGCAGTTTGGACGCGTCCAAATTGCGTCCAAATCGCGCCAGCCTTATGGGTGCCATGCGGTCTGACGGTGTAGTCGCGTCCTTTTCCGCAACAGCAAATCTTCACTTTCGAGTGGATATACTCCATCACCCCTCCCCTGGGCCTGGACGGGGGCGGGCGCGAGCGGCCAGCTCGTTCAAGATGGCCCGAGATGGCTCCAAGAGGGCATCAGAGAGCCCAAGATGGCACCCCAAATCGCTCAATTCCCAAAATAGCTAGCAAAAGAGACCCAGAGAAAGCAGCGATACGGATGAAGCTGCTTCCAGTGACCTCTCAGGCCCCCCCCCCGAGAAGCCAGCGTCTTTCAACGCCAACACATGGGTTGGCATTGTCGCAGTTTCACTTCCGATGCACTGTTTGAGGTCTCAAGATGGCCCCGCGAGGGCCCCAGAGAGCCCCGAGAAGGGCACGAGGCGCCGCCCGAAACAACCCCAAGAGCGCCCAAGATCGCCCCGAGATGGCCCCAATATTTCGATGGCCCAGGAGGGGCGACGAAACTCTAAACCCCCCGCTCCTTTGATCGATGGTCCCCAAGATGGCCTCAGGAGGCGCTCAATAACTTCCAAGAGTGCCCCGCGAGAGCTCCAATAGAGCCCCCAGATCGAAGGCTCCGCGCGGGCTCCACTGCGCCCCCAAAGAGCTCCAAGAGGACCCCACGACGCTGCCTAGCTCCAATAAGGCATCTGATGCTCAAAGATAGCCCTCAAAATGACCCAGCGCCTTCCTCCCCCTCCTCTCTTTGACTGGTATGTCTTACCATCAGCGTTATGCGTTCCATTTTCCGTCAGCTCTCGTGGGCAGGGCTTCTGCGTGGGTTGGCGCGGATTTCAGACACGTAAGCATGTGGCGCCCAAGTCACGACCATGCAACTCTGTATGATTCGAGATACGGTGCGGTGACGTTGCAAAAACGAACCGGCTTCGGGGGTGTGCGAACTGATGAATGTGGTGCATTTTGAACCCTTCGCGGCCTGTCGAAACCACGAGCTTTCAATCCTTTGGTGATCAACTTGTTGGTGACCCCACCAGCGCCGCAGAACAATTCGAAACAATCTAGGTAGCGAACCAAGGTAACTGGCATATCCCCCGTGATCCATCGAGCAACCTCACCCGATGCTGCTTCCATCAGGATATCAGAATTATCGTACGCAAGAACGTGATCGTTTGCGTCCGGCCATCCCTGTCTCACTCTAGCTGCTAGCCAGTCTGGCACGCCGCGGCCCAAACCCAGAACCTCGGCCATGCTTCTTGATGGGGGACGCGTAAATATATTTAGAATGGCCAAGACTGCCTAGAACTCTGATGTGGTGGTGCAGCGTCCGAGAGAAAGTCAACCCGTGGCACCGCTGAGCCAGATTGCGGACGGTGAGGTTCAGAGACTCATCAGTAAAGGTAGAATGCAAACGCGGCGGGCCGAACTCGCTGATCCTTAGGGGAGCGATCGACGTTCCGATGATCAGCTGCTCGCGCGAGTGCCCCGATCCACTGCGCCCGCCCACTACCCCGCCCGCGCGCAACCCCCAAAATCCCCCAGGTAGTCCAGGCGGGCGTTTGGCTAGACGAGTGGATCGGGGGGTGGCGTGGGCAACCGATCGTCGCTATCCTTTTTGTCCCTTCGAACGCAGTTATTTTGTTATTTGCGAAATTGTTTCTCTCACTCTCTGAGTATATACATTTTACAGGTCTATAGATATTGTTTGTTTCTCGCTCTCCCTCTCTCTCTCACACGCTGGATATATATATATATATATATATATGTATATATATATACAAGTACATGTATCGCTATCACACTCACTCCGAGACGGGGGGGCGCACCCAAGACAGACGCCCAGAGACGAGGTGGAGGGTTAGGAGGGGCCCATAAATAATTCTGATGTTTGGGCGCTCTGAAAATTGGCGTTTGCGAGGGCGACTCCCCCGTCCCCGAAAACACAAGATGGATGGGTCCTGTGGGTAAAGTGACAGAATAAGTGCCACTTGGGGGTCAGTCTCACAAGCGCAACCTGCGCGTGGTACATAACCCGCGACGCGGCCTCCAATGCAGCTGCGTAGTCGGCATGGCTAGGCTGCGCACCCATATCTTTCGTCACACGGGCCCATTCCAGCAAAGCGCCAACAGACATCATGAGGGACCCCCCGTGCGGCACACGATCAACATATCCCCCCCAGCAGGTCTTTGCAAAAACCAATCAACATCGACATCTCTGCTCCTTTCATGTTCATCGGGCATCCTGGGAAGGGGGCCCCTCTTGCCCGCTTGACTTTGCACCTCGCGCCGATCATGCCTGGCGTGAGCCTCCCCAGCCTCTGCTCATGTGGGATGTGATGTTCCTGGAACCATGCATGCATATCTGCTTCGACGCACTTTACTCTCTGCTGTACTGAACGCTTGAAATACACGTTTGCGAGTATGATCCTCCGCAGTATTATTGATCCCAGTCGTTGCGTCGCGCCTAAATGAACTGCGTGGAGCACGTCTAGCGCCAGCGTAGATGCAGGGCTCGACTTCAAATCGTCAGAGAATACGGGGCTGCGGTGGGTCACTGGGTCAATCGAAACACCTGCGCCGTCCCGCCTCACCCGCCAAAGCACGCAGTCAAACGGTACTGGCTTGGTCCAGACTTCCCTGATGTCTAGAAGCGACGGCGAGGGAAGTAACGTATCTCCCATCTGAAGTGGCACCCCGTCGATTTCATGTGTCACAACAAGCCCCCCCATCTGTTTTGCGGCTGGTTCCACGAAAGTTAACATGCTTAATATCTGATGTCGTCTGATATCTGAATCAATGCTGCTAATACGTTCACGCGCATCACATGCATCGTGGTAAGATTGCGGGGTGCGAGGTGGGAAAACCATCCCGTCGGGGCAAACCAATCCAGGATAGCAAACATTGATGGAATCCAAGGGCGACGTGCAGCACGGACAAGGGTTATACAGGCTCGACCAAGATGGCAGACCGAACGAATGCGAGAATTCCGCCCAGTCCCCTTTGACGTACATTAACACCGCCCTACACCCAAGATCTTTTCCCGCAGCACCAGCGACGGCCCGCGGAGTCCCATCGTATTGCACATCTGGAGCACACCCTCTGACCAGCGCTTTGAGCTGCCACCAGACAACATGCATGAATGCATATAGTGTACAGCGCCCTGCACACCCGCAGTCGCATTTGTCAAGTGTGCGCAGAAAGCCAATGTAATGTCGACGCTTCGTTAGCAAGTTAACCACGCTCACATTCAAGACGCTGTCCGTACGCCCAGCATGAAGTGGTGAGTACCGAACTGAATCGGCGTACAATGGGGAGGGGCCAATCCCCTGTCTGGTGTAGACATTCGTGTACATGTTCATGGTTCTGGTATGCGCGAGTCATCATGACTGAGTCTGCATCGTATGTACCATGTTGTAGTATAGTTTTGCACTCGGTATCGGTTCGCACCTCTTCGGACAACGATTCATACACAAGCTGGATGTCCGTGTGTGCTGTAGTTAAGTGGGCGCGCCCACGGACAGCCATCGGGATACGCACTTTCATCATCGGCCCTATCGGAGGCAGTCTGCGATCCACATGGTCTTTGTATCTACCAGACGGCTTCCCAGGAGACATCCCCCACCACTTCCAATGTGCACCGCCAACCCCTGCAATGTCGCAGCAGTGGCACCCGATGGCAAAGTCTTTAGCCGTCATACGCCTCCCAGACACATAGATCCCTAACAGGTGGTCGAACAGCGCAGCCCCTGCGGTGCGCATCTCAACATCACGCCTAGAAGAACGCCATGATCGCTTGAACTGGTTGTTGGGCGGCATGTGTCGGCAGGTTCCGAAAAACGGTGCTGTGTGGTATCATTTGTGCCAGGGCTGCGGGTTGCACATCGACGCCCCTGTGCCCCTCCCCAGATGCATTGCACATCTCACCCCCACTGCATGGCGGGGAAAAAGCTAGCGACGCGGCGATGCAATGCACAGCTTCTTCAAACCAGCGCCCGTTCTGCCATGCCGTGACGCTGCTGATGCGGCCTGCTCCGTAACATTCGTGCACAGTGCGTGCGACCCCCCTGGCTCTCGAATGTTGCGCGTGCAGTCGTGCGCGTTGTCGATGATGCGCGCGCGTGCGATCGGTGTTCGACGCTACCAGTGATGCGAGCGCGTGCACGCGATGGGCTACGTGGTGATACGTGCGCGCACAAGCCCTCGCACGCCGTCAAACAATGCACGCGTGATGTGCACGCCCCCCTTCGCCCGAACATCACAGCGTCACGGAGGCATCGCAACCGAACGAAAAAAACTGCTGGCTGACAGCACGCGCGCACGTTGCGCTCGGTGGCCTCGGTGCGAGACAACGCCTGGCGATTAGCAGTGCGCCTTGCGCGCCCACTCGCCAGCTGAGAACGCTGAGGCCATGCCAGCATAACCCCAGAGCCTGGGACTAGGCACACAGCGCGCTCATGAATCTGCGCATGATGGCGCGGCAACCCCCAACTGCCAGATTCTCGGATATCCCCCCCTCTACCGCTGGCATCCGCCCTACACCCGCGCATTCCAGATGCCAAATCCGCAGAAAACTAGCCGAAACCATAGATTCGCACCCCCCCTGCCCACACGGGCAATGGTTTTTACACGGCGACGGGGCTAAAATTACGGTTCGGCCACCAGCGAGGGCTCGAACGCCGCCACAATTGGGTTCGGACGGGGGGGGGGGCGTTTTTGGACGGTACTTGGACGGTACTTGGTCGGTACTTGGTCGGTGCGGTGGTGGCATGACCATGGGTTTTACATGTGTTTTTACAGGGTTTTCGCCTTTTTGGACGGTACTTGGCCGGTAGCCGTTTTGGACGGTACTTGGACGGTACTTGGTCGGCGTTCTGGCGTCATTTTTACTAGATTTTACGTTTCGGGGGGGGTTTTCTGGCAGTTTCATGGATTTTGCGGTTCGGTGAGGGTCGGTTGGGGCGTTGCCTGCGCCAGCCGCAAAAACTGCTTACTACAACCTAGGCTCAAGCTGCAGGGGCCTTCCTCTTCTTCGTCTCCTTCGGGGCACGGGCAGCCTTCTGGCGGTAGATCGACGCGACTTCTGCCATGGCCCTCTCCACCGTCGGGGTGACGTCCTCGCGCGCCCCCCATCGCTCCCAATCATCCTAACCATGCGTACACTGCGGTGTAGGTAGCTCTGAGAGGCGATTCTGCGCGTGAATCCCACCAACCCTCTGCGCGTATGTGATTTAGGCAGTCTCATCTTCCACCCCCCATGTTTACCCTTCGGTGAGGGGCGTGCCCCCCCACCCCACCCCCGCCCCAGGACCTGGGCGGGGGGGGGGGTCCGCGAGTCGCTGGAGTGCCCAAAACGGCTTCGGCGAGGAAGCCAACATCATGTGTTTTATTGTTGGCCCCATGTTTGGCGTCGGGAGGGAGGGGGGGGGGGCGCTATTTAATGCACCCGCTTATTGATCGATCTCATCCGAGATGGCCCACAGAAGCGCACAGGAGGCACCGAGAGGTCCCAAGATTGCCCCACGAGGCCCCCAGGAGGCCCTCAGGAGGCCCCCAAGAGGACCCCAAGCGCCCCCACCCCCACCTCCCCCCCGATGCACCCAGAACGCCGAAGCCCACAACGACCGCCAAGAGACCCCCAATACGCCCCAAGGCGCCCCAAAGATACCTCACGAGGCTCCGAGAAGCATCCAAGAGACATCTAGCCATTTTGCTTGCTCTCGTCCTCCTCCTCCTCATCCTCCTTCCCCCCCCCATCCCTTACCATCCTCCTCGCCCCCCACTTCCTCCTCCTCATCACATTCATCATCCTTCCCCATGCTCCCTCATCCATCCATCCGGCCATCTAATAGTATCATTCGCCCCCTCTCTCCGCCGCGCGGTCCAGCCGCCCCCTTCTTTGCTCCAGCACGTTTCTGATCGCCTCTCAACTCGCATGGGCGTCGTTTCTGGGTGGGCTGGCGGGGATGCGCGAAGCGTCTAGGATTTCCTGGGGGGGGGGTCGGGGCGCGGCACTGGCCCGCCACGAGACAATGTTGGGCGACCATGGTGCGCGGGTTCTTGAGAGGGTCGGATGGAGTTCGGGGAACCGAGAGCGGCGGGCCACGTGATAATGGTGAGCCGCGCGAGCGAATGGTCGGGGGGGAGGGCTGATAGTGGACGAGGCGACCTGGGGAGGCAAGCAAGAGGCGCCCCCGATCCTGGTTCAGCTTTGTGATGAGCACCTCGAACTCGGCGTCGGTCATCCGCTTCTTGACCTCATTGAGGTTCTTCGTGGTCATGCACTCCCTGTTGATGGAGACTTTGAGCTCCAACTCCACCTCCCCTCTATGCGATGCCCAAACCCATTCTGCCTGACCCCGTCACTCACCCTCTGTCCACAGCCATGGGGGCGCGCGACCGCAGATATCCCGCCAGCCTCATGCGCGACAGGCGGTCCAACGAACCAGCGTCCCCCCTTCCAAGAAAACCCCTCATCCCCTTTGGGGGGGCGTTTGCACCCCCGCCCCCGTTGCCCGCCCAAAGACCTGGGCGGGGAGGGTCGCGAGTGGCCAGGGCGTGCGAGATGGCTCAAGACGGTTCCACGAGGGCCTGGAAGAGCCCAATTTGGCCTCCAAGATCGCTCAAAAAGCCAACATGGCGCCAAGAGGCACCATGAAGGCCACGCGACGGATCCAACCGTTTTTGGAGACCCCGCAGGATTTCCCCGAGTAGCCAGCATCATTCGAAAACCATAGGGGGGAACAACGATGTTGGCGTCGCCTCCTTCTCGCCTCCGATGCGATTTTGAAGCTTCAAGGCAGCCCCAAGATGGCTCAAGAGAGCTCGAAGAGGGGCCCGTGAGCCCCCGCGACGGTCCCGCGGGCGCACAAGACCCCCACGAGAGACTATTCAGATGACCCCAGCAGGGCGGCGACCATGTGGCACCCCCTCCGTGGATCGACGGCGTCCAAGATGGCCCCAGGAGACGCCCCAGAGCTCCGAAGAGAACGCCGAGAGAGCACCGCGGGAACCCCACGACGGGCGAGGGCCCGCATGCGCACACAAAAAGCCCCATGCGAATTCGCGCGCCACCCAACGAGCTCTCGTGGGCGGGGCTTCTGGGTGGGTTGGTTGGGATTCGCGCGAACAACCATTGGCCTGGCCAGTGGGGCCCCGACGAGGAGGGTGACCACGGGGGGCAGGGGGCCACAGTTCGATCAGCGTGATCTTGAGAACGGCGGAATGGCGATATAAGGGGATGGCGGGGGCAATGCAGGGACGAGCGGGTGTAAGGGGGGATGGTAGATGAACAAGGGAAGGGGGGGTGCGCCGTGTCACAACCGCATGACTCGCCTTTCCCTTCTCCTCGTCGCTACTCGTCATGCTCCCGCCCGCCTCTCCACCAATTGTCCTCGCCCCCTCGCATGTTGCCGTCTCGCCGCGTGCTTCCTCCGCCTCGTCAGACGGCCCTCAGGGTGTCTCCGAAAAATGAAGACAGCTGGCGTTGGTGCAAGTGTGAATGGGCCATGGAGTGGAGGAGGGAACTATGACCTAACCTCGGAGTTCAGGATGGGAACGCGCGAATGTTGCCGATGGGGCGGTGAGCCCCAGAGACGATGCGACTGGAAGGGGGGGGGGGCGGGGGGGGAGAGGGAAGGTGGAGCGACATGTGGATTCCAACAATGGGCAAACGTGACCGACTGTCACGACTTCTTGGTCAAGGTGCGCCCCAGCTTGCACCAGAGTGTCGCGCTGCACTGCGCAGTGGCTAGTTTGACTGAGCGGCCCGTCTCTTGCGGCGCCCGCGCACTAGTGCCTGAAGCTCGACATGGCGCCGAAGAGCCCACCACCAGACCCGAAGATCTCCATCTCAACATCGCCTGGGCCAGCGTCGGCGGCGCCGCGGGGCAGGTCGCCCGCGGCGGCCCTGGTGCCCAGCGCGGCCAGGGGTGAGTCCAAGGTCTTGCCAGCAGGCGGCGGGGGCGGTGGCGGCGGCGTCGGTGCATCGGCCGATGGCGCAGCCTTGGGCGACTCAGCTCTGCCGTGCACGTCAGGTGATTTGGCGCTGATCCGCCGCCTACGCGACGGGCGCGGGCTACCGAAATCTGCGCGTGCCTCATGGGATGCCGCCTCCTCTCCAGCAATGTCCCTGGGCGGAACTGGCGCGCGCTTCGGCGCCGTCTTTGTGCAGCGGGGGCCTGATGCTGCAGGTCGCTTCAGCATGCCAGCCTTGACATCGGCGATGGTGGTCGAGTCTAATTTGTGACGCTTGCCACCCCTGCTGCCCGTGCCGGCCTCGTCGCCCTTGCCGCCCCTGCCGTCCGCGTGGTCGCTCTTCTCATCGTTGGACATCCCCGCCGACTCGTCAGCCTGCTCGGATGCATCTTCTTGGTCGTCGTCCTGTGAGCCTTCCACATCGGCAAGTTCGTCGGCATCTTCGTCGCCGTCGAAATCATCAAGGCCCTGATCAACGACCTGCTTGGGCTTCTTGGCGGCGCTGCTCGTCTTCTTTGCCGCGGCCGCTGCTGGTCGTCTCATGGGGCAGACGTTCGCCGTATCGGTCTCCTTCTGCTCATCCTTGAATTTCTTGATGAATGCGCGCTTGATCACCTCGATCTCCTCCTTGGTGGTCTTCCCAGCCGCCAGCAGTCTTGCCTGCTTCTCCAGCATCTCCTCATGCCCAACCATGCCCGCGTGGGGCACGAAGTTGACGATCATGCGTTTCTTGCCCTGCTTCGGAAACTCCCAGATCCCCATCTCGGGGCTGCCATTCCTCGTCCACTTGCTCAGCTGGAACTTGGACGTGCCACTGACCAGCTCGACGATAATGTTGCTACCTTTCTGGCACTTGCCACCATTGTCCAACTGCTTCCACTCCCTGATGGTCTTGTACACAAGGCCCGCGATGACCGCGCTGGCGCCGCCCCTGAACTTGGCGATCACCTCGTCGTGGTCGGCGGCCAGGGGGTCGTCCTGGAGCGGCATGGCGTACTCTGGCGCTGGGTTGGCAATGCTCTGGTCCAGGCGGTGCGCTCTCTTGGTGGCCATGTCAACAGAGTACGTGTACGTCGGCTCCTCTGGCGAGCGCAGCTGCATGGGCGATGCTGCGCGGACTGTGCGATGACCATGGCCGCGGGTTTCTCCCGTCTCCACGCCTTCTGGCCATATCCCGCCACCATGGGCATTGCGCCCGTCCGCGCCCTATCGCCCACGCAAATGGGCGGCTGGTGCGTCCTTCGCCGCGTCGAACTTCTTCATCTGCTCAACGAAGGGCTGCGCCCACGCGCAGGAGTCGGGATAGCGCCCCTCGCGCTTCATGTTCTTCAGCACCGCTTGTTGGACGTGCCTCAACATGGCGCGAAGCATCTTCGCCATGGACGTCGTCCAGTCCTTCTCCTCGTCACCGAGGGCCCACGCAGCACCGTTCTCCTCGAGGACCTTCTCGAAGAGTTGGATGGCCTTCGACTGCGATATGGCCATGTGAGGGTACATGGCTCTGCGGACGTCCAAGAGCATGTCCTCCCACTCGCTCAACACGTCAGGGTCGCAGTCGTCTGCGAGCCCATGCGGGTAGTCCAGCTCATCCGCCTCCTTGAAGTGATTGATCAGCGCGGCCTCCAGCTCATCGGACCCCTTGCACCGCGAGCGCTTCTGCGCCATGCTCCGCGGGAGTGGCGAGCCGCAAACAGCCAAAATGGCTACGCACGTGAGACGGGTGGAGCAGGGCAGGGGGGGGGGGGCGAGGGCCTCGGGGTTGGTAGTCGTCATGGTGCCACATAGTGCGCCGATGGCGTTAACAATGCTGTTTCGACGGGGTCAGTCCATGCGCGGCGGCGGCGGTGGGCGGGGAGGGGGGGGGGGGGCAGATTTCGCAGATAATTCGTGATCGCGTTGCAACCCCGCCATTTTGAACGGCAGCACCGTCTTGGATTTGGACGGGGCTTGGACGCGTCCATGGTCGCGTCCATGGACGCGACCATGGACGCGACCATGGGCGCGACCAAGCCCCGTCCAGCGCGCGCGTTCGGCGCGGCGCGCATCCAGCGCCGAGTCGAACGCGCGCCCATGCTCGAAGGGCGTGGGGGCTTCCTGGTGGGCGTCATATCTTCTTTGTGCGTCTTGGGGGCCTCTTGGGGGGCTCTTGGGGACCTCTCGGAAACAGTATAGGCTGACTGTAGACCCTCTCGGGGCGCCGTTTGATGCCTGGATGCAAATGAACGGGAATGGTGAGGACATAGTTGGGGTTAGCCGTTATTGCTCTGGGAATGGATGGGAGGCCGGATGGCAGGGGGCGAGGAGAGGCGGGGCACGTGCGCAACCCCCCCAGGGCACCTGCTTGATAGCATTGTCCAGCTCGCCCCTGGTCTCCTTCCCTGCTGCGAACTTCCACTCGTTCGTGCCCTCAGCTGCGTCCGCTTTGATCAGCGCCTCCAATGTGGACACCTCCCCTTCCACGCGACATGTTCGCTGTTATCACATATCACTCTCCGTCTCGCCATCGCGCGCCTATCGCTCCCGACTCCAAGCTCGACCACCACGCCCCATGACTATATGCCCCATCCCACCCTCTCAGCCCACTTCCCGTCTCCCCGCCCTCGCCTATGCACTTCCTCATCATCGTATTCACGCCTCCTCGTCCCTCTCGTTCTGTATTATCGTTCGTACCTTTCTCTCTCTCTCTCTCTCTCTCTCTCTCTCTTTCGTTCTCTCACTCTCTCTCTTGTTCGCCCTCTCTCTCTCTCTCGCTCTCTGTCTCTCTCTCTCTCTCTCTCTCGCTCTCTCTCTCTCTCTCTCTCTCTCTCTCTCTCTCCCTCTCTCTCTCTCTCTCTTATAACTCCAGTCACGTTGCCATCCCGTCCTGCTCCTGCGTCTCACCCCGCCCGCTCCGACATGACGTATCGTCCACCTCTCATTTGTCCCCCCACCCCGCACTTCGCGTTGTTCTCTTTCGTATCCTGATCCTCATCCTCCTCCTCCACCTTTCCCTCATCCGCCTCGTCGCTCCTCTCGGCCCAACTCCCCGTTGTCGTCGCTATCCTCATCGCATCGGCTGCGTCGGTTATCATCGCGCCGCTGGCGTCGTCGAACTCACCGTCGCCACTCGGCCCTGGCTCTCCCCCATCAAAGCGGTGCCCCCCCGTGGGCCTGGGATGTGTACTGCGCGAACATTGTGCGCAGCTTGCGGAAGTCCTTCATCCACTCGGGCGCCTTCACGGCGAGCTTCTTCTTGTTGCCGTTGCCCTCGCCGCCGCCTCCTTTTCCGCTGGTGGCCTCGTTCCCAGGGCCGCCCGTCGCTGCTGCGGCTGCCTGCTTCTCCTCGCTGGACGCCTCGGCACCAGGGCGCGGCAGCGGAGTGCATGGCACGCTGGCCACGCCATCGGCGCCAGGAGGTGGCTGGCCGCCGACGCAGCCCGACTCCATCCATACCTCGTGGCTGGTCCAGCTCTGCTGCCACGTGTCCTCCAACGAGTGCTCCACGTAGAGGTAGAAAAGGCAGTCCGTCATGTTGCACCACTTCGTGAAGATGCCCCCCATTAGCACTGCCTTCCCAGCATATGTGCATGCCAGCTTGGCACCAGTGGGCCCCCCGCCAAACTTCCACGCCAGCCTGGCCAGCGGCATGTAGACGCCCTTCATCGTCTGCTTCTTGATGTTCGTCTGCGCCTTGCTGAACTCCCGCTTCTTCTGCCACCTGTGGAACGACCACTTCGCCCACTCCTCGCGGACCGCCTTCTTGGCTGGGTAGCCCTCCGCCGCCAGGTACTTCTCAGACCATTCGTTCGATGTCTCCATCACTCTGGCCCATGTGCCCGCGATCGCGTTGCCCTTCTTCTTCTCCGTGCTGAACTTGAACGCCTTCTCCTCCAAGGACTCCCACATGAGGCGCTCCTCCCTGTCAAGAGCCGACTCCTTCGGGTCGGCGCCGAAGTCGTCACCCAGAGGCTTCTCCGCGGTCTCAGGGCGCATCGCGCGCAGCTGCACGAACAAGGAGCCCTTGTAGAAGTCCTGGAAAGTCTTGCCCATCTCGTCCAAGTCCGCACCCGTGTCGGATGCGACCAGCTCGTCGAACTTCTGCTTGAGCTTCTCCACCAGCTGCCCCTTGCTGATGCCGCAGTTGCCATCGAGAGGTGCCCGCGCCATCTGGTCGATGCTCGGCGCTGTCATCGCCTGCTGCTTGTTGATGTGGCTGCTCTCGATTGGCTGCTGCAGGCGCTGGCCCACCAGCTGCGGCGGTGCCGTGAGCGGCCGCTGCGAGCGCGGATGCGCTGGCACGCGCTCCTCCACGCGTGGCGGGCTCACGAGGCGATTACTCTGCCACCTTTTGGACTTCTTGGTCTCCACTTGCACATCGTCTGTCAGCGACCGCTTGAAGGATGGCAGCACTGGCGTCTCCTGCTCGTCCGAAGTCTGCTGCGAGAGCCCGAGCGGCAGCTGCGAGCCCGAGTCCGCTGGATTGTACGATGGCGTGTCCGCCAGCTGCGGCGTCTCTGGCGCTGGTACCCAGCTCGCTGACCTCGGGCGCGACGTCGGCGAAGTGGTGGCAATGGCTTGCAGCGGCTCCTGAGGAGACCAAGCGAACGCAACAATCACTGTGGTCATGGGCTCCTCGGGTGAGGAGCCCACCACCCGACCAGGTCATGTTGCTGTCCGTTTGGCCCTCCTGCCCTCGTCCGAATCGATCTGCTCCACCGAGGGCGTGGGCGGAGGCGGGCCAGGGGGCGTCGCAGGACTCGGGGCGGCCGGGGGCGGCAAGCTGCTCCTCGGCTCCTCGGCTGGCTGCATCTTCGCTGCGCGCCGCTCCTCGGCTGGCTGCATCTTCGCTGCGCGCTGCTCCTCGGCTGGCTGCATCTTCGCTGCGCGCCGCTCCGCGGCTGGCTGCATCTCTGCGCGCTGCTCCTCGGCTGGCTGCATCTCTGCGCGCTGCTCCTCGGCTGGCTGCTTCTCTGCGCGCTGCTCCTCGGCGGGCTGCTTCTCTGCGCGCTGCTCCTCGGCGGGTGACGCCTTGGCGCGCAGGTGGTGCACCGCAGCAGCCGCGCCCTCCTGGCATGGCAGCGTCTGGTCCAAATCCATGGCGTCGAATGCGTCCTGGATCGCCTGCTCCGTCACGGAGCGCGCGCGTGCCTCCTGCATGGCGTCTTGCACCATGGTGTCGACGCCCTTGGGCTCGACCTCGGTGTCGATGCCCTTGGACTCGACCTCGGTGTCTGAGCCCTCGACAGCGCCGACTGCCGCCTTTCGGGGGGGGCAGTGCTGGAGGGAGGTGCGGTGCAACCGTCATGCTCATCATCATCATCCTCATCATCATCATCCTCATCATTAGGATCGCCATCCACCTCATCATCATCATCAGCGTCATCCTCAGTGTTCTCATCATCCACATCCCCCCACCCCTGGATCCGACTTGGGCTCGATTTGGGCCCGATTTGGACGCGTCTAAATCGGATCCAAATCGGCCCAACACTGCACCCATGCGTGCTCCACTCGGCACACCCAGTACAGCGCGCAAGGCGCCCACCACGTGCGCCCACCACGGGCGCCCGCCAGGCGAAACCTCTGCGGACCCGCCCCGCACTCGGAGCCCCCGCGAAGCGCCCGCGCACGTCCACAAGGCGACACCTCGGCGGGCCCCAGTCGGGCACGCCCCCCTGCAGGCGGATTTCGGAATGAAAATGGCAAACCTACGCTGCGTATCCAACACATACATATATACATACACACGTGTAACGACTTCACAACACCAGCTAACATCTATACACATGTATAACGGTACGCCATGGACCAATCCATGACGACATATACAAGCACATGGTTACAAACATATATATATATATATGTGTGCACATGTGTACATGCATAAACAAACATCTATTTGATGAAAATATACATATACCAAATCAATAACTACATACGTACATACATATCAAACTTCCGCTGGCCTGCTCCATCTCCCTCGCGAGCGTGTCGAGGCCCGTCAGTTCGGCCCCCTTGGAGGTGGAGGTGGGGGAGGTGGAGCAGGAAGATGAGGAGGGTGCCAGCGTGCCACGCCGACGACGACGACGACGACGACGAAACATACGACGACGACGACGACTGCGACGTAGGAGGAGGAGGAGGAGGAGGAGGAGGGGGAGGAGGAGGAGGAAGAGGAGGGGTAGGAAGAGGAGGAGGAGGAGGAGTAGGCGGAGGAGGAGGAGGAGGAGGAGGAGGAGGAGGAGGAGTAAAGGGAGAAAGGGCAGGGATGGGCAATTTTGCCCCCCCCAGCGCCAGCGGCACGCGGACCATCCACGCGCGGATGTCCTTGTACCGCGGCGAGGGCGACCCCCCGCTGCGGTGCGGGGTCATACAATCCCTCGAGCCACAACGGGCTGAAGACGGGGACGGAGAGGCGAAGAGGCGATCGTGACGAGGAGGTGAATACGAAGACTAACAAGAGAAGACGCACTTAGATACGAGAAATGGACGAATCCTGGGGCAGCATCAGCATGCGGGGGCATCTAGCAACATCAGCAACATCAACATGGGGGGGCATCTGGGGCAACATCATCATGGGGGGTGGCATCGGCACGGGGGCAGCACTAGCAAGACGGGCACTATATATAGACGCTGATCTGTATTATCCCTAATTGTGGTGATATTCTTGTTCAATTCCCTCATCTGTCTCCTGCCTCCCAGGGGTGGCTCTAATGGTTAGGAGGAGTAGAAAGGGATGATGAATGGGTTATGAGGGGATAGAAAAGGGGCCTTCCAGGACGTTGCGATGGGGCCGCGGTGAGTTTGAATGCTGAAGAACACAACAAAAATATGTAATGGGTATGATCTTACGTAAGGGTCTTATTCTCTGAAAATCAGACATGTTAGAAACTAAGAAGCTACTTGCCCGATCTTAAATTAAGATCCTGCCGGCCTCTGGGCACGGCGCGTGGCATCCGGCACTTTCGCTGCTCAGCGAGATGTGGGTGGCGAGGACGGCCCCGACGGTGCTGCCGACTCGTCTGATGAGTCCGTCTCGCAGGTGTCCCACGCTGCTGTGGCCCCGCCCGCTGGTGGAGGTCCGCTGGCGCCGCCACCGGTTGCGCCGCCGCTGGCAGCGCCACCGCCGCCTGGCGCTCCGGCCGCTGCAGTGCCGGCTGAGCCCCGCACGACGCCGCCGCCGCTGGAGGGGGGCGAAGGCGAGGGCCGACGGAGGCGTCTCGCCGAAGGCGAGTCCGCGGCCGCGGCCGGGCCTGTGGCCGCTGGGCGGGATGGCCGCACGGCGGAGGTGGGCAAGCCCCTCCCCCCCAGCGCCCCCCGTCGGGGCCCGGGGGGGGCGGCGAGGCAGCCTACGGGCCCCACCCCGCTTCCCGCTGCGAGTGCGGCGGATGCCGCGGCCGCCGCTGCTAAGGGCTTGAGTGCCCAGACCCCAAGGGCGCTCCACCCCGGAGTAGACCCATCAAAAGAAAATAAAGATGGGAATCCCCCCACGAGGCGGCCCCCCCTACCTAGCCCATCGGGCTATGTCGCCGTTGACTCCCCCGCCTCGTCGCCACGGCCGGATCCACCTCGGGAATCTGCCCCCGGAGCGCAGGCCGTCCCCGCCGTGGCGTTCCTCGAGCAGAAGCACCTGGAGGCCGCCGTGCAGGCCGCCCTCGCTGAGAGCTCGGCCGAGCCTGCTGCGGAGCATCGGCACGGCGAGGTGGGGGAGGTCGTTCGGGGGGCGCTATCAGCGGCAGCCGGCCCCCTCGATGCTCAGCGAGATGTTGACAGTGAAGCTGGAGCCCGCTATCAAGAGCTCCCGGACCCCGATCAGCCCGCGCGTGAAGTGCTAGCAGTGGCAGCCGGCCCCCTCGATGCTCAGCGAGATGTGGATGGTGAAGCTGGTGCCGATGCCGAGTCTGCAGTGACAGTGCCAGTTGCCCATTCGCCGTCAGAGCCGGCCCAGGCTGCAGCCGTCCCGCCCGAGGCTGCCCCGCCACGTCGGACAGAGATGCAGCGAGTACAGCGCTGCAGGCCCACTTCGGCCAGCCAGGCTGCGGATCTAGAGATCCGCCTCCTTTATCAGCATGTGTCCCGGCTGACACGCATCCTGCTCAGCCTCGAACGGACGGCTCCGGATTCCCCGCTCGTGCAGAGTCACCGTGCTAGAGTGTGCGAGCTACAGCGATTGGTGGCAGAAGCGGAGGCCAGGCGCGCAGCCTTGACTCCCACCGCCTCCGAGCCCGCGCCGGTGCTGGAGGCGCACGTGCAGCGCGAGCCCGTGCAAAGCGACGTCGTCGTGGTCTCGCCGATCTACCCGGCTGCTGCGACCCCGCCTGTTGCTGGAGGTCGCAGAGGCGCGGTCGCAGAGGCGCACGTCGCCCCGTTGGCCCGCGCAGCGGCAGTGGGCAGGCCCCCCCCCCAGCGCCCCCTCTCGGGGCCCGGGGGAGGTGGCGCGGCAGCCTCTGGGCACCAGTCGGGCGGCCGAAGGCGCTGCCTGGAAGCGGATGTGGGGGTCCACAGAGGCACCTGGGGCTGCTCGGGGACTTCCTCCCAGTCGCCCCCCCGTGCTCCCGGCGAGCCTGACCACGGCGCCTGGGGCGAGCTGCCCGCCGCCGCACGCTGCCGACCACTCCCGCGCGGGCCGCGCGGCTGAGGCCCGCCCCGCGACTGCCGGTGCCCTCGCGCGGCTCGCCGCGAGCCACGCGGCCGCCCCGACGCCTGGAGCTGGAGAGAGCGAAGTCCCTTCTGCGCCCGCCGAGCTTGAGCGCGTGATAGGGCTGCCATCCAGCCGGCCGCCCTTTCGGAAATACGTTCTGGCGTTGGGAATGAGCTTGCGGTGGAAATGGGTTCGAGTGAAACGTGTCCGGGAATCTAGCCATTCGCCACCATGCAGCAGAGTGTGCGAAGACATGTTTCTGATGCGTTTGTTTTGGTGGGTGCGTCCAGGACCTCCGACGATGGCGCTTCGATAACCGTGCTGCTGTGTATCTCTATGCGCATCGCTCTTCGACCTCGTCGCGAGGGTGCGAAGTTGTCCTTCCCTCGCTCAGGTACGACATTTATCTTGGCAAGATTTCCGTGTGGTAATTCCCGTTGTGGTGCTCCACGCGGCCTATTTTTTGCGCTCACGAGAATAGGAGGTGATTGGTCTGCGTCCCAACCTTCTCCCTCCCTCCCGTCATCATGTCACCTCCCCCCCTCCACCCTTCCCCTCCTCCTCCCGAGTGGCCGAGAGCCACGACTCGGCAGTTCGATTCTTTGTTCGACCCGATGCCGGCCGCTTGATTTGGAGAGATTGTTTGAGGTGAGGGAGGATAGGATGAGGAGATCTGCATCACGCTCGTGCCGACGTGTGCCGTCTGCCCCGTCGCAGGTTACGAGCAGGAAGTTTACGGTTGCGTCCCAGCCTTCTTCACTCCTCCTCGTTCGCTCCACCCCCGATTCAGCCCGTTTCTGCCATGCGCCGCCGCAGCGCTTTTTCCAGCAACGGTTCTCGTACGCCTGAACCAGGGGTGTGTGGCGATTTGTGCCAGTGCTCTCAGAGCAGCCAGAGCGTTTGCACCCGTGCGGCACACCTTTCTTAGCTGGGGCATGTCCGCTGCTGTTTCGTGCGCTCCGCGTGTAGCTTCTAGGCATGTGTATACGGGGGGATGATGGATCATCACGACATCACGAGAGCAAAGCAGTTCGGTCTGTGTCCCAGCCTTCGCTCAGCTCCGTGCTACGAGAGCAGGAGGAGTTCGGTCTGTGTCCCAGCCCCCCCTCCCTCCTTCCCCTCAGCCGAGTGCCCTGGACGAGGCGCGCACGTCATATTTGTTGCCGCCTTTAGCGTTCGCCGTCCAGTCGCTTATTATGGGGGGTAGTAAGGAGAGGTGTGATGTGGTTTGGGTGGGGCTGGGCCCCTTGCTTCGGTTCGACGCGTTCCGTCCGCTCTGTCGCGGGGGCCCCCTCGTACTGTACTGTGCTTGTAGACTTGGTGCCCATGCAGATCCATGCTTTTTAGGTCAGCCAGCCTGCCTGTCTGTTCTTCAAAGTTTCTGCTAGCTGCAGCGCCGCCCTCAGCTGACAGGCATCTGCTTCATCAGCCGTGCAAAAAAATCCTCCCTCCTCCTCTTCCCTCCTCTTTCTGGATATTGCGGTGTTCGGGCTTTACTTTCCACCTCGGCCGCGAGGGGTGCACGGTCGGCCGTATTATTTCGCTACGGTTTCTCGATTGGCCACGTGGATTCGCAAAGTTTTTGCTGATTTGAATACTCGGGCTCGTGTCCTACTTATTTTTTGCATGGATTTGAATGATGGGATTGGGCTCTCTCGGGAACAAGATCGGTGGACTTATAATGACTCATCGGTCGTCACTGAAGATTTAGCGACTCGGGGGAACCTGGGGGGGGGTGCTGGACAGTTAGTACGGGAGGTGATGGAGGAGAATGGGATGGCATTGCTTGGCTTACGCAGCGTCATTGAGCCGACGTGGTACGACAAGGATGGAGTTGCGAGTCGTGTCGATTATATTGTTGGCCCTGCTGCCGCGTTGGGAGGGGCCTTATAAGCGCCCTCGGGACCACGCACCTGTTCACTGCAACTTTCGGTGGGGGCATGCCGAGCCCAACCTGCAGCAGCAGACTAGAATTTCTTGAAATTTTGAGGCTATGAGGTCCCGAGAGGCTCGTCGCGAATTTATGTCTTGTGCAGGAGAGGCTATTGCCAGCAAAGAGGTCGAGCTCGAGGGCTTCTTGAAGGCTGGCCTGCCAGACGCTTACTTCAACTGTTTGAACGAGATACTTCGTTGCGCTGCAGAGCCGTCTTTTGGCGGCACTCTTTATGCGGCTTCCCCAGAGTACCGACGGCAGGCGGATGAGAGAGTCGCACTGCTTCGTGAGCGGCTCCGTCTGCGTTCGTCTCTACAAGATGCCGGCACGGAGGAGGGGGGGGAGGCCATCAAGCAAGCGTTGAGAGCTAGTAGTAGAGCCTGTGCTAAGCTGCGCAGGAAGCACTATTTGGAATGGAGGGAGGGGGTGGTTACGGAGCTGGAGGAGGCGTGGCGGGCACGGAATCACAAGGAGGCACATCGCCTCATTCGCTTACTGGCATCTCGTGGGAGGGGCCCTCGCGGTAGGAGCTATCGTCACATGCAGGGTGCCGCGCTAACTTCTGATGAGTGGTTGAGTGTTTGGGCCCTGGCAGGACCGAGAGGGGGGATGGAGGTGGAGGAGATTGCGGAGGACGAGGAGTGCGAGGAGGTGGGCCAGAGCGGTTATTATGGCGCCTTCAGCGTAGAGGCTATGACAGATTTGATTGGTATTGGTAGTTATCTTCGTAGGGCCCCCAAGAGACGTTCATGCCCGCCATGGTCTCTTCCAGGTGAACTGTGGGGAATTGTCATTGATCCTGAATTTGGGCTCGCGCCAGATCGATTAGGGCTTGGGGCGGACAAAGAATTGGACTCCTACTGTTTTGTATACGGCTCTGCATCGGGGCCTTCAGTGTGTTCGTTTCGCTGGACGTTTTCCACGGCTCTGGAACAGAAGTTTCGGATGTGGGCTTCCAAAATCGTCTGTGCCAGGGCCCAAGGGAAAGCGTGTGATCCACCTTCTCGACCCTCTGGGAAAAGCTTGGCTTGCCGCAGCTATTGCCTGAAAGCGACCGCTTCCCTTGGGACCTTCGGACTGCGGTTTCTCAAGAGGCCGACGAAAGGAAGGGGCCATGTTGGTTATTCAGTGTACGTTACATAGGCTTCGTGTTTCAGGAGATTCCGCCAGCTGGTCCAACAAGGACCTCAGCAACGCTTTCGCGTCTACCAGCTGGGACGCGCTCGAGCTGGCCAATTCTCTCTTGCTTGAGCCCGAGGATCAGCGTTTTGGGCTTGATAGAGTAAGATCAGCTACTATTCAGTTGCCAGCGTCGGACAAGAGGCTTCTCGTGAAGCCCAAGTGCGGGGCTCTTATGGGCGACCCCTATGCAGTAGAAAGTTTTGGCCGTGCTTATGCTGCTCGAGTGGATTGCTGGAGCGAACAACTCTTGGACTGCGTTGACTCGGAGAGTCTGCTAGCAGCTGAATGCCCAGCCACGCATCAGCACAGGGACTTGAGTCTCACCAAGTATGCTGACGATTTGACCAAGTTGCATGTTGGAGGTGGTCCCGACTCTCCTTTGCAAGACGCAGGGTTGGCAGAACTTAGCAGCATAAACGAGTTTTCCAACGCGCGACTAGACGAGCACTTATCTACGGGGGGATGGGAGCAGAACGTTACGAAGCAGAACACCATCATTAGTCTGACGGGGAAGGGGTCCGTGGATGCCAACCGACGTCTGCGAAAGGATGGGGACGCTCTTTTCTCTGGCGGAGTTCGCCCCGCCATGCGAGTTCTAGGAGCACAGGTTCACAGTTCTGGAGCACTGGCGCCTGAGATCAACAAGAGAATAGTAGCAATAAAGTCGGCCTTTCATTCCTTGGGCAGGTTCTGGTCTACTCCTGGGGTACCCCATCGGCTTAAAAGGTCTTGTCTACTGGGGGTCCAGAACGCTGGGGTATCTAATCTTGAAGCCTTTCTCGTCACGGAGAGCCAGTGCAATAAGCTCGACTCGGCGATCGTTCGGTATTGTCGCGTTGCAATGCACGGTGCCAGTTTTGAAGGCGAGCGGCACACGCAGACCTTGTCGAATGCGAAGGTGCTCGGGCACTGGCGCATGGTCCCAACTTTCACCGAGCTCAGGATCCGCAGGCTTGGATGGCTTGCCCAATTTGTTCAGTTTCCTCGCAGGAACTCGCAGATATTGGCTGCGATGTTCGGCACCTTGCCCACGGACGAGCGGCCTCAATTTGATTACATGGGACGCTTGACAGCATGCGCTAACCCGTGGGCCAGGACATTTTACGCTGACCTGGAATCGCGTTCGTCTCTAGGAGAATGAGAAACATTACTAACACGACTTCAGGGGTCTTTCCTCGCTCTCTTCTGGGATAAGAATCTTGGGGGGGACTTTTGCAAGATCGACGTTGCCCAGTTACGACGCAAACAGCACGCTGTAGCTATACCTCCCCCTGAATACGAGTCCCCTTTGGATCAGGTTCTCGAGCAGGAGGTGGTGGAAGGGGTTGTGGTCAGATGGGTATGTGGAGTATTCATGGAGGAGGAGGGCGAGGACGGTACGGAGACTGGGAGAAGATGTAGGTGCAACGCCAGGCTTGGGGATACGAAGTCGGCTCTCAATCATCTGCGATTTCATCGCCACCTACGTTCTTTGGGCCACGTTCTATGTGTTACCAATCAGTGTCCGAGTTGTTTGGAATTGTTTTCCTGCCGCGTGACTGCGGCTCGACATCTGGCGGGGTCTATGGTCCGAGGGTGCTGCTATGCTGGAGGGGGTCACTCACAGGAGCCACTGCAGGAGCCCGATGACCTCTTATGCAAGATATGCGGCTACCATGCCTCTGAACCCCCCAATTGCCAACAACATGTCTGTAGTCATTTACCTCAAGTGTTGAGGGTGCACGACCGAAAGCAGCACAGATATCTTGACGAGCAGCTACTCGAAGCTGATGCCAGAGTCTCAGGCGCGCCCCGCTTGGATGGGCAAGCGCAGGGACGGAGGCCCCGCTCACAAGGAGCCCAGGCGAGGGGGCGACGACCGCGGAGTCGGCTCGCAGCAGGTCGCGGTCGTCGGCGGCGCCAAGGGCGCCAACAAGAAGCATGCGTTAGAGGAGCTCGTGGTGGTCCTGGCCATGCTGGTGCTGACGGACGAGGCGCAGTTGAGGGCGATGCTGGGCGCGGCGCACGACACTTTCCTCACGCCGCTCGACGCCGCCGTGGCCCAGCGCACGCTCGAGGAGGGGGCCAACTTCAACACCGAGGCGGGGGAGAGGCGCCAGAAGCTGTCGGAGGCCGCGAAGAAGGGCGAGCAGCTCGAGTTGCCCAAGATGCGCGCCCCCTTCATTCGGACCTTCGTGGGGCTGATCGACGGACTCCTGGACAAGGACGAGGCCTACGAGGGGGGCGTGCTGAAGGCTGGCCGCCAGGTGCTGAAGACCTACTGGGACCAGAAGGTGCTGAAGGCCGCCTCGCCGAACGAGCTCCACGAGATGGTGCGCTACTGCCGAGTGCAGAGGCTCAAGACGAAGAACGCCAAGCAGGCCGAGCAGGTGAAGATCCAGTTTCTGCTGGACACTACGACGAACGACGGGGTGGTCTTGCCCAAGGCCATCCGCGAGGCGCCGGTGGAGCAGGGCGCAGAGAAAACGATAGGAGGGGCTCCCCGTGGCGTACTCGTGAGGGAGGCTCAGAGGCTTCTGGATCTGGTGAAGTAGCAGTGACGGCAGAAGCTTCTGGATCTGGTGAGGCCGCGACGGCCCCTGTTGTAGAAACTCCAGGTCAGGTGCTACTTAGAGTTGCTTCCGAGATGGGGGTTACCAGAGGTCTCCGCGGGCTCTCTCCCACTAGGCCCGCCAGACTTGCGCCTGACCTGGAGGCTCGTTCAAGAGATAGTGTCGTGCAGGGTTCTAGGGCTAGCAGCAATTTTGTTTCTTTGGGGGTGGGCCATGATTGGAGGTCCAGTCGCCATGCTCAGAGGCTCCTGAACCGAGGGTTGCTGAGTGAATCGGCGGCGCAGCAGGTCTCGGGACTAGCTGCAGCGTCCACCCCCCTTACTCTTCTTCCTGCTGCGATTCCTGCTCCTCCTGGCCTTGAGCCTCCTCCCTTCTCGCCTGCTGCTGCTGCTCACCCATCTCCAGTTTACTTTCCTTCGGCTCCCGAAGTGGGGCCAGCCATCGCACTCCCCCGCCCGCGCCCGTCAGGCAAGGGGAAGGGGCGGCACCGCCCAGGCAGGTAGTTCGGTGCGGTGCCGAGGGCGGCAGCCTGAAGGCTGCGCGCCTGCTGGGCCCGCCGCCAGGCCCGTGTCGGCCCCACAAGGGCGCCGATCAGCGCGCGGCGGCGTGTCGAGACAGCCTCCGCGCGGAGAACCCAGGCGCCACCTCCCTCTCTGCGGCGCGCTCTTTCAGATTGTAGTTTGCAGTCAGTAGAGTTGTCGCGGATCGGCGCCCCACGGTCCTACCCTATCCTATCCTCCTTTCGTGGGAGAGGGAGGGGGCGAGGAGGAGGAGGAGGAGGAAGAGGAGGAGGGGGAGGAGGAGGAGGGAGGAGGAGGAGGAGGAGGGAGGAGGAGGAGGAGGAGGAGGCGGAGGTGGAGGCGGAAAAGGAGGAGGAGGAGGGAGGAGGATGAGGAGGAGGAGGAGGAGGAGGAGTTGGCGTATATTGCCCCGCCCCGTCCAAAGGGTAACCCAGGCCCCCCTCGGGTCATGATAGAATCATGACGAGCGGACTGGTCGCCATTTTCGGCCTCCGGGGGCCCTTCCCGGGCCTCTTCCTCCTCCTCCTCCTCCTCCCCCTCTTCCTCCTCCTCCTCCTCCTCCTCCCGCTGCCCGGGCCTCGGGGCCGTCAACTAAATGGCTCGGGATGAAGCGCGGGTCTCGGGGCATGGATCCAGGCCTCCTGAGGCTCTGGGGGGTCGACGTCATGGCAAAATGTCATGGCAAAAACACGACGTCGGAGGTCTGGGTACCGAATCTCCTGCTCCCCAGACCTTTCCCGAACCCGAATCTGCCACAGTGAGAAGCCACAGGAAGGACTCGACGCTGTGCACGGCCGCCCTTGTACCTTTGCGTTTTCGACCCTCCCTGGGCCAATTGAGACGTCCTACTAATTGGGACGTCCAATGGCCTTGTCTTCCTGCTGTGGATTTTGACTGTACTCCCAGGACCTCTCCCAGGGTGCGTCTTGACCAGGACTTGCTGCAGCAATCCACCCGCGGCCACGAGGGTGCTGCAAGACGGGCGGCGGTATCCACTGAGATCTGGCGGCGCGACCCAAATGGCACATTTCCGAGGCGGGAATTTAGCCATATCCACCGCCTGGAGGGTTAGTTTTCGGAGCCTCGGCAGGCGGTGGATGTGGATATATTCGGGCCCCCGGGGGCCGCAATATATCCAAATCCACCGCCCGCTGGGGCACCAGGACGTCGGTTCCCAGGCGGTGGATATGGATAACTCCCCGCCTCGCAGCATCGCTAGTTCAGAGTCATAGACCCCGTCTTTCCGCTGCACCCTCCGAGCCGCATCGATCTCTGAGGGTCCCTGCTCCCGAAGCCTGGCGGCGATGCGTGGGTCGGGCCCGTCCCCCTGCAGAGGGGGGCCTTCGGCCGAAAGGTACAAAAGCCAGTCAAACAATGTTCAACACATGCCCCCAAAATAGCCAGAACATCGTCCCCAGACCATTTCTGCACTATTCTTAAGCATACCTCAGAGAGACACGCCAGGAGGAGGAGGAGGAGGAGGAGGAGGAGGAGGAGGAGGAGGAGGAGGAGGAGGAGGAGGAGGAGCGGCGCCTGCCTCGACAGAGTCGAGGCGCCAGGGCCTGCTCTCCCAAGGCCTGCGCGTCTGGCGCGGTGCCGCCGGCCCCCGGCGTGTGGCGCGGCGCCGCGGCGCGCGGCGAGGCCGCGGCCGAGGCCTGCGGCGCGGAGGGAGGAGGAGGAGGAGGAGGAGGAGAGGAGGAGGATGAGAAGGAGGAGAGAGGCGGAGGAGGAGGAGAGGGGAGGAGGAGGAGGAAGAGGAGGAAGAGGAGGAGGGGGAGGGGAGGAGGGGGGAGGAGGAGGAGGAGGAGGAGGAGAGGAGGAGGAGGACGAGCCGGCCGGAGGTCGGTGGTCAAGTCTCGGCCTACGTCGGGCCTGTCCGGGCCTCGGGGGGCGCTAGTTTTTCGAGTCCGGCCCCCGCGCTTCCGATCGGTGCCCCGCCCTGCGGAGCATGCTGAGGACTGGTTGGGGGGCCGGTGTCTCCGGGGGGCCTTCGGAAGGCCTGCTGTGGTGTGCATTACTCGTTCTGGTAGTTGTGAGGAAGGGGTGGATCTGAACTCGATCTTAACTTGATCATGCTAAGTTGAGATTCCAGATCTTAGCTTGATCTTCCAGATTTTAATCTGCCAGATCTTACACAACTTGAACGGTCAATTGTTTGTTTGTTTGTTTGTGTGTTTTTGGGGAAGCGTTTTTTTTTCAGCGTGCAAGTTACGGTGAAGTTAGGTTCTGGAGTGGTTCTAATTGTGGAAATTGTGTTCTAGTTAGTTTTGGGTTGTTTTCGTGGAAAAAAACATGCGTTGCGAACATAGGTGTTCTACCATTTCTTATTGTTTAGACACACAATGCGTTATGTCTGCCCCGATAGCGTTGTATTGTGTTTTGTTCCTCGAGCGCTTTGCGATGCATTCAATCATGCGCTTCGCGCCCCCTTCGTCTCCTCCTCCTTCTCCTTCTCCTCCTTCGCCTTCTCCTCCTTCCAACGTGCCAAGCTCCTCCTCCTCCGTCTCCTCCTCCACCTCCTCCTCCTCATCCTGCTTCTCCTCCTCCTCCTCCTCCTCCTCCTGGAGCCTGGAGCGTGAAGGTCTGTATTTCCTCCAGGATGACGAGGAGGAGGAGGAGGAGGAGGAGGAGGAGGTGGAGAAGGAGGAGGAGGAGGAGGAGCTCCCCCTCCCCCTCCCCCTCCTCCTCCTCCTCCCCTCTCCTCCCCCTCCTCCTCCTCCTGCTCCTCTCTCCTCCCCTCCCCGTCTTGCTGCTGCTCTCCTCCTCCTCCTCCTGCTTCTCTTGCTCTTCTCCTCTCCTCCTCCTCCTCCTCCTCTCTCCTGTCCCCTACGCCCCCCCCATTCCCCAATGCGCCCTTAACGCCCCCCATTCTTTTGCCAGGTCTCCTCCTCCTGCTTCCTCCTCCTCCTCCTCCTTCTCCCTTCTCCTACCCCTCCTCCTCCTTTCCTCCTCCTCCTCCTCCTCCTGCTCCTCCTCCCTCGTCTGTCTGTCTGCTTGTTCTTCGTCCCTCCCCATCCCTTCTCCTCCCCCTCCCTCCTCCTCCCTCCGCATCCCTTCTCCTCGGCGCTCATCTTTGCCTCGTCCTCCTCCGGAGGCAGACGAGGGAGGAGGAGGAGCGGAGGAGGAGGAGGAGGAGGAGGAGGAGGAGGAGGAGGAGGGGGAGGGGGGAGGGCGGGGAGGTGGAGGAGGAGGAGGAGGTACCAGGATGGAGAAGGAGGAGGAGGAGGAGGCAGAGGAGGAGAGGAGGAGGAGAGGAGGTGGAGGAGAGAGAGGAGGGAGAGGGCTGGAGGATGAAACAGGGAGGAGGGGAGGAGGGACGAGAGGAGGGAGGATGATGATGAGGAGGAATGAGGAGGAGGGAGGAGGAGGAGGAGGAGGAGGAGGAGGAGGAGGAAAGAGCAGCAGCAGCAGTTGGAGGAGGAGGAGGAGCAGGAGGAGGAGGAGGAGCAGGAGGAGGAGGAGGAGCAGGAGGAGGAGGAGGAGGAGGGGGGACCGTAGCCATTTTGGCTCATGCCGCTCAGCATCGAGCGAAAGCCCCTTTGTTCAAGCCGGCATGGTGATGGTTCCCTCGGCCAGAGCGTTTGGTGGCGAGCGTTGCGTTGTTGATGCTGAAGGCTATGGGCAGGGTTGCCAGTCGGGCGATCCTAGGAGGAGTCGTGCGGCGCGTTCCGCCGCCGCGAGGAGAGCAAAGGAGAGCGTGGATGCTGCAATTCGGCGCTCGAGCCGCCAGCTGGAGGAGGCGCATTCCCTTGTTGTCGCCCTGAAGTCGAATATCCCCTCCATGACTTTCGGCGTGTCGATTTGCGAGGACTTGCGAGCCGAGTTGCAGGCCAGGCTCAAGTTGACTATTCCTGTGCTGGCGGCTGGCCTTTCGGGATCGAAGGTGTCGGGAGTGGCGAGGGCTCGGCGTAACATAGCCTCGCGCGACTTCGAAACGCCTGCCACGACCATCGAGAAGGCTTCGCAGTCCGAGCTGAACGCCATCCAGCGGCGGCCTGGGGGCCATAAGGCTATGCTGCATGCGGTTGCGGCCAGGGCGCCAGCAATCGCCCCCTTCCCCCACCCCGTCTCCGTGGACGCCGTCAGGGAGGAGAGCGGGGAGAGCGAGATGGAGTTGATGGCAGCCGTTCAGCCTGCGCCCCAGGCTCCTGGTACGCGGTGCACGGGTGGTGCGATCGTTTTCTCGTCTGTTGCCGTATCACCACACGCTGAGCGCCGTGCTGGATGGCCGCCACGTGGCACGGGGACCCCGCGGCTTCTGGCGAAGCCGTTCGTGCTCCGAGCCGAAGCGGAGTGCTTTGTGCCGCTGAGGGGGCTCCACGAGCAGATGAGCATTCGGGCCCCTGCGGGGGGCGGCTGCCCGGCTGCTGGGGCCGCGGCGGCCGTGCGGGACATTCGGGCCCCTGCGGGGGATGACTGCCCTGCTGCTGACGCCGCGGCGGCCGTGCGCGACGGTGAGACCGTGTACATCTCCGAGCGTCTCGTGGAGCTGGAGCAGTGGGCGGCCGCTGCGTGCTCATCCACAGGGCGTCCGTTTGTTCGGCGACAGCAGCGGCTCGGCGATGCCAAGTTCAGCGGGGTCCCTGGCATCGGGCCGCCGACCGACGCTTCGTGCAAGCAGCAGTAGCCTATGTTTCGTGCTGCAGGTATTCGCCTCGTGCCTGTCGCCGCATTTCTCTGTATTTTGCTGCTGCAATTGAACATGGGAAGCTGAGTGACTCTGCCAATGCACTTTTGTTTTCCGTGAGTGACTTTTACCTTTGCATGTTGATTGGTCAATGCTCCGCTGCAGTGTATTGTCTTCGTGCTCGATTTGACCTTATCATCCATTTCTTCGTGCCCTCACTTGCTGTGTTGATGAGGCTTGCATTATGCCGTGGACCCCCTTCTGAGCTTCAGAGGTAGACCTGTCATGTGTTGCCATGCGGCGTTGTTCTTTCGTGGTGTTCATTGAATGCCGCACTGCGTATGTTGACCGTGTCTCCATGCCGCGTGCATGTTGCCCTCAATGCTTTGAGGAAGGCCAACCATAAAATGTTGCGCGTTTGACCCTCTGCTTCAGAGGTAGACTTGCTACAGCCATGTTCTTCTTTGTGAACTCGTGGAATGCACCTGGCGCCTCGGGACGTGCGATGATGATGATGATGATGATAATGATGATGATGATAATGATGATGATTATGATTATGATGATAATGATGATGATGATGATGATGATGATGATGATGATGATGATGATGATGATGATGATGATGATGATGAGGAGGAGGAGGAGGAGGAGGAGGAGGGGAGGAGGACGGAAGGGAGAGAGGGGAGGAGGAGGAGGAGGGGGGGGAGGTGAGGAGGAGGAGGGAGGAGGGAGGAGGGAGGAGGAGGAAAAGAGGAGGTAGGAGGAGGGAGTTTGGAGGAGGAGGTGCCTATGAGCAGGAGAAAGGGATGATCGGGAGCAGGGGTGGGGGGGGCGGGAGGAGGGGGCGGCGGCGGCCGCCAGCCAGCGGCAGGGCGGAAGAGGGGGGAGGAGTGGGAGCAGGAGCAGGAGAGGAGCATGAGCAGGAGGAGCGAGAGGAGGAGGAGGGAGGAGGGAGGGAGGACGAAGGTAAACCAGGAAGGGCGGGAAGGAGGAGGGAGGGTGGGAAGCGGGGGAGGGTGGATGAGGTGGATGAGAATTTTCGGAAGAGCAGGAGGCGCGGGGTGGGAGAAGGGGAGCAGGGGGGGGGAGGAGGTCGGGAGGAGAAGGGAGGGAGGATGGGGGGGGGGAGGAAGGGGGGAGGGAGCGGAGGAGGCGGGAAGTGGATGGCCGGGAGCTGAGGGGGGGGGAGGAGAAGGAGGTGGATTGGGGAGGGTGGGAGGAGGATTGTGGAGGAGGAGGAGGTGGAGGAGGGAGTAGGAAGAGGAGGGGTGAGAGGAGGAGTGAAGGATGAGGAGGAGGCGGGGGGGGGGGGGAGGAGGGAGGAGGAGGGGGGTGGTTGGAGGTGGAGGATGACCCCGGTACCCGATAACACTCGACACTGATGTTGTCGCAATGTTATCGAGTGTTATGGAGTTCGATAGCACTCGATAACACTCGATAGCACCTCGACAGCGCCTCGATAACATTTCGATAGCATTGTCATCGATGTGTTGTCGGGGTGTCATCGGGGTGCTATCGGGGTGTTATCGGGGTGTTAGCGGGGTGGCATCGGCCTCCTTCCTCTCCCATCCTCTCCCCCTCCTCCCTCCTTCCTTCCATCCCTCCCTTCCTCCCTCCCTTCCTCCTCCCACCTCCTCCTCCCCCTGCTCCCCTCGCTCCCCCTCCGCCCCCTGCTCTTCCGAACATTCTCCTCCACCCCATCCTCCCTCCCCCTTCCCTCCCTCCCCCCCCCCCCTCCCCTTCCCTCCTCCCTCCTGGTTCCTCTCCCTTCTTTCCTCCCTTCCTCCTCCTCCTCGCACTCCTCCTGCTCCTGCTCCCCCTCCTGCTCCTGCTCCCCCTCCTCCCCCTCCTCCTCCTGCCGCTGCTGGCGCCGCCGCCGCCTCTTCCTCTTCCACCGTCCTGTTCCCTCCTCCTCCTCCTGCTCATGCCCCTCCTCCTCCAGCTCCCCT
>CAUYUJ010016463.1:232500-276684 GCA_963575745.1 Prorocentrum cordatum | reverse complement strand
AGGGAGAGGAGGAAAAGGGGGAGGAAGGAGAGGAGGAGGAAAAGGGGGGGAGGGAGGAGGAGGTGGAGGAAGAAGTGGAGGAGGTCGAGGATGGGGGGGTAGAAGGAAGAAGAGGAGCACTGTTCGGATCGTGATGCAGAGCAAAAAAAAACAAATAATGAGGAACACGATCCGGTGATCATGATGCTGTGGTGATGATGGCGATGGTGACGAAAAGAAGGCGATGCAGAAAGCAACGGCGGCCTGTCATGGTGGGGGCAACAGCGGTTGCAATAATGCTGATGCCGACGCAGCAAAGGATTATTAATCATTATGCGGCAGTGGCGATGAGGAAGAAGCAGGGGAGGAGGAAGGGGGAGGAGGAGGGGGGAGAGCGACGAGAGGTGGATGATTATTGTGATGATGATGGCGACGATAGCGATGAGTGGGGAGGGTGATGGCGATGGCGATGGCGATGGGTGCGATGACGATGGCGGTGACCAGGGGGAGGGGGAGGAGGAGGCGAGGAGGAGTCGGAGGAGTGGGAGGAGGAGGAGGCTGAGGAGGAGGGCGGTTGTGGGCGAGGAGCCCATGAATGTCGGAGTCTCTGCGAAGGTCGCGGCGGAGGGCGAGGGCTCCATGGATGGGCCAGGGCCCCATGGTCCAGGACGACCTGATGGGTTGCTTGGTATGTGGCGATGCCTGCTGTGGCGAGGGCCCTATGGACGGACGTGCCATATGCTCGTGGGCTTGCCACCCACATAGCCCCCCCCTGGCGTCGTCGACCCCCCCCCTTCGCAAATATTATAGCCCCCAACGAGATGCCCCCCCTTTCCGCCGCCGCCGCTCCACCCCTTACGCCCGCTGCTGCTGCTGCTGGTTGCATCTAGTGGCTCAAGCTGCTGGCCTGACGCACGCCAGGCGCTAACATACTGGGCGCTACAACTAGGCGCTAAACGATGTGCTGGGCGGGCTGCTGCCGCTGGAACTGCTGGTGGGGGGCTAATAATGCGAAGCGCATCAGCAACGACGAGGCTACTGCCATCACTTGGCAGTTCGCTGAAAGCTGCTGGGGCTGTGAGGATTCCTGGGTGGATGGCGCTTGGGTGGATTTCTGGGGCCACCACTCCAAGGCTACTGAGGCTGCCTACCAGTCCGGAGCTAAGTGGTTTCAGTTTCAGACTGACTACTACTTCGACCACGACGTCACCGTGGTTTTCGGCACAGGGGGCTACGACGGCGACGAGCATTACCAGTACTCTAGTAATGGGACCTACCGGCGCGTGCGCAGGGTGAAGATCCTCATGCAGTGAGTGAGGAGCGGGGCTACTAGGTACGTAGTTAGTCGCCAGGAGCAGCGCGGGGCTAGGATATGATGAGGAGGCGGGGCTAGATGAGGACGCAGTGCAGCAGCCCAGACAGAGCCCATGACAGACCTGGTTAGATGTCGAGAAGAAAAAAGAAGAGCGGAAGATATGGGAAGGAGGGAGAAGAAGGGGGTGTCGGGATGATGGTGGCGGTGATGATGACGATGACGACGAAGACGACGATGGCGAGGGGGGCGATGGGACTGCGTGAGGGAGAGAGCGAGTGTGGGCACCCATGGGCGAGGTGGAGGAGGAGGAGGGCCTAGGAGGGCGAGGGCGACTCTAGGGCGAGGAGGGCCTAGCTAGGAGGGCCCATGGGCGAGGTGGAGGAGGGCCTGGAGGAGGGCCTGGAGGAGGGCCTAGGAGGGCAGTACCACCTCTGGCGAGGACGACGCGCGAGGATTTTATTATCAGTTATGAACCTTAATTCCTGGGTGCCAGATGCTGGTGGGCTAGGTGCCAGATAGCGCGGTTAGACAATGAGGAGGAGGGGGAGCGGGAGGGAGAAGAGAAGGAGGAGGAGGAGGAGGAGGAGGAGGAGGAGGAGGAGGAGGAGGAGGAGGAGCAGGAGGTCGGGGGCCGGATGCGGAGGAGGAGAGAGGAGGCCGAGGAGGAGGAGCGGCGCGGCGGGCGGACCCGTCAGGAGAGCACGGCTCCGCCCGCGGCCCTTTGGCAGGTGGGCACGCGAGGCAGGAGGAAGCAAGGACGCTCAAGCACGCAACCCTGGCAGTGGATCTGCGCCGCCCTGTCCAGCGGGCAGGTTTTTTGTTCCTCAGGATGTCCGCCATCACGTAGTGATCAAAGAGGCTGAGCTCAGCACTTGGGGAACAGGTCGCGATCGATCCTAGCAAGATACTCGCGCCTGGCCTTGGTGATTCAGGGGGGGCGACAAGGACTAGGAGGTGGACGAGGGAGGGGAGGAGGGGGGGGCGGTCTGAAGCAGGAACGCAACCTTGGCAGTGGATCTACGCCGCCCTGCCCGGCGGGCAGGTGGACGAGGGAGGGGGGGAGGAAGGGCGGTCTGGAGAAGGAGGGGCGGATGACGACCAGTGAGGAGAATCCGACTCTGCCTCGCTCTACCCTCTCCAAAGAGCGACGGCAAGCAGAAGCGCGCTTGCACGAGGGAGGCCCCCGCCTCTGCCCCCTCCTCCCGCTGCGGGGGCCCAAAGCAAGACTCTTCCCCTTCTCAGTGCGTGGGCGCTGCCCCTTCCACATCGGACTGCAGCGGTGCTGCTGGACATCCGACGAGAAGCCTCCATGGCAACTCCTAGCCAAGCAACGCAAATCTCTCGAAATGTGGGCCCCGCACCTCCCAAATCGGAGGCAAGAAGGCGACTCACCAGCTAAGAAAGGACACATTAAGAGCCTGTGCCCCCTAGGCTCTTGAACTAAACATGACAATGGACTGTTGCGGCCTGGGCGGGCGAACCTGCTCTTGCGAGCCCTTGTGCTGTCCGTGCACGGCCACGCCAGGCAGCGGGCACACATCCATCAGGCATGGGCGAGAAATGCATGTCCATCTTCCTCCCCGGGATGGGGACGACGACGACCACGAGGCTCTGGAGGAGGAGGAAGAGGAGGAGCAGGAGGAGGAGCAGGAGCAGGTGGGGATGGGGCGGCGGCTGCCGAGAGCACGGCGGCCTCCCCCTCGGCAGGCTGCGCCACTCTGGCTCGAGCAGCGGGCGCACCTCTCAGGACCTCAGCCCCGGGCCTCGGACCCCTCTCAAATGTTCGTGCTTGCTGGCGCGTGGAAGTGCCAGCTGGGGCCCGCACAGTGAAGGCCTTACCGATTTGCAGAAAGAAAACGGCCAACCATCTGGCTTCCCACTCAAAATCGTCCGCTGACACGGGGGCCCGGGCACCGCAGAGCCACGGCCGAGCTGTGACGGGCGTGGGTCTGTAGCAGGGTACCGTTGCAAAACGCCCCGCAGCAATCGGCGCGCGTCGTGCCGAGGCCTGCGATGATGCACTGGCCCATGCAGCAGAAGTGCCTCGCGAAATCGGGAGCCCGACCACAGGGAGAATGCGGCCTGGTGCAATCGAAGTCGCATCGTCAAGACTGGGGCGCGGTGGGGTCGTGATGACCTGCCACGGGTGCATCTTCACCAGCGGCCCTCGACCAGATCTAGAACTTGGCGTCGTGAGAGTGTGAGACTTGTCCAGCTGCCTGAGGACCATAATCGAATCGGAGGCGGGGCGCCCTCGCCTCTCTCCTTTTGCAGTTCTGGCGTGGGTAAAGAGTTCAGCACAGCGCGCTGCCCCCGCAAAGCGAATAAGCAGCACAAAAGGCGCGCGAACGCTGTGAGCAGCGGCCAACTGCGAGACAGGGAGAGCGACAGGGAGAGAGGACCAACAAAAAACATCGAGAGAGAGAGATAATGACAGAGAGAGGGACAGGACTATCATATCTGATATCTGGCGCCCCCCGCTCGCTGGGGGTGCGAAGGCGTGTGAGGTGTTTGGCGGTCCCCCTCCCCCTATCCCCCTTCCAAAGAGCTCGCGATCCTCCCGAGTAGGAGAATGTTTGAGGTACCGAATGAATTTTCCGACTGCCCATCGGGGCGTGGGGGGGTCGGGGAGTCGGGGAGTAGGCCAGTCGGGGAGTCGGGAAGTCGGGGAGTCGGGGAGTCCCCCTCCCAAGGAGCTCACAATCCCGCTTAATGGGGAAGCAGGACAAGGGGGGGGTCCCCACACAAGATCGTCAAGGCACCTCTGCGGTCCAGGGAACCTCCAAATCCATTGTCAGTGGCCTCCAGCATGCCCAAAATGCCGGTTGAAATGACCCCAGAAAAGACTCTGACGGATGGACTTCAGAAACACACACACACACACGATGGCCTCAAGACTTCCCCAAAGGCAGCACCCACGACGCACGACAAGGGCCTCAAGAGGACCTACAGCTCGCGACAGTCATTGACTTGCCCTCGCATGGCGTCTCAAGAAGACAATCATTGACTGGCCCCCGCTGATATTCATATACATAGATGTGGAGGGAAAGAGAGAGAGAGAGAGGAAAAAAAACTGACAGACAGAGGGAGAGAGAGAGGAAGAGAGAGAGAGAGAGAGGCAGAGACAGAGAGAGAGAGAGAGAAAGAGAAAGCAACACAACGAATACACGAGAAAGAGAGGCAGGGGCAGAGGCAGAGGCAGTGGCAGAAACAAACAGAGCGAGAGAGAGAGAAACAAAAAAAAACATATATGTTCGCATGTATCGCCTTTCTCCGTGTTCTCTAAAACCCAAGGTGGCCAGCGAGGACCCCACACACCGAACCAACACGGCCAAAGAGGCCACGAAGAGGTCCCAGAGACGGCCCAAGATGACACCGAGACGGCCCGAAAGACCCCCGAAACGGCCACAAAGGCGTTCAAGAGGGTCCCAAGAGGAGCCCAAGAGAGGCCAAAGAGGGGGGACTCGCGAAAGCCTAAATGGCCTCCCCCAAAAAATGCCCCCAATGATCCCAACATGCCCCCAAATGTCCCCCCAAAAAAACCCACAGGGACTCCAAAACACCATGAACATCCAAATGGCTCCCACAAGGCCGCACACACCGCGCAACAGTGCTGGAGGAGGAGGGGGACGAATCAGCAACAGGCACCCGTGGCGGGATAGGTTTTTTTTTATGGCGCCTCGTTTTTTTGATGGCAGCATCCAGCGGTCATAACAAGCCAAACGCGTGATATTTCATCTCAGCATGACGAAGGGGCACAAATTGTCCGCTCCCAGCTTGTTGCAGCACCGTCGTTTAGGAAATCCAGAGGTGCACGCGTTTGCTCCCTTCGACGTTGCTTCGAGCATCATGTCAAAATCGGTCCGAATTCAGTTTCTGGCAAGATAGCTGCGTACAAAGTTCAGCACAAGCGGGAGAGAAGGGTTTGCAGCAGCAACTCCCCACCTCCGCAGCCAGCTGCGTCAGAGGCCCCACAGAGAGCCGTGCTAGCAGCACGCATTTTGAACTGTACACGCGTTGAGTGAAGGATCAAGTGAAGGTAACGAGGACGAGGGGAAGGAGGACGAGGAGGAGGAGGAGGAGGAGTAGGAGGAGGGAGGAGGAGGAGGAGGAGGAGGAGGAGGAGAGGCGGCGGGAGAAGGGAGGAGAGGGAGGAGTGCACAATGCTGCTCAATGGGAAGCTCCCCTGGCCCCGCGGCCCACAGGGCCGCATCTCGCGGGCTTCGATCCACGCAGATCTCGCGTCGGATCGGAGCCCGCTCCTCTGTGATGCGTTTCCTTCCCGTGGAACCCCTCCTGGAGGGCGTTTGGTCCTGGCCAGCTCACGTGTAGCGTGACTCCATTCGTTTCCCAGGCGAGCTCGCCTCCCGCGCCCTGCATGCTCACGGCGCGTGGTTCGGTACCCTAAATTGTCCTGGGCCGCCGCCTCAACTGGGCGATCTCGAAACCCTGAACCCCAAAAAATTGTCATCTCTTGGGCGTCGTCTTTTTACTGCCGCCACCTTCCGCCGCCCCTCCGCCGGCTTCCGCTGGCGGAGGCGGCCTCGTTCTACTTCCGCCGACCTTCCGCCGCCCTGCCGCCGCCTTCCGCCGAGCGAAGAGATGAGACCACTCCTTCCATAGGAGAACAGAAAGTGGTATAAACATAAAAGCTCGGAGGTCCGCGCGGATTTCTCGGATCGACGCTGGACCCCCCTCCCTGGCGCGCGGAGCGCGCCAGGGGCGGCGCCGGAGGCGCCGCCGGGGGGCCCCAGCGCCGATCCGAGGAATCCGCGCGGACCTCCGAGCTTTTATGTCTGTGCCACTTCTTGCTCCCCCCATTCCATCCTCGAAGACCGGGCCCTCTTCGGAGCGCTGGCCCCCCGCTGGGCCCACCGACCGAGGACCGCGGGCATGGCGGCCGGCCTCCGCGCCTCGCGCCTCGCGCGGGCGACCTCGCAGCGGCGGGCCGCGGAGGGGACCGGGCGGGCAGACGGCCCCGGCATGGCGGCTCGTGCGCAGGGGCCGACCGCCCCGGCATGCCTGCAGCGTGAAGGCCAGTCCACCAGGAACCTTCCACAAGGAACCCAACCCTGAGACCCCAGGACGTGCATTGATGTTTGGCGTGGGGACGTCACGCTCTCCGTGGAGAAACCGTCGAGACCCAAGAAACCCAGGGCACCCTGGAGGCAAGCAGGACGTCTCTTGGCATGGGCCCCCACTGCAGGCCTACGAGGCAGTGTTCTTAGAACCAGAGAATGGTTGAAGGACAACAGCGATGCTCTCAGAGCATGAAGCCGAAGGATTAAACCAAGACGGCATCAACAAGAGAGGTTCCAAGGACATCTCGTGCAGACCACGACAGGGTTCTTGAAACAACCTTTGGTGGGCCCATAGGCAAGCCAGGACGCTGCGCCACTGCATGAGTGACGTCGGAAGTCCCAGGAGACGTTGGGCCATCGTCACAGTGCTGCTCATCCCCAGGGTGAACGCTCTCTCTCCCGCCAGGTGGCGCAGCAGAATTGCCTGCGCCACCGCCAGGGAGAGGGCGTCCCAAGTTCCCTCTTCGGCTCGGGTGGGAGGGTGCGGGGGCCCGGGCGGAGGCCGGCTCCGCCTTGCACCCGTCCAGGTAAACGATGCTTATGTGCGGAAGCGGGTTGTCGGACCTGCGGGCGAGCAACGCAGGATGCCTGCTCGCGACCGGCGCGACAACTCGTCCAGGGGTTCCCATCCTCCTTCGAAGGCCGCGTCGTGCTACTCGGGTCAACGCCGGCTGCACCAACAGAACTGGTCCGAGGAAAGCGTGTGGCACGGAGCCTGGGACGGCTAGGTAAACCCCTGGAGCGAACTGAGCGGGAGATGCGGCATGATAGCGTCGGACAGCCCCCCCCTCCTGAGGAGGAGGTGGAAGAGGAGGGAAGGGATAACAGGAAGAGGGGGGGGAGGAGGATGATGAGGATGAGAGCGTAGGGAGAGAGAGGGAAAAGGGTGAGGAAGAGCAGGAGGACATTCACCCGTCGAGCGCCCTCACCACTCCCTCCTCCCTCTCCCTCGCTGCTCACCTTTCGTCCCCCCTCCTCCCTCTGCCTCCTCCTCCCCCTCCTCACCCTCCTCCCCCTCCTCCTCCTCCTCCTCCTGCTCCTCCTTCTCCTCCTCCTGCTGCTGCTGATGCTCCTCCTCCTCCTCCTCCTCCTCCTCCTCCTCCTCCTCCTCCTCCTCCTCCTCCTCCTCCTCCTCCTCCTCTCCTCCTCCTCTGCTGCTTGCTGCTGCTGCTGATGCTCCAACTCCTCCCTTTTCCTCCTCCTCCTCCTCCTCCTCCTCCTCCTCCTCCTCCTCCTCCTCCTCCTCTCCTCCTCCTCCTCTCTCCTCCTCCTCCTCCTACTCCTCCTCCTCCTCCTCCTCCTCCTCCTCCTCCTCCTCCTCCTCCTCCTCCTCCTCCTCCTCCTCTTGCCCGACCTGTTCTGAAACGCACGCTGACCAGTTTCAGCTCCGTCGGGCCGTGGCCACAAGGGCCCCTGCAGGCCCACAAAGGGCAGGAGCCTCCCAAATTCACCCTTCCCGCACCACGGCACCGCCCCGCCACCGCGAACGCGCGTGCACCCGCCCCCGGTCGGCAACCCCCAAGAGTGACCCCAGGCATGAGCGGCCCTTGGCGTGCGGCTTCAGGTGGGGCGTGAGGGGGCCAAAGACCCGAGCGTACAAGCCGCTGCTGTCGCACCGCACTCACCCAACATCGTCCCCCGAACCCCTCCTGGGGCGTGCTCTGACCAGAACTTCAACCCGAATCCAGCCGTGGCGACGAGAAGCCCGCCCCCCCCCCCCCCCAGGCTGGAAGAGGCTCAACCCTCAAGCTCGAACCTCGATCGGGGGACCCCGGCGGACTCGCGCCCAGGGAACAGGTGGGCACGATGCCCAACAGCGAGCGTGGTCCGCCATTACCGACAGCGGCCGCCGTTCGGCAGATGACCTTCTGTCTCGAACGGACAACATCCGCGGCGACATCGACAGCGCGACCTGTTCAGAGTGGGCAGGAACGCCTGCTGGTGTTCGTCCACACTCTCCCTGAGGAGGGCCGACGAGTGATGAGAACAGCCCACAATCAGACCCGCATGGCGATGGAATGGGGCCGCAGAGGTATGTGTGTGTGAGGCAAGGGGTGAGTTGCCAGCCCGTAAGACAGGGGAGGACTCGGCACGCCAGATTGAAGACGAGGGCGCTTACGCGCGAGCTTACGCGGTCAACTTGCGCGCCAATGTCGGCGCAGACGGCCCCTTTTTTTGCCGGCGACCATTCGGAATCGACGACGCGCAAGTACCCCATCCGAACGTTTGAGTAGGGGATCGACTACAGAATTGACTCATCCCAGAATCGAATTGTTCGTCGAATCTACGAAACTACGCCGAGCGGATGTAGATCTACGAGTATTCCGCGCATTCTCGTAGATTCGACGAATATATCAATTCTGGGGTAAATCGATTCTGCAGTCGATCTCGCACTCGAAACGTTGCCTCCGACAGGCCTGTCTTTCCAGCGGCGAGAGTCCTGCTCAAGACAGACAAGAACTGCCGCTGGTGCTCGTCCCGACTCCCACCGCACCGAAGGCCAACCTGGGCCTGTCTGAAACTTCCTGGAGATCCAGGGGAGGTCCGGGAGGTCCTCTGATCCTCAGCAGACCTCCTCTTGTGCGCCCTTTATCCGCCACCGTGCCGCTGGGCACGGAGTGGGCGTGTCCTCAGGTCATTTGCCCAATCCGTTAATTAATGGGGCCCTGGGACACACAACAAAAATACACACAGGTAACAGAATTCCCCATATGTTCCTAGATTTTCTGTGTTTCTGCCTTCCCCCCACACTTCCCATGTTTTCCCATATTTCCTTGGGAATCGACGACTACTTGTGTCTGTGTGTTGTTTCCCCTCCTGACTTAAGCTGCAGTCCTCGATCCGACGGAGCCTTTACGGGCCCAGGCCCCACATTGCCAAAGCCTTCTTGGGCTTCTCGCGTGCCCGCTCTGGGGTTCCCTGCATCTTCTCGCAGGACTCTCTCGGGCCCAACACGGCCTCAGGACGTGCCAAGAGGGCCCCACGAGGCCCCCAGAAGACGGTCCAGGAGGGCCCCAAGTCGCCTAAGGAGCGCTCCAAGCCGCACAAGATGGCATCAAGAAGACCCAGGAGGGCTCCAAGACGCTCCAAGAGGCCTCCAAGAGGTCTCCCAAGGGGGCCCCAAGTGGTAAAAATCAGTGATTTCCCTAAGGTGTTCGAAGGATGTCGAAGGATCTGTGTGTTCTCGCCTTTTCGGATTTCCGACGCTCCAAGGCGGCACAAGAGGCCACCAAGACCACCCCAAGACGGCCCAAGAGGTCTCCAAGAGGGCCCCAAGACGGCCTAAGAGGGCCCCAAAACGGCCCCCAAAGGGAACACGAACAGAAATTCCGAGCCTGCCGCCCCAAGAGGCCCCCAGGAGGCCCCAAGAGGCGCCCAAGAGGCCTCAAGAGGCCCCACAGAGAACCCCAAGAGCCCCCAAGAGGCCCAAAAGATAACCAAAAGAGGGCCCAAGAGGTCCCAAAACGGCCCCCAAGAAGCTTCAAACCTGCCTCCAAGAGGTCCCCGAGAGGCCCTCCACGAGATCCCAACGAACATCCGTTAGGCTTCATACCCACAACCCAGGCACGATGCCGGATGGGCCGAAGGCCAAGAGATCCGCCGCCCACTGTTGATTTATCTCAGGGGTGCCTGGCGTGCTATATCCTACGGAATGGCTGTGGTTCTTTTCCACAAGAACTCTCCCTGGGGCTGCCTCCGGCCACACGAAGGCCCCGCCGCTACGCAACCAACGTCTCCAAGACGTCGATGGCCTCTAAGACGGCCAAGATGACCCAAGATGGCCTCCAGATTCGCCCAGGATGGTCCAAGATGGCCTCCAAGACGGTCCCAGACGATCCCGGATGCCTCCAAGTCCACCCGAGAAGCCACCGAGACGGCCAAACATGGCACCAAGAGGCCCCCAAGAGGCCTCCAAGACGGCCCAAGAGGCCTCCAAGAAGTCCTCCAGGAGGGCCCGAAGAGTCCCAAATCATTGGTGTTCTTAATGTGTTTGAAAGCCTTGGGCATTTCCTTCTTTTCGGCCTTCCGACAGCCCAAGACGGCCCAAGAGGCCCTCAAGATCGCCCCAAGATGGCCCCAAAAGCCTCCAAGATGACCTCATGAGAGCCCAAGAAGCCTCCAAGACGGGCCAAGAGGCCTCCAAGCCTCTCACGATGGTCTCAGAGACGGCCCCAAATAGTCCCAAATGGCGTCCTAGACGGCCCAAGAGGGTACAAGATGCGTCCAAGTCCGCCCAAGAAGTCTCCGAGACGGCCCCAGACGGCCCAAGAGGCCCCCAAGAGGCCTTCAAGACGGCTCAAGAGGCCTCCAAGTCCTCCAGGAGGGCTGGACGAGGTCAAAATCATTGATGACTCATGGGTGTTGGAAGGATGTTGCCCCTTGTTTCGTTTCGGCCTTCCACGGGCCCAAGACAGCCAGGAGCCCCCCAAGATCGCCCCAAGATGGCCCCAAAGGTGCCCCCGTGACGCCCCAAGAACGCTCCAAGACGGCCCCAAGAAAGCGCCAAAACGGCCCCAGAGGCCTCGAAGATGCCAAAGATGGCCCCCTATTCTCTCCTCCACTTCTTCTTTCTCCCCCGCGTGTTCCCCGAAGGGTTTCCACAACGGCTGGGGAAACACATGGTCCGATAGCTTGGCAAAGCTCTGGCAACGACGTTCGCCCACATGGGCGGTTCCGAAAGGCAGAGGGCGTAGGTGATTCGCCGTGGGCGTCTTCGATGGAAGAAGACGAAGTAGAAGAAGTAGAAAAATTATAATAACCAGAAAAAAAAGACAAAGAAGAGGAAGAGCAACAAACAACCTGATGTTGCCACGAACCCCGACCTTGGAGGACAAGTGGGCGTGACTTGCGAGGAAGATAACAAAGAAGAGGATGTCTATACGGCGGATCAAGCTGATTCTGATGTTGTCCGTTTGACGCTGTGCCGCTTTGAGGCGCATTCTGCTGGCTCCTGCGTTGTCCGTTTGACGCCGTGCCACTTCGTCGGGGCGTCGCCGACCATCTTGGAGCCCTGTTGGGCAGTCCTCGGGCCCTGGGGCGTCTCCGGCCATCTCGGAACCCTCCACGGCAGTCTTGGGGTCCTCTTGGGGGCCTCCGGGGGCTTCCTGGAGATCTCTCAGAGGCTCCTTGGGGGCCTCTTGGGGGCCTTTTGGGGCCTCCTGGGGGGTTTCTTAAGCGGAGAGCCCAGAATGTCGGTCCCTGCCCCCTCTATGCAGCCCCTCTTGGGGCGTTCCTGGGGCCTTCGTAGGCCGCCTTGGAAACTGAAGTAGGCGCGCTGCTGTGAGGATCCGTTGTACGCATTCGGAGCGCAAGTCATTGCGGTACCCTTTGAAGGACACTCCGAAGGCGATACACCAGTCGTCGACGGTAATGGTGGTGAGGGCCTGACGCTGGGCTTTACGGGGTTTCCATGTCTGGAGACCTGTTGTCAGAGACGATTCCCAATCGCCGCCATGAGTCACAATCCAATCCGAAATGAAGGCTGGGGTGAGGGTGCGCGGCCAACGCGTCGGCGAAGGCATGTGCGCTCGGGGGATGGCGATGCAGGAACGTGGCCAAACGTGAAACACATTGCAGCAGGCCTGGGGGAACGCGCGCCCAGTCGGATCCAAGTGGCGACGAATCTGGGGGGTTCCAGGGGAGGCGTCGTGGCAATCTGAAAGCCCTGTTGGGGGCCTCTTGAACAGCAGTCCGGAGAGAAAGGTAGCGCAGAAAAAGATGGTGCGTCTTGGAGGTGAGCTCAGCACGCGACCGTGCGAGTGACAAGGTGAGCTCAGCACGTTCCTATGCGAGCCACCGGGAGGGGGAGGGGGTCGCGGGTTCACATGGCGGGCGAGGCAAGTAGGAGGGCTCTGGAGGCTCCTGGGGGTCCTCGGACAGCGTCGGAGGTTGTGTCGGGGACGTCTCTGACTGTATGAGAAAGGAGTGGACAACCTGCGGCTTGCGGGGGCCGTATGCGGCCGTGTTGAGTCCTCCTGGTGGCCTCCTGGGGGGCTTTCTGGCAATCTGAGAGTTCGCTTCGGGTTCCTCTGCCAAAACTACCTGGAGGGAAAAGTGACCCCCAAAAAACGATGGTGCGTCTTGGGTGTGAGATCAGCACGCGACCAGGCGAGCTACGAGGTGAGCTCAGCACGTGTCCATGCGAGCCACATGGAAGGGAGGGGGTGAGCTCAGCTCGCGACCGTGCGAGGAACGATGGCCTCAGCACGCTTCCATGCGAGCCACAGGGAAAGGAGGGGGCACGGTGTCACATCACGGGCAAAACAATTGGGTCAGGGGGAGGCCGGAGGCTCCTGGGGGCCCTCGGGTTGTTGGAGGTTGTGTCCGGACCGCTCCTGAGGAGAAGGTGGCCAACAAAAACGGTGGTGCGTCTTGGAGGTGGGGCCAGCATGCGACCAGGCGAGTTACGAGGTGAGGTCAGCACGTGTCCACGCGAGCCACATGGAAGGGAGGGGTGAGCTCAGCACGCGACCATGCGAGTCACACGAGCTGAGCTCAGCACGTTCCCATGCGAGCCACAGGGAAGGGAGGGGGCGCGGTTTCGCATGACGTGGGGGAAAATGGAGTTTGGGGGCTCTGGAAGCTCCTAGAGGCTCTCGGGTTTGGTTGGAGGTTGTCGGGGATGTGTCTGACTGTATGAGGACTGGATTGGACAACCTGCGGCGTACGGGGGCCGCATGCGGCCGTGTTGAAGCTTCCTGGGGGCTTCTTGTGGGGCTTTCTGACAATACTAAAGGTCGCATGTGGCTTCTCTGCGACAGCTGTCCAGAGGACAAGGCGGCCCGAAGAACAACGGTGCGTCTTGGAGGTGAGCTCAGCACGCGACCATGCGAGCCACGGGGTGAGCGCAGCACGTTTCCATGCAAGCCCAGAAGAGGAAGGCCAGGAGGGTGTGATGCTGTGATTCGACTGACGCTGTGATGCGTAACGCGCATTGCATTGGTTCCCGTGTTGTCCGTTTGACGCTGTGATGCTTTGTCGAAGCGCCTCCAGCCGTCGTGGGGGCCTCTTAGGGCTGTCCTGAGGCCCTATTGGGCGCTTCTGGGGGCTTGCTGGAGGCGTGGTGAAGTCTTGAGGCTTGTTGTGGTCGTCTTGGGGGCCTCTTGGGGCCTCCTCAAGTCATTCAGCCGTCCTGGGGCCCTCCTGAGGGAGTCCCGGGGCTGTCCGTTTGTCGCTCTGACGCTTTGTCGAAGCACTTCCAGCAGTCCTGGGATCTTGGGGCAGTCCTGAGGCTCTTTTGGGGGCTTGTCGGGGCTTTCTGGAGGCGTCTTGAGATCTTGAAGCCTTTTGGGGTCTTCTTGGGCGCCACTTGGGATCTCATCAGGTTCCCGTGTTGTCCGTTTGACACTGTGAGGCTTTGTCAAGGCGCCTCCAGCCGTCCTGGGGCTCTCTTGGGGCAGTGCTCGGCCCATCTTGGGTGTTCTGGGGGCTTGCTGGAAGCCTCTGGAGGGTCCTCTTGGAGCCTCTGCAGGGGTTATTGGGGCCTCTTGGGGGCTTCTTTGGGGGCCTCAGTCACTGGGGCGGAGAACCCGAAACATCTGCCCCTGCCTCCGCTCCAGGTGCTCTCTTGGGGCGTGCCTGAGGCGCTTGTGAGGCTGTCTTGGAGGCCTCTTGGTTCGCCTTGAGAACGTCTTCAACCGTCTGAGCGCTCTCTTGGGGGTCTATGAGGCTGTCTTGAGACGTTCTTTGGGACTTCTTGGGCCGTCTTGGAGCGGCGGGACACCGAATATACAAACATCATTTAACACAAATGCATCAAAAACCTAAGGACAACTAAAGATTTGTGATGTTTCGGCCTCTCCTGGAAAGCGTATTGGGGGCCTCTCGGGGCGTCTTTTGAACTCCCTGGGACATCGGGACGCCATATTGGGCGTCTCTGGGGGGTTCTGGAAGGGTCACTGGGGCGAAGAACCCGAAAAATCGACCGCTGCCTCCGCTGCGAGGGCTCTCTTGGGGGGAGGCCTCTTGGGTCGTCTTGAGGACGTCTTGGGCCGTCTGAGCGCTCTCTTAAGGGTCTCTGAGGCTGTCATGGGGCGTTATTTGGGGTATCTTGGGCCGTCTGGGAGCGGCGGGAAGCCGAACAGGCGAAAACCCCAAAAAACTTCAAAAACCTAAGGAAAACTAAAGATTTGCTACGGTGCGGGCTCTCCTCGAAAGCCTTTTGGGAACCTCTCGGGGCGTCTTCTGGGCTCCCTGGACGTCGGGACGCCATATTGGGCGTCTCTGGGGGCTTCTTGAGGGGTCACTGGGGCGGAGAACCAGAAAAATCTGCCCCTGCCTCCGCTCCGGGAGCTCTCCTGGGGCGTACCTGGAACACTTGTAAAGCCATCTTGGAGGCTTCTTGGATCGTCTTGAGGACGTCTTGAGCCGTCTGAGCGTTTTCTTTTTTTATCCGTCTCAAGTGCAAGAACGATCCGTCAGCACATAAGCTGACGAAACAAAAACTCAAGGCCGAGCAGAAGCTCAATGCACCCTCGAGATCAAACAAGCTAGACGCGCGCGAACGTGAACCACTCAGTAAGTATGTGTGGTAGAACGCGTCTTCGGGGACCTAGCAAAAGGAGGGAAACGAATTCGCTACCTCCCTGGAGGCGGCCTCGTTCCGAAGACCCCCCTCCCTTCTTGTTCCGCCCTCCCCCCCCCTCCACCAAGATCGGTTGTTACTGTGGCCCGTTGGGTGTTAGTGTGGCCCGTTGGGTGTTAGTGTGGCCCGTCGCGCGGCCGGATGGGAGTTGCTGTGGCCCGCGCTGGCCGATCAATGGAAAGTAACATGTAAAGGTATCTTATGTTAGATCTGGGGAGATTCGCATCCCTTAAGGGAATGCACTCCCGCGCAGGCGAAAGTGGCCACAGTAAGTCCCACCTGGAACCAACGTGGTAGTACTAGTAGTGGTAGTAGTAGTAGTAGTAGTAGTCGTCGTCGTCGTAGTGGTGGTGGTGGTGGTGGTGGTGGTGGTGGTAGTAGTAGTAGTAGTAGTAGTAGTAGTAGTAGTAGTCGCAGCAGCAGCAGCAGCAGTAGGAGTGGTAGTGGTAGGTGGTATAGTAGTTAGTAGTAAGTAGTAGTAAGTCGTCGTCGTCGTCGCTCGTCGTCGTCGTCGTCGTCGTCGTCGGCCGTCGTCGTCGTCGTCGTCGTCGTCGTCGTCCGTCGTACGGGTCGTAGTAGTAGTAGTAGTAGTAAGTCGTAAGTCGTCGTAGTAGTAGTAGTAGTAATAGTAGTAGTAATATAAAGTAGTAGTATTAGTAGTAGTAGTAGTAGTATCGTAGTAGTCGTAGGAGTAGTAGTAGTAGTAGTAGTAGTAGTAGTAGTAGTAGTAATCGTAGTAGTAGTAGTAGTAGTAGTAGTAGTCGTAGTAGTAGTAGTCGTAGTAGTAGTAGTAGTAGTAGTAGTAGTAGTAGTAGTAGTAGTAGTAGTAGTAGTAGTAGTAGTAGTAGTAGTCGCAGTAAGTAATAGTAGTAGTACTAGTAGTAGTAGTAGTAGTAGTAGTAGTAGTAGTAGTAGTAGTAGTAGTAGTAGTAGTAGTCGTCGTAGTGGTGGTGGTGGTGGTAGTAGTAGTAGTAGTAGTAGTAGTAGTAGTAGTAGTAGTAGTAGTAGTAGTAGTAGGTAGTAGTAGTAGTAGTAGTAGTAGTAGTGGTGGTAGTGGTAGGAGTAGTAGTAGTAGTAGTAGTAGTAGTAGTAGTAGTAGTAGTAGTAGTAGTAGTAGTAGTCGTCGTCGTCGTCGTCGTCGTCGTCGTCGTCGTCGTCGTCCGTCCGTCGTAGTAGTTAGTAATAAGTAGTAGTAGTAGTAGCAGTCGAAGTAGTAGTAGTAGTAGTAGTAAGTAGTAGAAGTAGTAGTAGTAGTAGTATTAGTAGTAGTGGTAGTAGTGGTAGTAGCTACTAGTAGGTAGTAGTACATATAGTAGTAGTAGTATAGTAGCAGGAGTATTATAGTAGTGGAGCAGTAGTAGCAAAGTAATAGTAAGTAGTATAGTAGTAGCAGTGTTAGTAGTAGTAGTAGTAGAAGTAGTAGACGTAGTAGTAGTAGTAGTATAGTAGTGGTAGTAGTGTAAACTACTACTACTACTACTACTAGTAGCAGTGGTAGTAGTAGTAGTAGTAGTAGTACTGGTAGTAGTAGTAGTAGTAGTAGTAGTCGCAGCAGCAGCAGCAGCAGCAGTAGGAGTGGTAGGTGGTAGTAGTAGTAGTAGTAGTCGTCGTCGTCGTCGCCGTCGTAGTAGTAGTAGGAGTAGTAGTAGTAGTCGTAGTAGTAGTAGTAGTAGTAGTAGTAGTAGTCTAGTAGCAATAGTAGTAGTAATACTAAAAGTAGTAGTAGTACTAGTAGTGGTAGTAGTACTACTACTACTACTACTACTACTAGCAGTGGTAGTAGTAGTAGTAGTAGTAGTAGTAATAATAGTAGTAGTAGTAGTTGTAGTAGTAGTAGTAGTAGTAGTAGTAGTCGTAGTAGCAGTATTGTTGTAGTAGTACGCGGCGAGTCCATAACAGACCCCTGTTTGGAACTCGCAGTGGTGATGCGGTTGTGGTGTTAGTGGTGTGGTGTTGGTAGTGTGGTTGACTTGTTGGTAGGTAGTACTGTTGTGGTAGTGGCAGTGGTGCTGTGGTAGTCGTATTGTGGTACTGGTGTTGTTGTGTTGTGGTTGTGGTATTGTGGTAGCGGTGTCGTGGTGTTGTGGTAGCGGTGTTGTGGCGTTGTGGTACTATGGTAGCGTTGCGTCCGTACTGTGGTAGTGTTGTAGTGGTACTACTGCTTGAAGAAGCCCTGGGAGCTCATTTTTGAAAAGGGCCCGCACTCCTGTGGACCCCCTGTGAGGTCTCTGACAGACTCCTCCTTGTCGCCGTGTTGGACCCCACCTTGGGCTCCCAGCCGTCAAGGCGCCCGGATCCCACCTCGGGCTCCCAGTCTTGCTCACACTTAACATCCTCACACGAAGATCGCGGATCGTGCCTGGGTTGCAGTAGTAGAGGAAGATATAGCCGTGCCTCGGTTGCGAACCTGATAACTACGGGCCTGGCAGGACGAGGCATCCTGGAATCCTAGGCGAGGCCGAGGAGAAGAAGGAGAAGACGAGCGTGTTGCATCCGTACCTTGCGAGGTCTCAGAGAACACGTGCACCCTTGCATCCTGGAGAATACTACTCCTCCCCCCCCTCTGCCCGTCCCTCTCCTCCTCCTCCCTCTCCCTCCCCCTCCCCCTCCCTCTCCGCCTCTCCCTGCCCCTCGTTCTCCCTCTTCCAAAAACTAGGTTTGGCTCAAGACGGCTCAGGGAGGATGCCTCATTGCGACCAGTGCCGTGTTAGGGAATACCACTCATAGGGAGTACTAGTCCTACAGAGTACTAGCCGTAGGGAGTGTTTGCCCGAGGGAGTACCAGTCCTAGGAATTACTACCCCTAGTCCTGGGGAGTACTCGTGCTGCGGAATACAAGCCCTAGGGTATACTAGTCCTAGGGAGTGCTAGTCCGAGGGAGTGCTAGTCCTAGGAAGTACTGTCGCTGGGGAGTGATAGCCTTAGGGAGTACTAGTCCCAGGGATCATTAACCCTAGGGAGTACTAGTCCTAGGGATTCTAGTCCAAGGGGCAAGGGGGCACTAGTCATTGGGCGTATTAGTCCTAACGAGTACTTGTCCTAGGGAGTACATGCCCTAGGGAACACTAGCCATAGGAATTACCGATGCTAGGGATTACTAGACCTGGGGAGTATTCGTCCTAAGGATTTCTAGTCATAGGGGTTACTAGTCCTCGGGATGACTAGGCGCATGGGTTACTACGGGCTCCTAGGATGTCTAGGGCCAACAAAAACATACAAACCAGCAACAAACAAAAATCATGAATAAACAACACGAACAAACAAACGAACCACCAACAACAACACAACAACACAACAACACAACAGGCTCTTCGGCCGCTCGAAGAGGCTCTTCGGCCGCTCGAAGAGGCTCTTCGGCGGCTGAGGCTCTTCGGCGGCCTTAAGAAGCTCTTCGGAGGCCCTAAGAGGCTCTTCGGAGAGCCCAGGAGGCTCTTCGGAGAGCCCAAGAGGCTCTTGGGCGAGCCCAAGGGGCTCTTCGGTGGCTGCAAGAAGCTCTTCGGCGGCCCCAAGAAGCTCTTCGGAGAGCGCCAGAGGCTCTTCCGAGAGGCTCTTCGGCGAAGGGGGGGGGAGCCTCTTTGGAGCCCCCCCCCTCCCCCCCTTCACCGCACTCGTTAATTAACGCACTCCGGAGGAACCCTGGCCATACTAACACCCACCAGGCCGCAGTAACAACCAACGGGCCGCAGAAACACCTCATCTCCCCCTCCACCTCCTCCTCCTCCTCCACCTCCTCCTCCTCCTCCTCCTCCTCCTCCTCCTCCTCCTCCTCAGCATGCGACTAGACACTCAACGTGGACAGGGAGCCCTCATACTGTAATTCTTGTCGTTTGAAACGTCATAGTGGTTGTCGGGCGCCTCGGCGCCGACCAATCCATGCAGCGCTTTGATCGTCGTTGGCAATATCCGCTCCAGAGCATATGCATCAAGACACGCAATTGTGTTGCAACGTGACTGGTAGCCCAGCGACCACGAAGGCAGCAGCCTTTGAGCCGCACTGCGAAGTTGAACATCTTCCAACAACGGCGCAGACCGAGCCCAAAACATGGAGCCTGCAGCCATGAGGTATTGATCGCGAGAGGGAAATACCATTGTCTTCTCGAACATGCGAGCCCACGTGTTCTTCATGAGAATTTCTACGCGGGGTTCAAAAGCGAACTTGCACGGCCAAATTTCTATGTTTGAATTCCACGAGCAGGTCAACGACCAGGGCCCCAAGAAGCCCAGATCTGATCGCTCGTGGAACAGTTTGATGATTCGGCCGACTTGATCGGCGGATCCACACAGAGATGCGAGCATGTGGCAGCGCCACCCTTTGTGAGTTTTGCTATGCAATTTCAGCAGAAGCTCATATCTAGAGTATGTAACTTGCAAGCCCTGCTGGAGGAACAAACCTATGTCGGCGCCTTTGTTTTCTAACGACGTGTTCACGCGAAACCTGGCCCGAATGGAACGACCCGCCACTCCGTTCCACTTCTGCAGAAGATTGGCAGCGTCGCTCTCAACCAGGCGCGCGGCCTCGGCCTTGTCGGACTGGGTCTGACTGAACATGCCCAGGTGCACGTCCACGTCGCGCCGCGCCGCGTCGGCCCCCTCCAACACGTTCGAGAGGCACGCGCGCAAGTCGGGCCACGCCTCGGCGTTGCCGACCTGCAGAAAGACTGCGATCGACTTGCCCTCCTGGGCCGCGCCTGGCAGCCTGGATGCCAGCTCGTCGCTCGACCCGCCGCTGACGGCTGCCCCTTCGCCCGGCGGGATCAAGGCCACGTTCAGGCAGAATCCAAACTCGCACGTCCTCAGCACGCAGGCGAGCCACTTGCCCAGTATCAGGGCGCTCAAGCACAGCAGGCCGTGGAAGCACAGCGCCTTCCCGACCAACTGGTTGGTCGGAGATCCCCTGGGTCGGCCCAGGCCCATCGCGCGCCAGACCGGTGCTCCACTTCGAGCGCATGCGGATCTGAGCCCACATGGCTTGAGCCAAAAGGCTTAAGCCAAAATGGCTACGGAGCCGTCTGAGCGCTCTCTTGGGGGTATCTGAAGCTGTTTGGGGGCGTTCTTTGGGACCTATTGGGCCGTCTTGGAGCGGCGGGAAGCCGAAAATGCAAAAACCATAATCTTCAAATGCCCAAGGACAACTAATGATATTTGATGTTTCGGGCTCTCCTGAAAAGCCTCATGGGGGCCTCTCGGGGCGTCTTTTGGGCTTCTTGGGACGTCGGGACGCCATGTTGGGCGTCTTGGGCCGGTCTTTCGGCCACTCGAGGCCTTCTTGAACCATCTTGTGGACCATCTTGGGGCCGTCCGTGCCTCTCGGAAGCGCGTCTGCGGAAATGGGGCCGTGTCCTGCCGTCTTCTGCCGTCTTCCGCCGGCGTTCCGCCCGTGGCCGGGGCCATGTCCAGGGGGGTCCCCCCCAGACCCCCCCAGGGGAACACTACACGGGAACCCCTCCGCCAAGTCGGGGAGAAACAGCCTCTGACGCCGGAGGCGCCGCCAGGGGGCCCAGCGCCGATCCAAGAAATCCGCGCGAAGCCCCGAATGTTCATATGTTTCATGCCCTGTTTTCTTCTTCGACTGTGGAGGAGGAGAAGGAGGGGGAGGAGGAGGAGGAGGAGGAGGAGGAGGAGGAGGAGGAGGAGGAGGTCCGCTGGAGACCTCTAGCAAACCTCCTCTGAACAACATTACGCCACACATGCGAGGCTTGATTGTTATTGTTTGAATAAGGGGTCCCCGGAAGTCCCGGCCTTTTCTCCAGTGCCGATGTTTCATCCTGAGCGGTTAGTTGGCAGTCCCCGGGCCCAGGGAGGGCCCCCCAGAGGCCGAAAACGGTGCAAGACCGATGGACCCGCTCCGAGAAATCCGACGACACGAAGCACCACAACAGAATGAGAAATCGCAACCAAAGCCCTGGACCCCATCTGTCTGTTGCATTTTTCGAACTGGATTGGCCCAAAACTGGACGACAACGCCCGGCTCGAACCTGATATTGTCACGAACCCCGACCTTGGAGGACAAGTGGGCGTGAATTGCGAGACAGAGAAAAACGAAGAAGAGGCTGCCTATAGGACGCATTCTGCTGGTTCCCGTGTTGTCCGTTTGACGCTGTGCCGCTTTATCGAGGCGCCTCCAGCCGTCGCGGGGCCCTCTTAGGGCTGTCCTGAGGCCCTGTTGGGCGCTTCTGGGGGCTTGCTGGAAACCTCCTAAGGTGAGCTCAGGAAATTGCCATACGAGCTAGGACGTCTCGGGGCTGGCCGTTTGTCGCTGTGAGGCTGTGTCGAGGCACTTCCAGCAGTCCTGGAGTCGTGGGGCAGTCCTGGGGCCCTCTTGGCCGCTTCTGGGGGCTTCCTGGATGCGTGGTGAGGTTTCGAGGCTTGTTGGGGTCGTCTTGGGGGCCTCTTGGGGCCTCCTCAGGGCCTTCAGCCGTCCTGGCGCCCTCCTGAGGGATTCCCGGGGCTGTCCGTTTGTCGCTCTGACGCTTTGTCGACGCGCTTCCAGCAGTCCTGGGGTCTTGGGGCAGTCCTGGGGCCCTCGTGGGAGGTTCTGGGGGCTTCCAGGAGGCGTCTTGAGATCTTGAGGCCTCTTGGGGTATTCTTCGGCGTCACTTGGGGTCTCATCACGTTCCCGTGTTTTCCGTTTGACGCGCTGTGAGGCGTTGTCGAGGAACCGCCAGCTGGCCGGGGGTTATCTTTGGGCAGGTTTGCGCCCATCTTGGGCGCTTCTGGGGTCTTGCTGGAGGCCTCTGAAGGTTCTTGAGGGCCTCTTGGGGCCTCTTCAGGGGTTATGTGGGCCTCTTGGGAACTTCTTGGGAGCTTCTGGGGGCCTCTGGAGGGGTTATTGTGGCGGAGAACCCGAAACCTCGGATTTTGTCAGAGGTTGTGTCGGGAACGTCTGTGAAGAAAAGGTGGCCAAGAAAACGGATGTGTTTTGGAAGTGGGCTCAGCACGCGACTAGGCGAGTTACGAGGTGAGCTCAGCACGTGTCCATGCGAGCCACACAGAAGGGAGGGGGTGAGCTCAGCACGCGACCGTGCGAGTCACGAGGTGAGCTCAGCACGTTTCCATGCGAGCCACAGTGAAGGGAGGGGGCGCGATTGCATATGACGGGCGAGAAAATTGATTTGGGAGGATCTGGGAGCGCCTGGGGGCCGTCGGGTTTGGTTGGAGGTTGTGTCGGGGACGTGTCTGACTGTATGAGGACTGGATTGGACAACTTGCGGCGGTCGGGGGCCGCATACGGCCGCATTGAAGTCTCCTGGAGGCTTCTTCGAAGGCTTTCTGGCAATAGGGAAAGTCGCTTGGGGTTTCTCTGCGACAGCTGTCCAGAGGGAAAGGCGGCCAGAAAAACCACGGTGCGTCTTGGAGGTGAGCTCAGAACGCGACCATGCGAGCCACGGGGTGAGCTCAGCACGTTTCCATGCGAGCCCAGAAGGGGAAGGCCAGGGTGCGCATTACATTGGTTCCCGTGTGGTCCGACTGACGCTGTGCTACTTAACGCACATTACATTGGTTCCCGTGTTGTCCGTTTGACGCCGTGAGGCTTTGTCGAAGCGCCTCCAGCCGTCGTGGGGCTCTCTTGGGGCTGTCCTGAGGCCCTATTGGGCGCTTCTGGGGGTTTGATTCAGACCTGGTATGGTGAGCTCAGGACATTTCCGTACGAGCCAAGAAGTCCTGGGGCTGTCCGTTTGTCGTTGTGACTCGTTGTGGCGCTTGGGGACCTGTTGGGGCCTCCTCAAGGCCTTCAACCGTCCTGGGGCCCTCCGGAGGGAGTCCCGGGACTGTCCGTTTGTCGCTGTGACGCTTTGTCGAGGCGCTTCCAGCAGTCCTGGGATCTTGGGGCAGTCCTGGGGCTCTCTTGGGGGCTTGTCGGGGCTTTCTGGAGGCGTCTCGAGGTCTTGAGTCCTCTTGGGATCTTCTTCAGCGTCACTTGGGGTCTCATCACGTTCCCGTGTTTTCCGTTTGACGCTGTGAGGCTTTGTCGAGGCGACTCCAGCCGTCCCAGGGCTCTCTTGGGGCAGTGTTGGGCCCATCTTGGGCGCTTCTGGGGGCTTGCTGGAAGCTTCTGGAGGGTTTTGGGGGGCCTCTTGGGGCCTCTGCAAAGGTTATTGGGGCCTCTTGGGGGCTTCTTGGGAACCTCTGGGGGCCTCAGGAGGGGTCATTGGGGCGGAGAGCCTGAAACATCTGCCCCTGCCTCCGCTCCAAGGGCTCTCTTGGGGCGTGCCTGGGACACTTGTGAGGCCGTCTTGGAGGCCTCTTGGGACGTCTTGAGGACGTCTTGGGCCGCCTGAGCGCTTGGGGGTCTGTGAGGCCGTCTTGGGGCGTTCTTTGAGGCCTCTTGTGTCGGCTTGAGGACGCCTTGAGCCGTCTGAGTGCTCTATTGGGGGTCTCTGAGGCTGTCTTGGGGCGTTCTTTGGGACATAATGGGCTGTCTTGCAGCGGCGGAAGCCGAACAGGCGAAAACCAAAAAAAACCTTCAAAGCCTGAAAAAAACTAGACAATTGTTACGTTTCGGGCTCTCCTGGAAAACCTTTTGGGGGCCTCTCGGGGCGTCTTTTGAACTCCCTGGGACATCGGGACGCCAGATTGGGCGTCTCTGGGGGCTTCTGGAGGGGTCATTGGGGCGGAGAACCAGAAAATTCGGCCGCTGCCTCCGATCCCGGGGCTCTCTTGGGGCGTGCCTGGAACACTTGTGAGGCCGTCTTGGAGGCCTCTGATGTCGTCTTGAGGACGTCTTGAGCCGTCTGAGCGCTCTCTTGGGGGTCTCTGAGGCTGTCTTGGGGCGGTCTTTGGGACCTCTTGGGCCGTCGTGGAGCGGCGGGAATCCGAACAGGCGAAAACCCAAAAACCTTCAACAACCTATGGAAAACTAACGATTTGTTCTGTTTCGGGCTCTCCTGGAAAGCCTCTTGGGGGCCTCTCGGGGCGTCTTTTGGGCTTCTTGGGACGTCGGGACGCCATGTTGGGCGTCTTGGCCCGATCTTTCGGCCACTCGAGGCCTTCTTGAACCATCTTGTGGACCATCTTGGGGCCGTCTGTGCCTCTCGGAAGCGCGTCTGCGGAAATTTGGCCGTGTGGTGCCGTCTTCTGCAGTCATCCGCCGGCGTTCCGCCCGTGGCCGGGGCCATGTCCCGGGGGGTCCCCCCCCGACCCCCCCAGGGGAACACACAACAGGAACCCATCCGCCAGGTCGGGGAAAAAATGCGACGCCACGATGCCAGGGTTTCTCTCGCGGCTCTTATGCTTCATGGCCACTCCGACCGCACCGAAGGCCCGCTCCGCCCCGCCGCGGCATGGCCTGCCAGCGGGGATCTCCCGCGTGCCGTGCAGGAGGCTGTGCAGCGTGAAGCGCACCCCCCACGCCCGCGCGAGGTGCTGCAGGGTCTCCTGGCGTTCGCCTCCGCGGCCTCCCCCCCCTCCCTGCTCCCTGCCGCTGCTCCTCCCTGCTTCTCCTCCTCGTTATCCTCCTTCTCCTCCTCCTTTTCCTCCTCCTCCTCCTCCTTCTCCTCCTCCTCTATCCCTTTTCATTACACATAGTTTCTCCCTGTCGCACCCCGAGGCCAGTTTTTCGGACGGGCTGGGCGTTTCGCCCGAGAGTTCCTCACAATTTGCAAACCTAAAGGTCAAACATTGGCAACAGCTTCACAGATGGAGGGCGGGTGGCTTTCAAAATGTGCCTCTCGCCCCAGCGCCGCGCACATTCGTTTTTTTAACATGCAAGAGCCTCACGGATTGAGGGCGGGTGGTTTTCAAAACGTGGCTTTCGCCTTACTGCCGCGCACATTCATTTGAAAACTGTGCTAGCGTTTTACGGATTGAAGGCGGGTGGTTCTCAAATTGTGGCTCTCGCCTGAGCGCCGCGCACATTCGTTCAACAAAAATGCAAGAGTTTCACGGATTGAGGGCGGGTGGTTTTCAAAACGTGCTCTCGCCTCAGCGCCGCGCGCATTCGTTTTAAACTCTGCACGACTTTCACGGATTCCAATGACCATCGTACCAGAAATTGTGTTTTGAAAATATTTAGAAGCTTTAGGGTGCAACAATTACGTTGCTTCGCGATGTTGGAATTCCAAAGATGGCATTCTGGCGCGAATCCAGATCGTCAGGACGCAACAATCAGACTGATCCGTGACGCTGGAGTCCCGAGAATAATGTTGTGACACGGCTCAGCGTCTTCAAACGGTTCCTCCAACGAGGCAGTTCCACCAGTGGGAATGAACCGGCGCAGGGGCCTATGCAGTGGGAGCTTGGAGGGAGGGTTCATTCCAACATCGTTGATGACTCTTGGGTTTACAGTCCTCCTCCTCCTCCTCCTCGTCCTCCTCCTCTTCTTCCTCCTCCTCCTCCCCCTCCCCCTCCTCCTCCTCCTCCTCCTCCTCCTCCTCCTCCTCCTCCTCCTCCCTCCCTTTCCGCCCCCCCTCCTCCTCCTCCTCCTCCTCCTCCTCCTCCTCCTCCTCCTCCTCCTCCTCTTCCTTCTCCTCCTCCTCCTCCTCCTCCTCCTCCTCCTCCTTCCGCTCCCTCCGCCACCTCCTCCTCCTCCTCTTTCGCCCCCCTCTTCCAGCCGACGTGGTGGGGGCCCCGTCCGAGGGCAACACACGATCCACGATCCAGCTAAACAGGAATCTCAGTTTTCAGGGCCCCTGGCAGCAACCCATTGGACAACCGACGGATAGGCTCCTCCTCGTCCACCTCCTCCTCCTCCTCTTTCTCCTCCTCCTCCTCCTTCCTCCTCCTCCTCCTCCTCTTCCTCCTCCTCCTCCTCATCTTGTTCTTCCTCCTCCTCCTCCTTCCTCCTCTCCCCTCCCTCCTCCCCCCTCCCTCATCCTTCCTACCTCCCCCTTTGTCCCTCCTCCTCCTCCTCTCCTCCTCCTCCTCCTCCCCTCCTCCTCTTCTCCCCCTCCTCCTCCTCCCTTTCCGCCCCCGCATCCTCCTCCTCCTCCTCCTTCAACTCCTCCTCCTCGAACTCCTCCTCCTCCTCCTCTTCCTCCTCCTCCTCCTCCTCCTCCTCCTCCTCCTCCTCCTCCTCCCCCTCCTCCTTCTCCTCCTCCTTCTGTTCCTCCTCCTCCTCCTTCTCCTCCTCCTCCTCCTCCTCCTCCTCCTCCTCCTCCCCTCCTCCACCTTCGTCCTCCTCCTCCTTTTCCCTCCTCCTCATCATCATATTCCTCTTCTTCGTTTTCGCATGGTTATTATGCTAGTCAGTTTCTCCGTATGTTCTTCACATGTTTACCATTAGTCTGATTAGTAGGTGTTTGATTATCATGTTGCTTCTTAGGCTAAGCATTACTCTCAATATGTTTAGAATCATGATTAGCAGTATTATCAATAGGATTAGCACCCGTGTCGATGCTGTCAGTATTCAGCATCCTCTTCCTCCTCCTCCTCTTCTCCTCCTCCTCCTCCTCCTCCTCCCCTCCCCTCCTCTCCCCTCCTCCTCCTCTTCCTCTCCTCCTCCTCCCTCCTCCTCCTCCTCGTCCCCTGCTCCTCCTCTTCCTCCTCCTCCTCCTCCTCCTCCTCCTCCTCTTCTTCCTCCTCCACCCCCGCATCCCTGTCACAACTATTCAACGTTAGCCAGCGTGGACCACAAGCCTTGTGGTTCTAGCACGAACTGCTGTACAAGCTGTGTGGTGCAAACTATGTGGTGCTAACTATGTGGTGCAATGGATTTCTGCTCGCGGTGGGCTGTCCGTTCCTCTGCTCGCGCAACCATCGCACCCACCCGCCCACCCACCCACCCACCCACCCGCAACTTGGCTTGCAAGACCCATGCGGCGGCGATTGCGATGAGTGCTCGGAGTTGGCTGGCGCATTTCTGCGGCCGCGCTAGCCCGCGCATGCTGGCGCGCGCAGCGGCCAGCTAGTTTGGCGCGACCGAGGGGCCGCGGTTGCGCTCGCCGCTGGGAACTTCATAGCGGGCACTTCAGTGCGAGTCGGCGGCTTGGGCGGGCGCGGTACCATGGCAACGTCGACAAAGGTAGACGCAAAGATGATGGCAGCGATGCTGGCGACGATGGTAACAATAACGACGGCAGCGAAATTGACGGCGCTGATACTGATCACGCCGACGGCGATGAAGGCGTCCTCGCGTCGGTGAAGAAGGTTTCAGAAGGAGTTCGACATGCGTGCGCGACCGACGCGCGAGAGTGGCCCGCATGGTATTATTTGGCACGGGTTGTGCCCCCCCACAAACACCAACCAACCGAACCACACAGACACACACAGACACACACACACACAGCACGCGCGCAAGGGCGTTCGAGTGATTCCGACGTGCGGTGCGAGGGGCTCGTTTGACCGAGTAGTATGAACATGTAAAACAAATGGTGTTCTTCAGAATTCGCAGGAGCGCGAGCGCAGGCAACTCTGAAAACTGACGTTGCAAAACCACGTGTTTGCGATCTGTTTCCGGGGCGTTCGGTTTTTAATCCCCTACCAAGCCGACGATTGCTCTAAGTTTCCGGCATGCGCGCGCGACGACGCGCGCCTGTGCACTGCGTCACATTCGCTACAACAGATTATTTCGACAGCTCGCGCGCAAGGACGTTCGAGCGAGTCCGGCATGCGCGCGCGAGAGGCCCGTTCGTTCAATAGCATGTTATGTTATGAGCATGTTGGAAACACGATGGTTGTCTTAAGACTTCGCAGCCCGACCGCAAGCTTTTTTGAACATCCGTGTTGCGAAACCCGCTGTCTTTCTTGCACTTGTTTTCGGGACACTCGATTTTGAAATCCCTGTGTGAAAGATTTCGGCATGCGCGCGCGACGACGCGCGCGTGTGCATGTCGTCCCACGTGTTGCAATATATTATTGGAACTTCGTCCCATCTGCGCACTTCGTCCCAAATGTACACTTCGCCCCATATGTTGATAAACGAGCGCGCGTGCGTAGTACTTCTGCAGAGGATGACTGGGGGGACGATCTTTTCCAGGCTGGCGTGGTCCGAGTTCACATTTAGGATGAACGATGGGGCAGAGTCACATGCAAATTGCGGTACGAAAAGGGGGACCGTTAATCCCACCAGCCCTTTGGGCGTAGGTGGTCTAGAACGTTTCCTCTTTTACCCCTCCTTCCCCTTCGGGGAGGGGTTTACCCCTCCCCCTACCCCCTCCCCTGGACCTCGACGGGGGGTTCCCCGACGCGTTGGAGCGTCCAAAACGGCCTCGGCGAGGAAGCCACAATCATTCGTTTTACTACGGTTTGGGCCCCATGTTGGCTTCCTGAGAGGAGGGGGGGGAGGGCTAATTGAGTCCCCCCCTCCTGTGATCGATCTCCTCCAAGATGGCCCCAAGAGGCGCCCAGGAGGCCCCAAGAGGCCCCGAGATGGTCCCAAGATGGCCCCATGTGGCCCCAAGAAGCCCCCAAGAGGTCCCCAGGAGGCCCCCAGGATGCCCCCAAGAGGCTCCCAAGAGACCCCCAAGAGGCCCCAAGAGGCCCCCCAGAGGCACCCAAGACGCTCACAGAGGCCCCGGCGAGACTGCCAAAGTCATTGATTTTACCAAGGTTTTGGCCACATTTGGGCCTCCTGGGGGGGTGGGCACTGCTTCAGATGACTCCAAGGGCGCCTTGGAGAGCACAAGATGACCTCCAAGATGGCTCAAGGCACCCCAAGATGCCTCAAGATGGCTCCCACGATGCCCCAAGAGGCCTCAAGACCGCCTCAAGACGGCTCCAAGTGGCCAAAAAGCTCCCCCAGGAGGCCCCGAAGAGGCACAATCCTTCAAAAACCAAAGGAAAATCAATGTTTTGGGTTTTCTCGCCTTTTCGCTTCCGATGGTCATCCGAGGCTTCACGATGACTCCAAGATGGCCCAAGAGGGCTCCAAGAGCGCTCCTGCCCCACGAGGCGCCCAGGAGGCCCCAGGAGGCCCCAACAGGCGCCCCAGAGGCCCCCAAGAGACCCCCGAGAGGCCCCAAGAAGCTCTCCGAGGCACCCAATACGCTCTAAAAGGCGTCCGGGACCGCCAAGAGGCCCCCAAGACGCTCCAAGAGGCCTCCTCTGGGGGACCCTTCCTCTGTGTGCTGCCCACTTCCCTGATCGAGGCACTTCCTCTGGGCATCGTTTCTGATGGGCTGGTGGGGTTACTTTTTTAATTCGCGGCCCGCAAGGAAAAGTCCAGAGGGCGGTGTGAATGAGGCTGGGGCACAGCGCACGATACTGCAAATAATTAACGACGCTGGACATGCGCCAGCAAAAGAGGCAACCGAGAAGGCACCGGCTGAAGCCCAGGCGCCTCCACGCGGACCCCAAAAGCCGCTGAGCGTTGCCAGCATAAGGGGGGCGGGCAGAGGAGGTCGGACCCGCAGGTGGAGTCAGACTTGCCAGGCGGAACGTGCCAGATAATTAACGACGCTGAACATGTGCCAGCAAAAAAGGCAACCGTGAAGGCACCAGCTGAAGCCCAGGCGCCTCCAGGCGGATCCCAAAAACCGCTGAACGTGTGCCAGCAGAAGGGAGGCGGGCGGAAATAGGTCGGACCCGCAGGTGGAGTCAGACTGCCAGGCGGAACGTGCCAAAACCACTCACTTGCCTCTTGGGGCGTGGGCCAGTGTGTAAGCCACCGAGGGGGTTCGGGCCACTGCCTGGAGGGTGCCGACCACCGGAGAGGGCGCCCGCGGTGGCCGCAGGTACCAAAATGGTGCGGAGCCTCCGCTCCCAGAAGGCCCGCTGGTGGGATTACTTGTTTGATTCGCGGTCCGCAAGGAAAAGTCCAGAGGGCGGTAAGAACGAGGCTGGGACACAGCGCGCGGGAAACATATAATTAACGGCGCAGCACTGTGCCGGCCGAGAAGCAGCTGAGCGTGTGCCAGCAGCAAAAGTAACGCTGAACGTCTGCCAGCGAAACAGCCACTAACCGGCCGCTGAACGCTGGTGGGGTTACGCGAAGCGTCTAGAATTCCAGGAGAACCTAGGTGGTGCAATCTATGTTGAGCAGTATGCGGTCTGCAGCCTGTGGTGCGCAATTCATACTGTGCAACCTGTGTTGTGCAACCTAGGTTGGGCAATCTACGTGGTGCAATCAATGTGGTGCAATATCTGTTCCAGACGACGGGCGGCGACGAGGCGGCGACGGGGCGGCGACGGCGACAACATAGCCGCCAGCCCGCCAGCCGGGCCCAAACGACAGGCGGCGACGAGACGGCGACGGGGCAGCGACGGCGACAGCATAGTCGCCAGCCCGCCAGCCAGCCCCGCTTCCATAGACCAGAAGTAGGAACCTCTGCATGCAAACCGCTGCCTGGGGAATCTGAAGACTGCCCGCGCCTCTCCCCAAGTACGGCCGGGGAGTGGCCGCCCCCCTCTGCAGCGTGGGCCTCGTTTTGGGACTGCGGCGGTGCTCCCGACCTGTCGAACGGCGCTCTCGCCCCTGCCCGGACCACGTTGCTGGATCCGAGTGCTTCCTCGCTGCCGTCGCCCCCCTTCCTGTCCCCTCCACCAGCTTCCCCTGGCTCCCCTGCTCCTGCCGCTCCTTCCGCTCCAAGTCCCGCTGCTGATGTTCGTCCTCGTCCTCGTCCTTCCTCATCCCCCTTTTCCTCCTGCTCATCCTCCCGCTGATCCGCCACATCCTCCTCCTCCTCCTCCTCCTCTTCCTCCTCCTCCTCCTCCTCCTCCTCCTCCTCCTCATACTCCTACTCCTACTCCTACTCCTACTCTTACTCCTACTCCTACGCCTCCTCCTCATCCTCCGATGTACGCAGTTTCCTATTTCTCTGGTTGCGCATCACATGATGGGGCCTTTCTTGGAGATCGAGGTTCGCTATGACACGCGCCCGGTGATAGAGAAAAAATCCGCGCAATGGAAAGGAATGGGTGGGAGGGACAGGATGTCAGATATTGGCGCGATCCCTCCCTCTGACCCGCCCGTCTGCGACTTCCTTCCTAGATTCAGTGCGGATCTGCACTTAGTAGAGGACGAAAAAACTACATAAACATATACTTTTGAAGCTCCGCGCGGGTTTCTTGGATCTGCGCTGGGCCCCCCCGGCGACGCCTCCTGCGCCGCCACTGGCGGGCTCGAGCCGCTCCGCGCGCCAGGGAGGGGGCACCAGCGCCGATCCAGGAAATCCGCGCGGAGCTCAAAGGCTTTTATGTTTACGCCGTTGTCTATCATTCGACTCACGCTGCTGCATGCGCCGCCTCTCGCGCGGGCAATACTTCTGCCCATATCCACAGCGATATGGAGTTTCGGGTTCCCTTCCCCAGAAACCCGATTCGCGCTGGATATGGATAGATCTGCCCCCTAAAGGCGATGTTGTCCACATCCAGTGCGCCTCCCGGCCTTGTGGTGCTCCTTCCAGAAAAATCCAAGACGCACTGTATACAGTCAACCAGTAGAGGAAGGATGCGCGATCGGGTGCGGCCTTGGACCCCCATTTCGAAGCTTTTCGAGCGGGGCGCCGCCAGCGAAAGTGGCCTAGGATGGACCGAGGAGGCAAGGATGCAAGGGTACCCTTGAGAAGGTTGCCCATCCTTACTATGCGGGTTAGCCGTATGGACATGAGCCTTGCCCGCATCCCGCAAGCCCTCCGACGCAGACGGCCGCGGGAGGGCCGTGTTGCCGCTGCTGCGAGGCCGTGCCGCCTCCGCCGGCGCCTGGGAGCGGGCGCGTGCAGGCTGCCCCTGCCCACGGCACGGAACCCAGAGCGGAAACCCCGGACAGTGCGCAACCACAAAGGGAGCAAGCAAGACATGCCGAAAGAACCACAAACACACACACACACACACGCACACACACACGCACACACGCACACACACACACACACACACACACACACACACGCACACACACGCACACACGCACCAGGGGGGCGCGCTGGATGCAACTTGGGCCGCGGCGAACGCAGGAAGAGGAGGAGACCCTGGCGCGACGAGAAGGGGGGAAAACAAAAAAAACAACACACACACACACACACTCAAACCTGCAGGGAGCGAGCGGGTGCGAGTTGTCGAGCCCCGATGGGGGGCTCTCGTGCGAGCGCGGACCCCCACCCGACAACACACACACACACCCATATCCCCCCCGGGAATTTTCCACCCCGAGAAAAATCCGAGCGTCGCATAGGCTATGCCAGCTGTCATCTCATGGAGACTGTGGCGGACAAATCTCGGAGCGGGGCGAATTGAGACAACGGCACCTCAAAATCGGTGCCTGGAACCCTCTGGGGATCCAGACGTGCCAGATTTCAGAGCTGCGTCCAAAAGCCTCGGCGATGAGGGGGCCCGAAGGCCAACTACCGCTGGCTCAACTGGCCCTCCTTTTGAGAATCCCCTCACTTCCCCTACAGTGAAGGCATTGGATAAGGAACCCTTCGATTACCTTGGCCTGGAAGGCATATGCACCGATCATGGGTCAAGGATGGGCCTTGCCAGGATCGGCGCATGTGCATGATTCTCTTCGCCCGAAAGGAGGCAGCGGTGCGAGAACGTCAGAGTTGTGCCGGGCGCCAAGCAGCCACTTGGCTCGTGCCCTTGGGAGGCCCGCCCGGTCAGACGGTCGAACCACTGGGCTCCTGTGGAATGGCGGGGGGGGGCAGGCCCTCCTCCACGCCCTCGCGAGACCAGTCGGACGGCGCGGCCGGGATCGCAAGGCCGTTCTGCAGGCAGTTCTGCACGGAGGCCAGGAAGGACCTGGGCGGCCCCGTCCCCTTCCAGGCAACGAGGACAGCGGCGGCGAAGGCGACGGTACTGACGACAACAATGTCCCCAGACACCCCCGCGCCGTGAAGTAATCACGACGATGTATGTTTTGTCATTCTTGGCCTGTGGAAGCCCTCGCTAGGCCACAGGACCATCAAAAACGACCCCAGATAAACATATGTTTCCGAAGAGTGGGTTAACATTTCTGCGGGGCAAGGTTGTGAAACAAACTCATCCTGGGCAAGGGCCCAGCCATGTTGCAGTTGTGAATATCGCCGTTGTGGGAAATAGCCTGCGGTGGTTTATTCATGGGGCCACGAAGCGTGTAAACGGTGTGCCAACATGGGGCGGAAACGCGTGCGGGCGCAGCCATTGGGGCATTCGGTGGCGCTCCATGTGGGGCCACGAAACATGTGAGGGGTGTGCCGAAATTGAACGGGGCCGCCATGCGAACCGTGCCATTGGGGCCTTCGGTGGAGCTCCCAATGTGGCCACGAAACGCTGTACTAAGTGGGGGAGACGCCTGCGAACACCGCCACTGAGGCCGTCGGTGGAGCTCCCTATTGGGCCAGGAAGCGCTGTACCAGGTAGGGGTGACGCATGCGGACATCGCCACTGGGGCCTTCGGTGGAGCTGCCTATGGGGCCACGAAGCTCTGTACTGGGTGGGGGTGACGCATGCAGGCGGTGCCACTGGGGCCTTCGGTGGAGCTCCCTATGGGGCCACGAAGCGCTGCAATGGGTGGGGGTGACGCATACGGGCGGTGCCGCTGGGACCTTCGGTGGAGCTCCCTATGGGGCCACAACGCGCTGTACTGAGTTGGGGTAGCGCATGCGGGCGCTGCCACTGGGGCCTTCGGTGGAGATCCCTATGGGGCCACGATACGCTGCACTGGGTGGTGGTGACGCATGCTTGCGGTGCCACTGTGACCTTTGGGTGGGGACCCCTATGGGGCCACGAAACGCTGCACTGGGTGGGGGTAACGCATGCGGGCGGTGCCACTGTGACCCTTGGGTGGAGACCCCTATGGGGCCACGGAGCGTTGAACTGGGTGGGGGTGACGCACGCGGGCGGTGCCATGGAGCTCCCTATGGGGCCACGATGCGCTGCACTGGGTGGAGGTGACGCATGAGGGCGGTGCCACTAGGGCCTTCGGTGGAGCGGAGGAGGGAGGAGGAGGAAGGAAAGAGTGACGCGGGGCGCTGACTCTTCAAAACGAGGACCCTACACCACAGGATGGTTGGGAACAAAAACGCTACGTCGGGGGTCTGTGTCGACGACGATGGTGATATGCGTGATGCGCGCGGCGCTGATGACACCACCAGCCGCTCGAAGGGCCAACGGAAGCCGCCCAGCTGGACAAGTCGATCCTCCAAAAATATGAGCGGGCGCGGTAACACCCGCAACCACGGGAGGCGAGGAGGTCTCTGTTGCGCCGCCACGTGGGGGCCTTGCCCGGCGTTCCAGCCCTCCTGTCGATCATGCAAGAACGGCTTGGGCGGGCAACCAACCTCAAGAAATGCTCTCAAAGCTGGACCTCGTCGCCCAGGGGCCGGCTCGGGGTAGGGTGCGTAGGCTTCGTGCCGCCGCGCATTTTCTATCTCGAACCCCTGATGTCTAGATAACAAAATCCTCTTCCTACGCCTCGACCCACCTCCCTCTTCCTCCAACTGGCGAGCCCCGGGCATCCTGAAACCAACCAGACCCCCACCTGTAGGAACGCTGACTCTTGTTCCCGCCAACTTCTGCTGGCCGTCCGCCGACGGGGCCGCCCACCGCTTTGCTTCGGCCACACTCCGCTGGCCCTCCGCCGAAGAACAGATTCAAACTCCTTCGGTCCATCAAAGTCGAAGCCTTTCTGGAACACCCCAGGTGCCTCCCAGCCACCGATCCTCCTCCTCCTCCTCCTCCTCCTCCTCCTCCTCCTCCTCCTCCTCCTCCCCCTCCTCCTCCTCCTCCTCTCCTCCTCCTCCTCCTCCTCCTCCTCCTCCTCCACCTTCTTCCTCCCCCTCCTCCTCCTCCTCCGCCTCCTCCTCATCTCCCCCTCGTCCCCCTGGTCCTCCTCCTCTCTCCCCTCCTCCTCCTCCTCCTCCTCCTCCTCCTCCTCCTCCTCCTCCTCCTCCTCCCCTCCTCCTCCTCCTCCTCCTCCTCCTCCTCCCTCCTCCTCCTCCTCCTCCCTCCTACCTCCTCCTCCTCCTCCTCTCCTCCTCCTCCTCCCTCCTCCTCCTCCTCCTCCTCCCTCCCCCTCCTCCCTCCCTCCCTCCCTCCCTCCCTCCCTCCCTCCCTCCCCCCTCCCTCCTCCCCCTCCTCCCCCTCCTCCCCTCCTCCTCCTCTTCCCCCCCCTCCTCCTTCTTCTCCTCTCCTCCTCCTCCTCCTCTCCTTCTCCTCCTCCTCCTCCTCCTCCTCCTCCTCCTCCTCCTCCTCCTCCTCCTCCTTCTCATCCTCCTCATCCTCCTCCTCCTCCTCGGGGGGGGTAAGCGACCTGATCGGGGGCAGACTGGTTCAGGGGGGGAACGCCGAGCTGCGATACGTCGCCGACTGATGGGCAATACCCTCCGATCACGAATCCGCATGTTCGTGGGAGGGACGGGCTATCGGGCCCCCGTCGGCGGTGCTGGGCGGTTGGGGTCGATGCACCCCCCCCCCGAGATGGTCTCCCCTGACGTTGCTCCCGAGATGGCAGAATCCGACAGAATCCTCTTCCTGATCGTTGCCCTCCTCACCTGGTGCGTTTCCCAAACGGACGCCAGTGGAAAGGACTTCTGAGACCGCGGCGTTGCATTTGAGACCTCGAACAAGTGCGACCGCGCCAGGGAGCGGCCTCCTCCTCCTCCTCCTCCTCCTCCTCCTCCTCCTCCTCCTCATCCTCTTCCTCCTCCGCCTCCTCCTCGCATGGGCCGAAGGGGCAAGGATGCAAGGGTACCCTGGGGAAGGCTGCCCATCCTTAGTATGCGGGTTGACTGTAGATGGGGAGTCGTTTTCAACATGAACCTCTCGCTTCAGCGTAGCGCACATCCGTTTTAAAACTTGCAGCTGCTTCAAGGATGGATGGGGATCGTTTCCAAAATGGAGCTCTCGCCGTAGCGCCGCGCACATTCGTCTTCACAGTTTGTTCAGGGATGGAGGAGGAGGATAGGATAGTATAGGATAGTATAGGATAGGATAGGACAGGATAGGACAGGGTAGGATAGGATAGGATAGGATAGGATAGGATAGGATAGGATAGGATAGGATAGGATGGGGTAAGATAGGAAAGGACTCGGCCTTGCGCGTGTGCGGGGATGACGCAGCTATACACGTGGCGTGACACTCGTGCAAACTACAACCTCAAACAGTCGCATATCTACTATGTGAGGTTATGTGTTACGCGCGTCGTGCAGCACTCGACACTCGTGCATCGGGGCTGTACGCAATATACAAAGTCACTCGCGGGCTGGGGGGGATACCCCTCTGGCCCCGTGGGGGCCGAAACCTCATGGCACTGTGTGTGCCAGAGGAGGAGACGGAGGAGGAGGACGAGGAGGAGTCGTTCTGAAAAACGGGCTCTCTCCGTGGTGCCGCGCAACAGCTTCATAGATGAATTAGGGGTCGTTTAAAAAATGGAGCTCACGTCTTGGCGTCGCGCACAAGCGCCTTCAAGCCTGCAGCAGCGTCAAAGATGGACGGCGGCTCTCTTTCACAATGGAGCTCTCGCCGTAACGCCGCACACCCACGTCTTAAAAGTTTAGAGCAACTTCAAAGGATGGAGGGTGGCTCATTCCCGAAGGGGATCTCGACGTAGCGTCGCGCACATTCGCCTCAACAGTTTGCAACAGCTTCATGAAGGGAGCTCGGCTCTGTTTCGAGGCGGGGCTATCCCCGTAGCGTCGCGCACGTTCTTCCTAACGGTTCGCAGAAGTCCAACCGATGGGACACTACTTTGCTTCTTCCGTGGGGCTTGCAGTTCATAACTCCTTGCGCCTACAAGCCAGACAGATGGTCATACGCAACAGCTACACCGATGGAGGGCGGCTCATGGTCTAATTGAGAGTAGTCCTCGACACGGCCTCGAAATCCATAAGCAGAGCTGCAAGCTTGCGCAGCAAGCACACACGTGGGGGGGCTGTCATTTGCCGGATCGGGAATGTCGCTGGACACCTCGTTGGATTACCTGGTCATGCGCTACTGTGCTCCGTAATACTCGCTGGAAGGATGCACGACAGCTCCTTCTCAACACAGGGCTCTCGCCCGAGGTTCAGCCCCACAGGGTGCTGATCTGTCTGGGGGCGCTTCCTGCAGTGAGAGCAAAGTGGTCTGGGGACTTATGAAGAGGCAACTTGGGACGGCACGGTGTACTGAGGCATCGCTGGTGAATGGTGGACTTGCTCTGATCGTCCTCCTCCTCCTCCTCCTCCTAGTCCCCCCCCCTCTCCGCGCTTCCTCACCTCCTCAACCTCCTCAACCTTCTTCTCCCGTTCCTGCTCCACCTCCTCCTGCTCTTCCTCATCATCATAATCTGCATCCTCCTCCTTCTCCTCCTCCTCCTCCTCCGCGTTCTGCCCCTCAACCTCCTCCCCCTCCTCCTCCTCCTCCTCCTCCTCCTCCTCCTCCTCCTCCTCCTCCTCCTCCTCCTCCTCCTCCTCCTCCTCCTCCCCCTGCCCGTCCTCGCCTTCCCACCCGCTCACGACCCCGTGCCCAGACAGACTCGAGGCCGCGACCCCTCGACGAGGCTGTCCCTGCACACGTGCACCGTCACCGCGGCGAGGTCTCGCACCTGCCCTGCCCCGACGGCCCTCCACTTGAAGCTCGTTGGCTTTGGTACATGATCGGAGGTCGGGGGGGTGACATTGAAGTGAAACGTGCTCCCAGGAAGCCCAAGAACACCTTCGAGAGGCCCCCAGGAGGCCCCCAGGAAGCCACCAGAAGGCCCCAAGATGGCCTCAAGAGGCCTCTTCTTCATCATCCTGCGCCTTCCCCTCCCTCTCCTCCTCCTTTCCCTGTCTCTCAAAAATCCCCACGGGTTTCCACAACGGCTGGGAGAACACACAATCCAATAGCTTGGCCAGGTTCCGGCCCAACGTTTGGCCGCATGGGCGTTTCCAAAAGGCAGGGGGCGGCGGTGATTCACCGTAGGCATCTTCGATCCGCCGCGCCATGTGTGCATCACCAGTGTGCGCGGCGAACTGAATGTGTTTAAATGCACCGACTGTTTAAATCATGTCTACGGGTTCTGAATGGCCTTCGCCTTGACCACCCTGAAATATCCGAGCGGACGTTCATGTCAGGGAAATCTAACTCCACGATGGTCAAGATTGCCTCCAAGACGGTCCCGAGACGCATTCAGCAGGGCCCAAAATGGCCCAAAGATGGCTTCCAAGACAATCCCAAGACAGCCAAAATGACCTCAAGACGGCCCACGATGCCCTCTAGACGGCCCAAGAGGCCCCCAAGACGTCCCAAGAGGGCTCCAGGAGGACCTCCAGAAAGCAACAACCATTGATTTCCTGTATGGTGTCCATTGGTTTTCGCGTTCTCACCTGTTCGGAATGTCAACGCTCCGTGACGGCCCGATAAGCTCCCAACATCGCTCGAAGATGGCGCCATGGGCCCCCAAAAGGCCTGAAAGCTCCCAAAGAGGACCCCACGACTGCCCAGAGGGGCCTCCAAGACGGCCTCCGAAGCCCAAAAGGTCCCGCAGAGGTCCCCCAGAGGCCCCCAAAGGCCCACAAGAGGCCCGCAAAGGCCCGCAAGAGGTTGGGAGGGAACCTAAGTTAGGAGGGCCAATAAAATACTGGGGGCAGGGGCTCTTTTCTGCAGATGCCCAGCGCACGAGGCGCCCACGAGACGCCCACGGGCGCCCGCCGGGCGAGAACCTCGGCAGAGCCAGCCAGCGCACGGGGGCGCCCACGAGGCGGCCAAGACAACTGAGAGCCTCTGGATGCAAGCGACGTGTTTTTCGGAGGTGCGCACCAAGGGGGTGGAGGGAGGGGGGAATCGGAATCGGAGGCCATGGAAATCGAATCGAATCGAATCAGAGGAATGGAAACGAGCCCTGGCCCCCTGGGGATACCTTATTGAAAAGGCCTCCTGTAGATGGGGCCAGGCCCGGGGATCGCGCCGCATGGGCGCTGCATCGGCAATGCATCGCCGACATCGGCGACGCATCGGCGCCGTCGGCGTGGAGAAACGCATCGGGCTCCACTTGGCGGCGCGCAGAAGAGGGTAGAGGGGGGAGGGCTTCTTGTAAGGAGGCTGCTTCTCCGAAGGCGCCGGCCCTACGTCTATAGACAAGGCCCGCGCCTTCTAAGAAGCAGGGGTGCTTCTAAGAAGCCCTCCCCCCTCCCCCTCAGCCACCTCTGCGCGTGGCTGAGTTTTGGGACTCTCGAGAAAGATCGATCGTGCGGACCTCTTGGCCCGGCGACGGGCATGCCTGCCTCCCCTGGCGCGCTTGAAGCCTGGAAGGCCCTGGCGCTGGCCCAGAAATCCGCGCGGAGCCAGGACATCTGCGCGGTCCAGTGCCGACACAAGAACTCTTCGGCAAATAAGGGGAGCCCCTCCCCGGAGCTGCCATAGCCGGCCGGGCGGCGATTGAAGGAACAATCAGCCTGCGCATGGATTCGCAGTCGCCTGCCCCGTGGTGGGAACCACGGCCTGCGGGGGTAAGATCAATCAGCATCGGGTCGGGGAATCGAGCCGAATCAAAATGAGAATCAGATCGGGCTATATCGTCACGGAGTCGAAATACAGGATGCACAACAGATCGGGCCGAATCGGATCGTCGCAATTTCGGTACGGCTGGACCTTGGACAGAAGGAGGTCCTTCAAAGAGCATGAGACCCTCCACCAGCCAAACTGAATACCATTCGAGCGTACCCTCTCCCAGGATGCACAATAACATCCAACAAGCACGAAGAACATTAGGGCACCCTCCCCGAACCAACCTCGATCTTATACCTCGGTCCGACGGTATCAAATCGGAGCGGGCCGGCTGGAGTCGATATCGGATCGGATCGATCGGATCGAAATGGACCCTGGAGGGTGGGCGCCGCCAGGGGGTCCCAGCGCCGAGCCAAGCAATCTGCGCGGCATTCCAAAAGGGAAGGATTAGATGCCGGCCGTTGAAAGCAGATATTTGGGGATGTCCAGATCCCAATCTAGTTTATGCGCCACCGTACTTCAAGAGTCTAGCGGCTTTCCCTCTTCCCTCCTCCTCAGGGGCTGGCCAGGGACCCAATCTACTTCCAACGCCTTCCTACTCTGAGTGGCCTCACTTCGCGCATCGCGCCAAGCGATGCGCAACACACCTCTATTGCCTAGGCCGCCATGCATTTTGCGCAGTTGCGAAGCGGGGATTTACCCAGTCACCGCCTGGGGAACCGACGCCCTGGGACCTTCGGATGCGGTGGATATGCACATATGTTGGCCCCAGGGCCCCCGACCACATACATACATACCACAAAACAAAATTACTCCGACGGAAGGACCCCACATGAGAATCCTCTGGGCGAATCTGGGAAAAGCCCTCACCGTCGTCCTCGTGGTTGGTGAGGCGTCCTGGCTTGTCTGTTCTGCGTATATTTCGAAACGAACTAACATGATCTGCGGGCCCCATAGGGAGGGGGCTCCCGCCTGAGACTTCCTCGCCATTCACTCACAAACGAGGCTCCCGCCTGATACTTCTCCCATATTCAGGCCTCAGGAGCCCAAAAGTGACGACAGTTGCACGTTGCGGATGACCCGCTCGGATTAATAACATGATCTGCGGGCCCCATAGGGAGGGGGCTCCCGCCTGAGACTTCCTCGCAATTCACTCACAGACGAAGCTCCCGCTCGAGACTTCCTCAATATTCAAGTCTCAAGAGCCCAAAAGTGACGACAGTTGCACGTTGCGGATGACCTGCTCGGATTCGAACATGAAGTGCGGGCCCCATAGGGAGCCTGAGACTTTCTCACAATTCACTCACACACGAGGCTCCCGCCTGATACTTCCTCCATAGTCAAGCCTCAAGAGCCCAAAAGTGACTGCAGTTACACGTTGCGGATGACCCGCTCGGATTCAAACATGAAGTGCAGGCCCCATAGGGAGGGGGCTCCCGCCTGAGACTTCCTCGCAATTCACTCACACACGAGGCTCCCGCTTGAGACTTCCTCAATATTCAGGTCTCAAGAGCCCAAAAGTGACAACAATTACACGTTGCGGATGACCCGCTCGGATTCGAACATGAAGTGCGGAACCCGTAGGGAGGGGGCTCCCGCCTGAGACTTCGTCGCAATTCACTCACAGACGAGGCTCCCGCTCGAGACTTCCTCCATATTCAGGTCTCCAGAGCCCAAAAGTGACGACAGTTGCACGTTGCGGATGACCCGCTCGGATTCGAACATGAAGTGCGGGCCCCATAGGGAGGGGGGCTCCCGCCTGAGACTTCCTCACAATTCACTCACAGACGAGGCTCCCGCTCGAGACTTCCTCAATATTCAGGTCTCAAAAGCCGAAAAAAGACGGCAGTTGCACGTTGCGGATGACCCGCTCGGATTCGAATATGAAGTACGTACCCCATAGGGAGGGGGCTCCCGCCTTAGACTTCCTCACAATTCACTCACAGACGAGGCTCCCGCCTGATACTTCCTCCATATTCATGCCGCCAGAGCCCAAAAGTGACGACAGTTACACGTTGCGGATGACCCGCTCGGATTAATAACATGAAATGCGGGCCCCATAGGGAGGGGGCTCCCGCCTGAGACTTCCTCGCAATTCACTCACAGACGAAGCTCCCGCTCGAGACTTCCTCAATATTCAAGTCTCCAGAGCCCAAAAGTGACGACAGTTGCACGTTGCTGATGACCCGCTCGGATTCGAACATGAAGCGCGGGCACCATAGTGAGGGGGCTCCCGCCTGAGACTTCCTCACAATTCACTCACAGACGAGGCTCCCGCTCGAGACTTCCTCAATATCCATGTCTCAAGAGCCCAAAAGTGACGACAGTTGCACGTTGCGGATGACCCGCTCGGATTCGAACATGAAGCGCGGGCCCCATAGGGAGGGGGTTCCCGCCTGAGACTTCCTCGCAATTCACTCACAGACAAAGCTCCCGCTCGAGACTTCCTCAATATCCATGTCTCAAGAGCCCAAAAGTGACGACAGTTGCACGTTGCGGATGACCCGCTCGGATTCGAACATGAAGTGGGGCTTCATAGGGAGGGGGTTCCCGCCTGAGACTTCCTCACAATTCACTCACAGACGAGGCTCCCGCTCGAGACTTCCTCAATATCCAGGTCTCAAGAGCCCAAAAGTGACGACAGTTACACGTTGCGGATGACCCGCTCGGATTCGAACATGAAGTGCAGGCCCCACGGGAAGGGGGCTCCCGCCTGAGACTTCCTCGCCATTCACTCACAGACGAGGCTCCCGCTCGAGACTTCCTCCATATTCAGGTCTCAAGAGCCCAAAAATGACGACAGTTGCACGTTGCGGATGACCCGCTCGGATTCGAACATGAAGTGCTGGCCCCATAGGGAGGGGGCTCCCGCCTGAGACTTCCTCGCAATTCACTCACAGACGAGGCTCCCGCCTGATACTTCCTCCATATTCAGGTCTCAAGTCAGCGAGTAGTGATGATGATGATGATGATGATGATCGTTCGATGCCGATGATGGTGAGTGATCGTGCGATGGTGATGGTGATGTTGATGGTGATGGTGATGATGAGTGGGGAGTGATGGTGATGATGATGCGAAGGAGGAAGCAAAGAGGAGCAGAGGAGAGGGAGGAGGAGGAGGAGGAGAGATCCTGCGCGGAGGGTGTGCAGAGAAAACAAGAACCCCACTTAGGATGTGGGGAACACACCACAGGCAAACTTATACATACATGCATGTATACCCGCACACGCACATTGCATGCATACATACATACATACATGCGTACATACTTACACGCATACATACATACATACGTACATACATACATACATACATACATACATACATGCATGCATGCATGCATGCATCCATACATACATACATACGTACATACGTGCGTCCATACGTACCTACATACATACATACATGCATACATGCATACATACATACATACACAAATACATACATACATGCATACATACATGCATACATGCATACATCAATACATACATACATCCATACATACATACGTCCATACATACATACACCAGTACATATATACATACATGCATGCATGCATGCATGCATGCATACATACAGCCATACATACAGCCATACATGCATACATACATACATGCATACATGCATACATGCATAGATAACTACATGCATGCATACATGTATACAAACGTACACACATACATACATACAGACATACAGACATACATACATGCATACACACAGACATACACATACACACATACAAACGTGCATACATTCATACATACATGCATAAAACGCATAGATAAATACATACATGCAAACATGTATACAAACGAACACAAATACATACATACAGACAGACAGACAGCCAGACAGACAAACATCCACACATACATACACACACATACATGCATACATCGATACACACATATATATATACATGCATCCATGCACACACACATACATGCACACACATACATACATACACACACGCATACATGCATACCTGCATCCATGTATGCATACACGCATACATGCATACGTACATACATACATACATGCGTACATGCGTACATGCGTGCATGCTTCCACACGCACACACACATGCATACTTATATGCATACACACAGACATGCATGCATACCCACATACGGACATGCATGCATACACACATACACATAATGGCATTCACACGTGAATGTATGCATGCACAGATGCATACATACATACATACATGCATGCACACATACATACATACACACGTACACATCGCCATGCAGACAAACATACATACATTCCATGACTGAATGCATGCATACATGCATGCGCGCATGCCTGCCATCATAAACTCATATACCAATGTATACACATGCATACAAACATCCATACATACACACAAACATACATACATACACATATACACGTACATACGTACTGCGTGCATGCATGCATACATATTCGTACGTACATGCTCACACATACATATATACATGTATACATACGTCCAGCACACATACACACGTACAAACAAACATACATTCATGCATACATGCACACACTCACACATGCATACATTCATACATGCATACATGCGTACGTGCACATGTACATACGTAATACATACATGCACATCGTCGGCGGCGCTCGGTGGACGAGGCCTTGGCTGCAATTCCTCTTGGGGAGCCCCCCCGCATGTGCCGCTCGAGCAGGGCCGAGCCGATGGAAGCGGCGCCCGAGGATCGCACCGCAACTCCTCTTGGGGAGCCCCCCCGCGCTTGTGCCGCTCGAGCAGGGCCGAGCCAGAAGAAGCGGCGCCCGAGGATCGCACCGCAACTTCTCTTGGGGAGCCCCCCTGCATGTGCCGCTCGAGCAGGGCCGAACCGATGGAAACGGCGCCCAAGGATCGCACCGCACCGCCAGTACATCGGCGATGCAACGATGCACCGACGACACTGAGATGGAGAAGTCCTGGCTCCGCTTCGCGCGGC
>CAUYUJ010016463.1:225000-227500 GCA_963575745.1 Prorocentrum cordatum | reverse complement strand
GTGGAGGACCGCCCTTAACGTAAACGTCTGCAGCTTCCCCTGCGTTTGTTCTCCCCGTGTAGGGCGCACGTGGAGCTACTGTAAATCCGTCGGCGGGCCAGGGGCCTCATGGGCACACCCCCTCACCACAGTTAGCGCCGATTCGCCGGGCCCAGCGGGCCAGAGGCACGCTAAAATCCCCGTCAAGAGCTTAAGAGTTTTTCTGGTTCGCGCGCGCGTGGCGGCCCCTGGGGGTCCCCGGACGACAAAAACCCCGACAAGGTCCCGGCAAGGGCCTGGCAAGTCCCGGTAGGTTCCCGGCAGGTTCTCGGTAGGGTCTGGTCAGAGATGCCGGAACTCCTGGGCGCAGCCTCGGGGGCCCCCGGAGCGCCCAAATGAGGCGCCGAATGGGTGGCAGGCCCCGAAAACGCCAGAATCATTGATTCCGCGTCGGCTTTCGGACGGATTTGGCGGTGTCGCCTTTTCGAGCTGTCGACCGCCCTGGACGGCCTTAGAGGACCCAAGATCGCTCCAAGACGGCCCAAAAAGCCTCCAAGAGAGCCTCCAAATTGCCCAAAATGGCCCTAAGACGGCTCAGGAGGCCTCCAACACGGCCCCAAGATGGCTCCAAGAGAGAACCCAGAAGGGAACACGAACGAGCTCTCGGCCCCACGAGGCGCTCAAGAAGCCCCCAGAGGCCACCACGAGCCCCCCAAGAGGCCCAGAGAGGACCCCAAGAGGCCCCGAATGTTGGGGGCCCCAGGAAGCCCCAAGAGAACCCCAAGAAGCCCCCAAGAGCCCCCCAGAAGCCTCAAAACTACTCCCCAGAGGCTCCCGAGAGCCCTCCGAAGAGACCCCAAGAAGCATCACTGAGGACTCTGACCCACAACCCAGGTACGTATCGAACATCTGCTGGAGCTCTCTTGAGCCATTTTGGCGCTCTCTGGAGCATTACACTGGCACTCTTCGACTGGGTGGAAGCCACATCTCCAAGATCTGCTCGAGAACATTCCTGCCTGCCCTACCGTTCCCCCTGGGCACGGATACACCACCACGCAGCCACAGTGATGCGAAACGGACTGGCGGAATGAACGAAGCGATCAAATAAACACTTACGTGCCAGGCCTGGTGCCTCGGAATAGCCGCCCTCCGCACCGCCCTTCCGCTCCCCACCAAGCCGATGCTCGGCGTCCCCTTCACCATGTCTGGAAGTCGACCCGTATGGTAAGGATGCACGGTAAGGATGCAAGGGCCTTGGAGGGCCATGCTAACGTATTTCGAACGAGGTTGGCCAGTGAAAATCAATGAGGTTGAGCCGAGGAGGCACGGATGCAAGGGTACCCTTGGGAAGGCTGCCCATCCTTACTATGCGGGTTGATTGTGTACGTGAGCGCAGCGACTGCCAGCTCACAACGGGGCGCCGTGCGAGGCAGGGCAGCTCCAGGGATGGGTGCGCCGAAGAGGGGGGGGCAGGAACGGAAGGGGTGGCGCAGCAGATCCCCCGAGGCACCTGCGCGGACGAGGGCGCGGGCCAGAGAACGTGCTGAGAGAAGAGAAGGCTCCTCCTCCATCTCCTTCTCGTCCTCCTCCTCCTCCTCCTCCTCCTCCTCCTCCTCCTTCTCCTCCTCCTCCCCTCCTCCTCCTCCTCCTCCTCCTCCTCCTCCTCCTCCTACTCCTCCTCCTACTCCGCCAGCCTCCTCCTCCTCCTCCTCCTCCTCCTCCTCCTCCTCCTCCTCCTCCTCCTCCTGGCCGTTCCCGAGCGCTCCGGAACGCCCTGGACGGATTGATACCTCCTGGTCCTGGTCCCGCCCGGCCCCCCCCTCTCGGACGCCTCCCGGTCGCCGGCGGGGGGGCCTCCAGCCCTGCCACCCGGATCATCTCGTTCTGCAAGATCTGGCGCTCCTTGGGGCTCGCCGTCTGCCACATGCGCTCCAGCTGCTCCGACGCCTGCGGCGGGGGAGCGGCTCCTCCTCCTCCTCTCTCCTCCTCCTCCTCCTCCTCCTCCTCCTCCTCCTCCTCCGCCAGCCTCCGCCAGCCTCCGCCCCTCCCGCCAGCTCCCTCCTCCTCTCTCCTCCTCCTCCTCCTCCTCCTCCTCCTCCTCCTCCTCCTCCTCCTCCTCCTCCTCCTCCTCCTCCCTTTCGCTTCCCCCTGGCGGGCGTTGGGCGAGGCGATAATGCGGATCACCGACTCCCGGAAGGAGGACTCCGGGCCTCGGTGGAGGGACACTCGCGCTCGCACCACGCTGGCGGCTGCGGGAGCGCTACGGTGCAGCATCCGCTCTCGTCGGCAGCGCGGCACGGAGGGATCCGTGGAGCCTCCTCGGGAATCCTGGGGACACCGCGGGCCAGGGACACTTGCGGCCGCACCCAACACATACACGTGAATCAAGCGTCACCAGATCCCGATGCGAACCCTGATTTGGCCTCTCGTCGGGCGCTCTGGAAGCGGCGTCGTTCCTATTCGCATTGACCATTGCCTATACCAGCTGCGCAATGCGTACTGACTATTGGTGACCGCGCAG
>CAUYUJ010016463.1:195000-220000 GCA_963575745.1 Prorocentrum cordatum | reverse complement strand
GACCCCCACGTCTGTGACAGACCCCCACGTCTGCGGGACAGACCCCCGCGTCTGTGGGACGGACTCCGTGGCACCAGGGCTGCGATGGCTGCGGCGGCGGCTGAGGGACGGACTCCGTGCACCAGGGACGGACCCCCATCCGTGGGCTGCGATGGCTGCGACGGCGGCGGCGGCCACGGCGAGGCACCTGAAGATCGGCACCTGCAGGTCGGCGTCGGCGGGGGCGATCCTGCCTGCCCCTCCTCCTCCTCCTCCTCCTCCTCCTCCTCCCCCCCTCCTACCCCTCCTCCTCCTCCGCCTTTTCTAAACCATCCAAGAGCCGGAGCGAAGCCGAATCGGCAGGAAATCGGCAGAAGTCGGCAGAGGCATCGAATCGGCAGGAGTCGGATCGGGCGAACTCGAAATCGGAATCGCGAATCGGAATGTTCGCATCGAGTCGGATCGAGTCGGAACCCTGGGAAATCGTTTCGAATCGGCCCGGAGGAGTCGGAAAGCGCCCTCTGTGTGTGACGCGCGCCGACGGCCTGCCCGACGGGCAGTGCCCCTGGTGCCGGGCGTCACTCGGCAGCCACGACCACCTCGCGTGGCAGTGCGACGGGCTCGCACAGGAGCGTCCGGCCGGGGCGCTGCCCGCCGACGCCATGCAGAGGAGGTTCTTCTGGACCACTGGCAGGAAAGAGCGCTCCGCCGTAGACGCCAAGATCTTCGAGTGGGGCCTCAGGCTTGATGAGATCCTCATCAACTGGAGGTACTCGTCCGACGGCTTCCTGGAGCAGTTCGGGCGACCCCGGGAGGTAGCCTAGCCCGCGGGGATCCCGCGCGGGCCAGACGCTGCTCGGTCATCCAGACGGCCGGCCAGCGAGATCAAGCTTTTCGACACAGCTCAAGCGAAGACACCACGGGTGACAACCGAAGCACGAACGTGCGGGGCCGGAGGGTCGGGCCCCTCTCCGACGGGTGGCGGAGGGGGCGGAAGCCGCTCGAATGAAAGGGTGCAGGCGGCGGCATCCCGACGGCTGGTGGTCCCTCGCTCGCCTGCATCGGGGGGTCGCTCTCTCTCTCTCTCTCTCTATCTATATCCTTCCCCTCCTCCTCCAACCTCCTCCTCCAACCTCCTCATCCTCCTCCTCCTGCTCCTCCTCATTATCCTCATCCTCCTCTTCTAAGCAGGCCCTGGCCTAAGCTGCTCCTCTTTCTCTCTCCCTCCCTGTATATATGAACGTGTATATATATGTATATGTATATATATATATATATAGTTATGTGTCTGTCCATCGTACTACTTCTGCCTTTTTGTTTTCGCGTTCTCCTTCTCACTCTCTCTTACTCTCTCTCTCTCTCTCTCTCTTTTTTCTCTCTCTCTCTCTCTCTCTCTCTCTCTCTTCCCCCCCACCCACCTTTCCCTCACCCCTCCCGTTTACCGGGGGTCTCCTCGTCTCCACACCGAACTTCGGAGAAGGAGCCCCGACGTCGCTGAAAAGCTGCCACTCCTGGCGGGCGGGCAGAGCCTGCCTGTCACTGGAATTTGCTCGCCGCTCGCCGTGGGGGGCGCTCGCCCAGGGCAGGAGGGAGCCGGGGCTCCAGCTGTGCACCAGAGGCGGGCCTGGCCAGGCCCATCCTGGGCCGATGCCAATCCTCTACCTTTATCCTTCTCCTCCTCCTCCTTCTCCTCCTCCTCCTCCTCCTCCTCCTCCTCCTCCTCCTCCTTTCCTCCTCCGCCTCCTCCTCTCCTCCTCCAACCTCCTCCTCCTCCTCCTCCTCCTCCTCCTCCTCCTCCTCCTCCTCCTCCTCCCCCTCCTAACCTCCTCCTCCTCCTCCTCCTCCTCCTCCTCCTCCTCATCCTCCTCCTCCTTCTCCTCCTCTTCTGAGCCAGCCATGGCCCAAGCTGTTTCTGGCGGAACTCCCGCAGAACCCCTGGCGCCTGTGGAGGTAGGAAGACAGCCAGCTGAGCAACAAACCGAGTTTTTGCAAGCCGACCTTCGGCCACGGATCCGTGTACACGCATTCCCAGCTAGAAAGAAGGCGCAAACACCAACACGTTGAGCCCAGGCTTCACCAAAATCGACGTCGGTGTACACTTGATTTCCTGACTCTGGCTGCTCGGGGTGGGCTCAAAAAGGGTGGTACTCCACTGCGGCGCAGGGGACACCCCGCAAGCACACTGCGATGCAACGCCGTCCTCGGCGAGTCTCTCGTCCCCAGTGGGCAGTACGCTCATCGCCTCGTCTTGGATAGGGGCGATTGCGAAGTAAAACAATTCGCGCGTGCGCACAGGGTTGGGAGGGAGGAGAAGGCGGAGAAGTGCAACTAGAGACTCAACGGGTCTGGCTCCGATGACTGCGCGAATCCAACGTTTTGCACACCTTTTTGAGAACAAGTGCTCGGGGGATGACCTCATCGAGCCAGTCGTCTGCACTTTGATGCAGGCCGTCCTGCTATCAGAAAAAGAATCGGACGCCCCCGAGGCGGGGAGGCGAGGGATCAGAACGAAGGAGAAGGAGGAGGAGGAGGAGGAGGAGGAGGAGGAGGAGGAGGAGGAGGAGGAGGAGGAGGAGGGGGCTATCGAGGAGGATGAGATGGAGGATGAGATCGAGGAGGCCGTGGGACGCCGCGCGTCCTGAAGCACCGAAACTCGAAGAGCGTCTCCGTCGCGGCCCCCCCGCACACGTCGCACACGTTCTCCTCCTTCAGCTCGTAGTTCCTCACGGGGACCATCTCGTCGGGATTGAACCTCGGCGCAGCCGCGTCGGCGGCCCCCCCCCCCCCCCCGACGCAAGAGCTGCGCGGAGCCGTGGCGCGCGGCGGGGGGCGAAGACAACCCCGTGTGCTAAGCAGGACCGCCGAGCCGCCTTGGAGGCGGCCGGGGTCTCTGAGCTGGCTGGACCCCGAAAATCAAGAGAGGGGGGGGGTGGAAGGCAAATCCGTTCAAAATCGGTGCCCAGACCCCTCCCAAGGCCCAAGGTCCATCTGGCGCAAATGTTCAGCCCGGATCCGTTTCTGACAGCCCCCCGCAGAGGCCGAAAAAGGCAAGCAAAAATAGCCTGGCGAAGGACCCAAACATATGCAATTATGAATATCGTCGTTGTGACGATCGCCCTCAGTGGATCTCATCATGAGGCCTTGGGTGGAACTGCTTGTGGGGTCATGAAACACGGGAAACATGTTAGAGGATGGGCGGAGGAGACACATGCGAACGGTGGCACTTGGACATCGGGTGGAGCTCCCTGTGGGGCCATGAACCGTGTGAGGGGTGTGCCGATGTGGGCGGGGGACCGCATCCACACCTTGCCACTAGAGGTGTAAGGGATGTGCCGTCATGGGTGGCGGGGACGCATGCGGAGGGTGCAGCTTAAGCCTTCGATAAAGCCCCTTGTGGGACCACGAAACGTGCGAGGGTGTGCCGAAATGGGCGGCGGGGACGCATGCGGGCAGCACCACGTGGGGCTTTGGGCGGAGCTCCCCATGGGGCCACGAAACGTGTGAGGGGTGTGCAAAACTGGGTGGTGGGGGCGCATGCGGACGGCACAATTTGGACCTTCCGAGAAGCTCCTCATGGGGCCACGAAACGCGCGAGGGGTGTGTCGACATGAATGGCGGGGACGCATGCGGACGGCACCACGTGGGGCCTCGTGTGGAGCTCCCCATGGGCCACGAAACATGTGAGGGATGTGCCAAAATGGGTGGCGGGGACGCATGCGGACGGCACCATTTGGGCTTTGGATGGGGCTCCCAGTGGGGCCACGAAACGTGTGAGGAAATGTGTGGCGGGGACGCATGCCGGCGGCACCAGGAGCTCTTCATGGGGCCCCGAAGCGTGTGAGGGGTGTGTCGAAATTGGTGGCGGGGACGCATGCGGGCGGCACCATGTGGGCCTTGGGTGGCGCTCCTCATGGGGCCACGAAACGTGTGAGGGATGTGCCGACATTGGTTGCGGGACGCATGCGGGCGGCACACTTTTGGTCTTGGGTGGAGCTCCCCATGGGGCCCAGCGTTTGAGGGGTGTGCTTATACAGGCGGCGGGCGGCACCATGTTGGCCTTTGGGTGGAGTTCCCTATGGGGCCACGCAACGTGTGAGGGGTGTGCCGAAATTGATGGTGGGGACGCATGCGGACCCTGCCACTGGGGCCTTCGGTAGAGCTCCCTGTGGGGCCACGAAACATGGGAGGGTGTGCCAAAATTAGTGCCGGGGGCCCATGCGGGCAGCACCATTTGGACCTGCGGTGGAGCTCCCTACGGGGCCACGAAACGTATGAGGAGGGGTGTGCCGACCTGATTGGCATACTACGGAAAGCAGAGGCAAGGATGGGAGGAGGGAGGAGGGGGAGGAGAAGAGGAGAGGAAGGACCGCGGGGCGCTGTCTCTTCAAAACGAGGACCCAACACCACAGGATGGTTGGGCGAACAAGCTTCAAACCCAGATTATTACCCCAGTGCGACCCTACCTAGAAGTTGGAGGCCCAAAAAAAAGAGCATTAGTTGCTATGCTATGCTATGCTGTGCTATGCCATGCTATCCTGCGCTATGCTATGACATGCTATGATATGATATGACATGATATGTTATGATATGCTGGGCTATGTTATGCTATGTTATGACATGATAAACTATGATATATCATGCTGCGCTGTGCTATGCTAAACTAAGACATGACATGATATGATATGCTAAGCTGCGCTATGCTATGCTATGCTACGCTATACTATGCTATATCATGCTATGGTATGCGATACGATGATGCGGTATGCTATGATATGATATGCTATGCTATGATATGCTATGCTGCGATGTGCTATGCTGTGCTGCGATGTGCTGCGCCATGTTATGCTATGCTATGCTGAATTATGCTATGATATGCTGGGCTATGCTATGATATGTGATGCTGCGCTATGCTATGTTACGCTATGCTATGCTATGCTATGCTATGCTAAAGCCCAGCGAAGCTAAGATGAGAGAAAGCTAAGCTAAGATACACCTGAGCTAAGATGAAGCTAAGCTAAGCTAAGATTGAATAAGCTAAGCTAAGATGAGATAAGCAACGCTAAGCTAAGGGGACGTAACTGGGGGAACCGCGGGGCGGATACTGGGGGAACCGCCCGGGGCGCTTTCCACTGCCCGGCCCCTGAAAGCCCAGAGAGTAAGAACCCTTCTAGGCAGAGCCTAGGTAGGGAATTAAATGTTCCCCCCGTCCTTGCTGGCTGGGACCAGTGCTGGGCCACTTCCGACCTCCGGCCCGCTCCAAACCGAGCCGCCTGGGGCAGTTGGAGACACACGGCCGAACGAACACGAAGCAGGTCGGTGGCGAAGCCCGGGCGCCGCACTGCAGAAGACGGGGACAGCCACAGAGCGGGGCCGCGACTAAGGAGAGGGAGGCGGTTGGGTGGCCGGGCATGGGCATCGCTTACATTCGGGCCGGGCGAAAGGGGGGGATAGCAAAAGGGGGGGGGGGAGAATTACCCCAGTGCGACCCTACCTAGAAGTTGGAGCCCCTAGGAAAGCAGCATTAGCTGCGCTATGCTATGCTATGCTATGCGATGCTATGCTGCGCTATGCTATGCTATGCTATGATATGCCATGCTATGCTAAGCTATGCTATGTCATGCTGCGCTGTGCTATGCTAAGCTATGCTATGCTATGATATGCTAATCTATGCTATGCTAAGCTGCGCTATGCTATGCTATGCTATGCGATGCTATACTATGCTATGATATGGTATGATATGATATGCTATGCTATGATATGCTATGCTATGCTATGTTATGCTATGCTGCGCTATGCTATGATATGCGGTGCTATTCTATGCTATGCTATGCTATGATTGGCTATGTTATACTATGCTACGCTATGCTAATGCAGCGTTGCGCGATGCTAAGCTAAACGGACGTAACTGGGGGAACCGCGGGGCGGATACTGGGGGAACCGCCCGGGGCGCTTTCCACTGCCCGGCCCCTTTAAGCCCAGAGAGTAAGAACCCTTCTAGGCAGAGCCTAGGTAGGGAATCAGCTCACGTAGCTGATTTTCCCAGCGCCTCCCGGCGCCGGAAGGCGCCCATGTATCGAGGAATGGGCCCGGCGGCGGAGCCGAAACCAGCTGCATGAAGCAGATTTCGTAACCCCCCTTTTCCCGAATCCCCCCTTCCGTTCGGCCCGATACATGGGGGGGCGATGAATGGGAGGGGACGAAAGGTGCACTTCTCGGCAAGGCTCCTTTTGTGCCCTGAAGGTCCCCATCAGGGTCCTAAATGGCCCCTTTTCTGCAGCCCTCGCTGCCCCCCTAGTCATCGCCCCCCCACTACGCGACGCCCAAGCAGAGATCGGCGGTTCGGCGGCCGGTCACAGCGGAGGACCGGGCCGGGCAGTGTGGGGGGGGGGGGCAGTGTGGGGGGGGGCAGTGTCGGCGGGACGTCAAGGTGGGCAGAGGTGGGGCTAAAGAAAAAATCGCGGGCTCGTTCTCTATAAACCCACCTTGGAACAACGCCCCCTCTGCGAGCCCCCGACAGTGGATCGAACGGAGAAGGCCGGTGGCGGCCAGGATCGCGGGGCTGGGGCCAGGGACGGTCGGGGACTGGGCCAGACGAAAGCCATCGTTGGCGGCCAGAGCACTCGGCCAAACCTTGGGTGTTGCTAGAAGTGCCCCTGGCCCAAGGTGCCCTCAGCATTTCGCTCCATTTTGGAGCTCCTGGGGCCCTCAGGGCCTCGTGAGGGGTGCTCTGGAGGCCGCCTGGGCCACCCAGAAAATCCTGGGGGCACCTTTAGGGGAATCAAAAATTGCATAAACATAACAACTCGGAGGTCCGCGCGGATTTCTCGGATCGGCGCTGAGGCCCCCCGGCGGCGCCTCCGGCGCCGCCCCTGGCGCGCTCCGCGCGCCAGAGAGGGGGGTCCAGCGCGGATCCGAGAAAATCCGCGCGGACCTCCGAGTTGTGATGTTTGTGCCACTTCTTGTTCCCCTGACCTTGGGCCAGGGGCACTTCTGGCAGCACCCGGGAGCCGGGGACAGCCGGGGACGAGGGACGGAAGAGGCCGGCGGCGGACAGGGCACGGTGCCCGAGATCTGGGCGCCTGCCATGTTTCAAGAGCGTCGTCGCCCGTTGCGGGCCCCGGGGCCGGAGGAGGAGGAGGAGGAGGAGGAGGAGGAGGAGGAGGAGGAGGAGGCCATCACAGATCGATGCGGCTCAAAACACGCCGCAGGAAGATAGGGTCCAGCGCTCTGGTCGGAATGCCTCGCGATGCTGCAGCTTCTCGCGGCGTCTGACCTCAGGAGCGGTGATCCGGGATCAACTGGGGACGGGGCCGCGCTGAGATCGGCGGCCAAGGGCCATCATGCAGAGACTCGTGGGGCCCTCCTCTGTGCCAGCTCTGCTGGGAGATGACTGATGTGGCATCTTCTCAATCTGACGCGCAGCACTGGACCGGCCCCAGGACAGAGCAATCGGAGCCTCAGCTGGCGCGCAACCGCGCCATTGGAGACGGGCCATACACAATGACAAAGCCAGGGCTGGCGCTCGAATCAGCCGTCAAAGATGACGCGGGACCACTTTCTGTTTGGGCCCTGGCCCCGGAGCATGACTCGCCGTCAGGGGAAACGATGAGGAACCATGCATGTTGTCGCCGCTGTTTTCTCGTAAGGATCAGCGCCCTGACATCCGCAGTACTGCTGCAGTCAGTGAACGGAAACAGATGACATCGAATCAAATCAAACATGAGGCTGGCAACAGAGCATACCATTGCTAAGCGAACTCGACAGAGTGAAGCGTAATCGCAAAGGGGCCGTCCGTGTAATGTTCCAGCCTGGCCTTCGAGGTGGCATCAAAGACGCCCACGGTCATACCGAGATGAGTGAGCTTCGTCAGATCTGGGACTCGCAGGCGAGGAAGGGCCTGGCCGTAGAGCGAAGCGTTGAAGCTCGAGAGCGCCAGGAAGAAGCGGCGGGGCTCCGCGTCACCGCACCCTCGGGGCGCCAGGTGGTCCGAAATACCACACTGCCAGCTCACAGCCCGGAGCATCCCCCTGCGCTCCTGGGGAGTCATCGCTGCCCAGCGCTCCGCCATGCTTCCCCCCTTGCCCTTGCCCTTGCTGGACCCCTTGTCCATGCGAGTTCTGTGGGCGTCCAGGTCCTCGACGCCGATCGTCGCACCCGTCGGGTCGTTCTCGTCGGCCTCAGACCCAGCGCCCATCGTGAATTTCACACTGTGAGTGTGCTCCCCGCTGACGGTGAGCCAGACTCCAGCAGCTCCGGCCGGCACGCAGTGCTCGCTCTCCGCTGTCCGACAACCAGCGAAGCCACCACCATCCGTGCTGATGCACCCTGAGAAGCGGAGTGCCCCAGCTGGCGTAAGCGCAAGTTCGGAGGAGGACCTGCCGCCCATGACGATGTCATTCAAGCAGTACCAACGGAGAGGCGGGCCGCCGCCTATCGACAGAAGCGGCGATTCCAGAGTTCGTTCAGCTTGGAGCTGCATATACGCCTGGCCGCGCGCTTGGTCTTCCCCAGAATGCGACGAACCAACGACATCACTGGAAGTTCCAGGAGGTGTCACTGAGAGCGCGGCACCAGAATCCGCCATGACGCAAGAAAACTGCGACCTGAGCCGAAATGGCTTGAGCCAAAATGGCTTCGGACATGTTGTCGCCGCTGTTCGTCGGACGTTGTGAGACACAGGCAGTGTTCCAACTGGCGTTGAAGCTGGTGGGCTGCGGAACCACCCCTGGCGCCACCTGAGGCACAGGTGAGCCGCAGCGGAGACACGAGGCACGCACCCTCCTCGGAACTGTGGGAGGCCTCATGCGGACCGTCCCTGCCGCCTGGACCCTGCGTTTCTGTGGCTGGGGTGGCCGTGTTCTGCGAGGAGGAGGAGGAGGAGGAGGAGGAGGAGGAGGAGGAGGAGGAGGAGGAGAGGGAGGAGGAGGGGGAGGCGATCGACATTTAATCCATGCCCCTGCTCATGCCCCGAGCCTACGAGGGGCCAAAGCGGCGGCATGGATATAATTCTGGCCTCAAGAGCTCCAATTCTGAATCCGTGCTCTGCTTCCTCTGGCTGCCAAGAGCGGGGGGCAGCAGCAGGGGTGGGGATCGGACGCCGATCGCCGACGGAGTGCCCTCCCGTCAAACAGCTGCACCAGGAAACAAACGACACCACCCTACTTACGGCCCCACTGGCATCAGCACATACCACGAGTTGCGGCTTGGGTTTCGGCGTGGGATACGCTGCGGCCCCGATGGGCCGTAGCGCAACATGGAGGGCCGTAAGTGGGGTGGTGCCGTCTGTTTTAATTGGGCGAACAGCGTCGGGGAACCCATCCCGCGCGACGCTGCGCCGGGGGCGGCACGTGTAGATGGGGCGGTCGTCGCCCTCCAGCGAGTGCGTCCTCGCCGCCCACACCTCGACCGGGAGCCCACCCCCAGCGGAGGAGGCGCGGAGCGAGGGTCAGGAGGAAGAGGAGGAAGAGGAGTAGGAGGAGGAGGAGAAGGAGGAGGAGGAGGAGGTGGACGAGGAGGAGGAGGAGGAGGAGGTGGACAAGGAGGAGGAGGAGGAGGAGGAGGCACACAGGACTTATAACGTTCACTATGTTAGACTTCATTGTTTTCGACACTTTCTCTGCTCAGCACGCTGAGTGCACACCCGCGCGCTCGCTCCTGTGCGAGGCAGCGTTGAAGCCGCCGCCTCCCTGCACATGCCCGCACGTGCTAGGCATCTCCATGACCCAGGCAAGCCCCGCCATGCCCGCACATGGCCGCACACGCCGCACTTCCTCAGAAACAAGACTTGCAAGAGGTCCCTCCTAGACAGCCCAGGCACCTCCACGATAACTTTTACGAGCGAAACAAAAACTCTTGAGGCCAAAGTCGCAAGGCGCGTTCGGACCCGGGCGGGGCGCGGGCCTAGATGTGCCGACAAGAGGAATGAAAAAAGGAGGCAACCGCAGAAGCTGATCGAGGGAAGCAGAGCGCCCGAAGGAGGAAATCACTACGGGCGTCAGGCGAACAGACGGGCGGACCAGCGCCGACATGCGCAGCGCGGCTGCCGCAACGGGGGCAGCGCGGAAGCTCCAAGAGGCTATCGACTGGCCCCCCGGCCGTCAATGGCGGGCCGATGGGGGCCTGCGGGCGCCGCCCGAAAAGTCCAGCTCCGCACGTGCCGAGCACGTGCCTGGCACATGCCGGCACAGTACTTGCACAGCTCGCTGGGCCCAGTCGTGCATTCTTGAGTGGACGACAAAGGGCAAAATACTAGGAGAAACATTACAGGGTCTCCGCCACTGCCATCGCCCGGCGCGCGGGAAGCGCCACCTCCTGAAACGAGCATGCCTCCTCCTCCTCCTCCGCCTCCTCCTCCTCCTCCACAATTACTCAATATGAATACTACTCTCCTTCTTCCCCTGATGACGGGTTGGGAGTGTTCGCCCCCACCCCCGCGTACTGTTTTTTACGCACAGGATTCCCCGGAGTTGGGTTTTCGCCTGCACTTTTTTCAAAATGCTGCTCTCGCTGAGGCGCTGGCCTCATTTTCTGGCCCCGCTCGTTCCGAATCATGCTCCCGCTGCAGCGCTGGCCTCAATTCCGTACTTCCGCTCGTTCCGAATCGTGCTCCCGCTGCAGCGCTGGCCTCATTTCCGCGCTTCCGCTCGTTCCGAATCGTGCTCCCGCTGCAGCGCTGGCGTCATTTCCCGTGCCATGCCTCGGCATGCAATGCAATGCTAGGTTGCGTTCCGCTGCGCGATGCCATGCCTTCAGCTGAAGCTGTGATATGCAGTGCTTACGTGCCACGTCGTGCTATGCCATGCTACGCTTTGATCTTCAACGCCATGCTATGCAATGTTCTGTTCGGGGCCGCTGTGCGATGCCATGCTTTGCGTTGTAAAGCTTTGTGATGCAATTCTGCACTACGCCACGCCACGCCATGCTGCGACATACTACGCTTTGCGGTGCTTTTCTACGCCATGCCATGCCGTGCTCTACAATGCATCGCGTACCCTTTCGGGATATTGCCCTGCTCGACATCCGACTGTGCGAGTAGAGAGGGGATCTACGCCATGGTAAGGGATGGGAGGGAGGGGGAGGATGTCAGATATGACGCGAGCGCACCTAGCTTGTCCTCCTCCTCCTCCTCCTCCTCCTCCTCCTCCTCCTCCTCCTCCTCCTCGCTCCTCCTCCTCCTCCTCCTCCTCCTCCTCCTCCTCCTCCTCCTCCTCCTCATCCTGACGAGCTGACGAGCTGAAGGCGCAAGAGTGTGTCGGACGCAGCCCTCCTCCTCATCCTCCTCCTCCTGTTTCTCGTCCTCCTCCTCCGCCTCCTCCTCCTCCTCCTCCTCCTCCTCCTCCTCCTCTTCGCCTCCTCCCCCTGATCCTTCCCCTGGCGGCGCTGTGCAAGCTCGTGCGGCCGCGCGCGGCCCTGCACCCCGTGGCGGCCACGAGCGGCGCCACGTGCGGCGCCATGTGCGGGCACGTGCGGGCGTCCGCCAGGGGGGAGTGGCCACGTGCGGAGGTGCGGGGCGGGGGCTGTGCGGAGCTGTGCGAGCGTTTGCGGCCGCCCCCGCCCCGCACCTCCTCCTCCTCCTCCTCCTCCTCCTCCTCCTCCTCCTCCTCCTCCTCCTCCTCCTCCTCCTCCTCCTCCCGACTCGGGGATCGCCGAGGCCCCCCCCCGCCCTATGTCCCTCGATCTACGGGGCACGGCTCGGCCAGCGGGGCCCGGGCCACGCCAGCGGGGACGGTGTGGGAGCACGTGCGGCCAGCTGTGCGGAGCTCTGCGAGCGTCTGCGGCCGCGCGCGGCCGTGCATAGCCGCGAGACCACGCTCGGTGCCGTGTGCGGGCATGCGCGGTGCCACTTGCGGGCGTGCGCGGGCAGCGCTGGGGCAAGCAGCTGCGGTGCGGGCACCTACCGTATCGCCCGCTGTATGCAACGCTGCTCACATACACGCGCGTACAGTCGCAGACAACGCTCAAGGGCAGGGGCCGATTCAGACCAATCGTGGACAAACTCAGAGCACATGCCCCCGCGCATGGCCGCACATGTGCTCACGCCACTAGATCATCAAAACCATCCGCACTTGCGGGGCAAACGCCGCGCACTTACCCGCTCAACGAGCGCACGTGTCGAGCCAAAATCGCCTGCACATACCCAAGAATGGCACTTAGATCGCTAGCCCTGTATAAAGGCAGGTGACTGGCGAAGCGACCGCGCACGCGGGACGTGGCCCCCCAACGCTACAACAAGAGACACGACAGCCATCCGGCGTCTCGATTTGTTCGAGACGCGGCCCCACGACCTCTCGACCACTTCCCTGGGACCAGGTTTTGATCCCGAGCCGTTTTTTGACGGTCCCGAGGCCCAATGAGGGCCCCGAGAGTTCGAAAACTACGAAAAACATCCGTCTCGAATTCTTGCCATCGCTCGGACGTCCACTCCCCGTGCATTGTTTGGTTGCCAAGATGCAGTTGCCACACTCTGCAGCGAAGCTGAGACTATGAGCGGCCTCAAACATGGATGTCCCCTGAAATTGCAGTTTCAGCCAACCAGGGCTTCGGTTGCCCTCCCTGCGAAAAACATATACTCACGCCTGGTACCGCGTCCAAGCGTTTCCCACAGACGTGCACCCAGAGATCCGACGCTCCGAATAAGTAAGCAGCCAGTTTTGGCCGTGTTCGGACCCCCGGGGCCCTCGCCAGGCCTCGGGACGGTCAAACAACGGCTCAGGACTAAAAACTGGCCCGAGGGAAGTGGTCCAGACCTCCGGGGCCCACGCATCGAAAAAATTAGAGCGGCCGGATGTCTGGGAACATGTTCCACAGACGTGTAAGCGGAAGCACCCGCGTGCTCGTGCCGTCGCCTGGCTTCGTATACTGGCAAATCTGCATGCTACCATGTGTGCCTGCTGGACGTCGTTTCGTGGACTGCGCGCCGTTCGTACTGATGCAGACGCTGAATCAGAATAGCTCGTTTGGAACACATTTCCGTGGCATCGGCAAGTGGAGCGTTGAGGCGAACCCGTCGTGCTGCCGTGCAGCTTGCAATTCGATTGACTTCTAGAGTGCGGACCCAAATCGGCCTCATTCAAAGTCGGTCCGCTCAGGGCGGTGAGGATAAAGCTTGAATCTTCGCACGGGGGCACCGCCATGCCCCGCCAGAGGTGTGGGAAAGTGGTGGCACTTGTATGTTTGGCAACACTCGGGGGGAGCAAGGGCAATACTTGGATATACTTCAGTAGGGAGAGCACTGCACTGGACCCAAAAGGCCGCAACGAGCATGACAGCTCTTGCACGTTTGGTAGCGCCCAGAGGGGAGGGGGGCGGGTGTGGGAGGAGACAAAGAATATTAAGTAGTTAGATCTGCGTGACAGGCGCTCCACTGACCCCCAGGAGCACGGGCAAATCGTGACTTACGTACGCCTGACGAGACCCAGAACGGCGAGCGCGATGTCTGGATCTGCGCACAGGGACACTGCCAGGGTCAGGTCGGGCGTGTCCTCCTACAGGCGGACTTGGGACAAATATAGAAACAGCCAGCAAAACATTCAAATACCCAGAAATGGTCAAGCAAAATCGTCCCCAGACTGGTTCTTGTCTAATTTTTACATGGCCCCCATCATGCCGGGGGCGTGGCAGGGTGGCGACAGAGGTGGCCGCTTGGGGGCACCCTGGCGGCCTCGGGGGGCCGCGGAGCGAGGGGGCCGGCCCTGCGCGGGCGGGGGGGGGGGGGGGGGCAAAAAAAAGGCACGAGAGCGGCGCCCATGCACCGTACCACGCTCGTAGGCGACCACACGTCCCCCTCCCCCTCCTCCTTCTCCTCCTTCTCCTCCTCCTCCTCCTCCTCCACCTCCTCCTCCTCCTCCTCCTGCTCCTCCTCCTCCTACTCCTCGTCCTTCTCCTCCTCCTCCTCCTTTTCCTCCTCCTCCTCCTCGGCGACCAGTGTGAACCCTACCCCCCCACCGCCCACGTTCTCCAAGGGAGGGTGAGGGTTCGCTTCGCTCGGGAGCTCCCAAAACCCACTGAACCCCCACCCCCCCTGTGAAATCGCGGGGGGGTGGGGGGGGGTAGGGTTCACATGTGGCCACCGAGTTCGGACTCCAGTCGGGCCCCGCTCCAACGCAGTACGGTGCATGGCAATCGGGTACCGCACCACTCCTGGGTCGAGGATCGGCGGCGCCTCGGGAGACGCCGATGCGCTGCGGAACGCACAAGTCGCCCGCGGAAGAAGAATACCCGCCGGTCGGAAGAAGTAGGTAGAAGCATGAAGTGGGAAGGCGTTGAAAATTGACTGGATGTCCGCCCGCCCCTTAAAGAGGACGGAAGAGGTGAAGCCAATCGATCACTGAAGTTGGAAGGCGCTTAGAATAGACTGGAATCTGGGACTCCAAAAATACCTACTTTCAACGGCCGATGGGTACCCATACCGCTACTCCACGGACCTCTCCCAGGGTGCGTTGTGACTCGGATTTCGAAGAGACGCCAGCCGTGGCGACGAGGGCATCCCAGGAGACCCAGAAAAGGCAGAAACGAGGGAAGGGTAGCGGTACGTATTGGTTACCTGTGCCTCCTCTGAAAGGTGGTGACGTGTGTGGGGCCAGCAACGCCCAGGGGGGCGAGGAAAGCAGCTGGGCTCTGCAGGAGAGGAGGGCGCGGGAGAGAGGCGACGACCGGGCGCAGAAGGGTGGTACCTGGAGAAAGAGAGGAGGGATCAGAGGAGCTGGAGAGAGGAACGAGGGGCACGAGAGCAAAGGAGAGCAAGAGCTGGCGGGCGCAGCAGAGGACACCTGGTGAGAACCCGTGCTCTGTTCGAAGCGAGCAAAAGCCCAAGGAGTCTTGGAACAGAGACGCGACGGAAGACAAGCGTCGAGCCCGCGTGTACACCGATTGTACTGTTCTAGCCGAGTCGATGCGTGAAGGCTCTGGGGTCTGTGACAAGCCTGAGGCAGTCGCCGTGCCAAATCCCAAGGCTCACGGGCATCAGAAACACAGAGGCAGGATTGATCAGCATCGAATCGGGAGATCGGATCGAATCGGAATACCCGTCAGATCGGGCTGCATCGGCACGGTGTCGGAATCGAACCAGATCGGCTGCGCCAGGATGCACAACAGCGCCCCGCAAGCATCGGGCCGCACTGGACCGAACGGACATCGGAATCGAACCGGATCGGCAGGCCGAAATCGCCATCGAACGAGATCGACGGAATCGAAGGGAACACTGCAGGGGTCCCTGGGCGGGCAGTCGATGCCTCAGTCGTGATCTTTTCGCAAAGTCGACTCCCAGAGGTCGCGACCCATCCCCCCGCACTGGCTTTTCATGCTGAGTCGTTTTCTGACGGTCCTGGACCCCAGCGAGGGCTCCCAGAGGTAGAATACGGTAAAAAACCCTCCGTCGTGACTTTTTCATGACTCGAGGAAGCGCAAAAGTGCTTTCGCGGCGCGTGGATTAGCCATGGGTCCCGTTTCCTAACAGAAAGGGCGCGCCCCGTCCCCGAATCGGACGGCACTGGCCTCACATTTGGCCTCACGTTTCGAGGGGTACCTTTCCTGGTCCGTGGATCTGGCGCCGACTCGACAGATCCACGGATCCCGAATCCACCTTGGCGTGCACCCCAATGACTCCCGCGTCCTCTGCGGCTGGCCGCTCCGGTGCGCTCATAGTTAAACGCTGTCAGCCGTGAGTGCCCTCCTCCTCCTCCCCGTCCTCTGCGGCCGCTCCTCTTCCCCGCGCCCTCGCTTGCAGGTGGTCCATTTACTAGGCACGTGTCCCCATCAGCTCGAGCGCCCGTGCGGATCGCCTCTGCCATGCTGCAACGCAGAAAACGCCCGAATGACGCGAGGGGGCTCGAAATGGATCGGATCGGCGGAAATCGGCGGCCGAGTCGGCAGAAGTCGAATCGGCGGAAATCGGCAGCCTAGCATAAACCTCCATGAAGAAGCCGGAGCCAAAATCGGAATCGGAAGCCGAATCACACCGGAACCGGAAGCCATGGAAATCGAATCGAACCGACCCGGAGGAATCGAAGCGAGCCCTGCCCAGCCTGGCGGGCCCCCCCCCCGCAGCAGGCCCCGCAGGACCGACGCTTAGGTCGGGCCTGTCCCCCTACAGGGGGACTTTCGACGAAAAATAAAGAATACCCAACAAACGCCCAATAGACGCCCAAAAAGACTCAAAAATAGTCCCCAGCATATCTTTTGACTCTTTTTGAATTTTCCCCCTGTAGAGGGACAGGCCCGACTTGAACCGACGCGAGAAGAGAGGGCCGCCCTCGCTCGGCCGAGGCCCGGGCGTAGTCCTTCCGCTGGCTCTTCTCGATGGGCGGCAAGCCGTCCAGGCCAGGGTTGGCCGCCTGAGGGTCCCGTGAGGGGGGGCCCAGGCACGCTCCGAGGGGCAACGGTAGGGTTACACGTCGGTCGGGAGAAGTAGGTAGAAGCACGAAGTAGGAAGGCGGATCTAGCAGATTGGGTCCAGGCCCCCCCAGGGAACAACGAAGCGCAGCAGAAGCGTGCCGATTCTTGAAGTAGGAAGGCGCTCGAAGTAGATTGGGATCTGGGCATCCAGAAATACCTACTTTCAACGACCGGCGTGTAGGTCAGGCGTGTCCTCCTACAGGCGGATTCTGGACCAAAAATTTTCAAGTAGTCACAAAATTCTCAAGACTAGTCAAACGTAGTCAAAAATCCCGGGCTATGTTTTTACCATTTCTGAATACTCCTCCTGTAGAGGGGCAGCTGGCAGATGGGGGGACACCTCGACCTGGAATCGGCGATACATATCGCCGATAGATCGGCCATGGGCCCCCGATCGTGAATCCACACGTTCCTGGGCAGGTGGGGGCTAATCATCGTGCCCCTATCGGCGACCAGAGGGCGATCGGGGTGCGCGATGGATCCCCCCTGTGCCTATACCCCCCTTGTCGTTGCCCCTGATGCTCGCGTCGATGAACACAAATCGGGGCGGGAAGCTTTTGTCCGCGCTCGGCCTCTGGGGGCCTTCGCCGGGCCCCGGGACCGTCAAAGGACGACTCGCGATGATAGACCAGCCCTGGGGAAAAGGGTCGGGACTTCCGGGGACCCCGTGTTGAAAAATCAGGACGTCGCAGATTTGGGTAGGCAGCGCGGACCAGGGCACCGAGCTCTAAGACGGAGACAAAATCGAGCCGAAGTCGGACCGACATAGATGTGTATAAATATACATACATATATATATATATGTATATACATACATATACATACATATATATACATATGTACATATAAACATATACATATACATATATATATGAATCGGAAATATCTGGGAATCGGCGGATTTGGAGGATGTATCAGGCGCGGCGGCCGTTTCATAGCATGGAACGCCAGGCGCCGCGGCCGCTTCAGAGCACGGAGCGCTCTGGAACAGATGTTTCTCGATTCTAAGCCCGTCCGAAGATCTCCGACGATGTGCTCACTGAGACCCTGGCGTGGCAATTTTTCGAGCCGCTGGGCGCTCTCGCGAGGTCTCCGGCCACCCTTTCATCCTTCGTGCGGGGTCTTGCAGCGTATGTAGTTTGGAAACCACGCAGCCCTCTGGCAGCCCAGGGGGGGGTGACTTTGTTAACACCTCCTGTGCGGTTCCAGCGGGCCCCGTCTTTGATCGAAGAACCATACCAACGTTGCCAAACAACACACAGATCTTGCGGAATTCCAGTGTCACCATCGTCCACGTCATTGGTCTTGCGGAATTCCAGGGTCACCATCTTCCGCGTCATTGGTCTTGCGGAACTCCAGTGTCACCATATTCCGCGTCGCTGGTGTTGCGGAAGTCGAAAGTCACCATCTTCTGCGTCATTGGTCTTGCGGAATTCCAGTGTCACCATATTCCGCGTCGTTGGTGTTGCGGAAGTCCAATGTCACCAGCTTCCGCGTCATTAGTCTTGTGGGATTCCAGTGTCACAAATTTCCGCTTCACTGGACTTGCGGAATTCTCTGCGCCGGGGAAGTCTGAGCGACACCCTGAGCCCCCCATAACAAATACACAAATGTTTCCAAAGGGATTAGGCACCCTTGAAGGTTATAGCGTTATAGAGCGTACTTGGCAGTCCTCTGTTTCCTCCGCTCCTCTCCTTCTCCTCCACCTCCTCCACCTCCTCCTCCTTCCTCATTTGCTCCTGCTCCTCCTTCTACACCTTGTTCTCCTTCTCCTTCTCCTCCTCCTCCCCATCCTCCGCTCTTCCTCGTCCTTCCCCTCCCTCCCCCAATCCGGACGCCTCCCGATCCGGAACCCTCCCCGGTCCAGATACCCCTGGGGCCCGTAGGCCCCGGCCCCCGGGGTCCTCCGAAACCTTCGGCCTCTGGACGCCCCAGACTTCGAGGGTCCAAGATCCTCAATCGCGGCCCCACGACCCCTCGGCTTCCGAGACTCTTCGGCCACATCTCTGATGTCTTCTCCTGCTCCCGCCTCTACCCCCCTGCGGCCTCCGAGGCCGGAGACGCCGAAACAATGTAAAAACACATAGAAAATAAGAGCTGGCAGCCGCCCCTGGAGCCGTCTTGGGGCGTTCTTCGGCTGGCCTGGGAGCTGCATGGGGCCTCTGCTGAAGGATCTTAGAATTGTCTCCGAAGGTCTTGAAGAGATCTGGGGCCGTCGCTGCGGCCCCCGAGGCCTGGGACGCCGAAACCATGTAAAAAACACAAGAAAAACGACCCTCGATCCCCCCATGGAGGGTTGCGGCGCCGGCCAGAGAGGCCCCAGGCCCTGTGGCCCGGTATGTATATATATATATATATACATATAACATTTAAACACACACATACATACATATGTATATAAACATATATTATACATACATGTTTGTGTATATATAGATATGTATACATATACATCTAGCTATATATATATAATATACATATATACATATATACATATATACATATATACATATATACATATATGTATAGAAACGCACTGTTCGGGGTCCACGCTGGCTACGTTGTGTTCTAGCCTTTTGCGGGCTTTCGACGCGCTCCAAGACGGCCCAAGAGGCGATCGCCCCAAGACGGCCCAGGAAGGCCCCAAGAGCGTCCCCAGACGTCCCAAGATGGCGCCAAGACTACCCAGGAGGCCCCCAAGACGGCCCAGTAAGGCCCAAAGTGGGGCCCAAGAGGTCACAGAGAGGGAACGCGAACCGACAGTTCGAGCCCTTCGCCCCCAGATGGACCCCGAGACCACCAGTAGGCCCCCAAGAAGCCCCCCATCAGCTCCAGGAGGCCCCCAGGAGGCCCAAGTCATGCCCCAAGAAGCGCCCAAGAGACTCCCGAAAGGCCCCCAATGGCACGCCAAAGTCAACCTCAAGAGGCTTCCGAGAGGCCTCCCAAGAGATCCCGACAGGCATCCCAGAGGCCTCTGGCCTACAACCCAGGCGCTGTGGCGGGATGGGGGCCGGCGGCCACCCGATGGCGAGTCTGAGCATGAGTGGGTCTGAGCACCATGTGCGTGAGGCACGCCCGTCGGTATGCCGATCTCCCCTCCCCCCTGCTCTTCCTCCATCGCCTCCCCTCCTCCCTCTTCCCGCTCCGCCCCGAACCTCTCCTCCCAGAGCCCGCCATCTTGCTGATCTCGCCGCTCTGCCGGCTGGAGATCTCGCCGCGCTGGGCAGGATCTTCGGCGGTCGACTGCCAGCCCGGCACGGCTTCCTCCGCGTCGCTGTGCGAGGATGGGGAGGATAGCGGAGGGGAAGGATAATGACGAAGCACGAGGGCCCACACATTGATTTCCCAGCCCTCCGCTGGTTGGGCTCTCGATTTGCAAAGAGCACTGCTCGCGCAACCTTGCCTCTCCCTTTGAAAAGAAGTATCCCGGCAAAGCAACCTAACAGCGATGTGTATCAGCATATCTGGAAGCATTCCCCTTAAGATTCAGGTGAGAATCCAGTTGTAGAATTCTGCTGTTCTCGCAGTCGCAGTCGCATTCGCAATGACAGTCGCAGTGGCAACTGCGTTAGGACCCAATGGAATCCTAAGGATTCCTAGAGATTCCTAAGGCATCCTTAGGCATCCTTAGGAATCCATAGGAATCCTTAGGAAACCTTGGGAATCCTGATTCCTATGGATTCCTAGGGATTCCTAAGGATTCCTGAGGAATCCTAAGGATTCCTAAGGATTCCTGAGGATGCTTCACTATGCCTACGGATTCCTAAGGATGCCTACGGATTCCGATGGATTCCTACGGATGCCTCAGCCTGCCTCAGCATCAGCCTCAGCCTCAGCCTGCCTCGGCTTGCCTCAGCCTCAGCCTCAGCCTGCCTCGGCCTCAGCCTCAGCCTCAGCCTGCTTCAGCCTTAGCCTGCCTCAGCCTCAGCCACAGCCTCAGCCTCAGCCTGCCTCGGCTTGCCTCAGCTTCAGCCTCAGCCTGCCGCGGCCTCAGCCTGCCTCGGCCTCAGCCTGCCTCAGCCTCCCCTCCTCCCCCCCCCTTCCCCCCCCCGTTCAGCCTCACCTTGTCTCAGCTTCGGCCTGCCTCGGCCTCAGCCTCAGCCTGCAGCCTCAGCCTGCATCAGCCTCCGCCTCAGCCTCAGCCTGCCTCAGCCTCAGCCTCAGCCTCAGCCTCAGCCTCAGCCTGCCTCAGCCTCAGCCTCAGCCTCAGCCTCAGCCTCAGCCTCAGCCTCAGCCTCAGCCTCGGCCTCAGCCTCAGCCTGCCTCAGCCTCAGCCTGCCCTCAGCCTCAGCCTCAGCCTGCCTCAGCCGCAGCTTGCCTCAGCCTCAGCCTGCCGCAGCCTCAGCTATAGCCTCAGCCTCGGCCTGCCTCAGCTTCAGCTCAGCCTCAGCCTGCCTCGGTTTGCCTCAGCCTCAACCTCAGCCTGCCGCGGCTCAGCCTGCCTCAGCCTCCCCTCCTCCCCCCCCCTCCCCCCCCCCCGTCAGCCTCACCTTGTCTCAGCTTCGGCCTGCCACGGCCTCATCCTCAGCCTCAAACTCAGTCTCAGCCTCAGCCTGTCTCGGCCTGAGCCTGCCTCGGCCTCAGCGTCAGCCTGCCTCAGCCTCAGCCTGCATCAGCCTCAGCCTCAGCCTGCCTCAGCCTCAGCCTGCCTCAGCCTCAGCTACAGCCTCAGCCTCAGCTACAGCCTCAGCCTGCCTCAGCTTCAGCCTCAGCCTCAGCCTGCCTCGGCTTGCCTCAGCCTCAGCCTCAGCCTGCCTCTCAGCCTCAGCCTGCCTCAGCCTCAGCCTCAGCCTGCCTCAGCCTCAGCCTGCCTCAGCCTCAGCCTCAGCCTGCCTCAGCCTCAGCCTCAGCCTCAGCCTCTGCCTCGGCAGCCTCAGCCTCAGCCTCAGCCTGCCTCGGCCTCAGCCTGCCTCAGCCTCAGCCTGCCTCAGCTCGGCATTCAAAATACGGCACAGGACTAGTGTTCTGGGAACACGAAGAACACGAAGTGGCCTACAGTTGGCTCTGGGCATTCAACATGTGGCCTGGGAATGGTGTTCTGGGAACACGAAGAACACGAAGTGGCCTACAGTTGGCTCCGGGCATTCAACATGTGGCCTGGGAATGGTGTTCTGGGAACACGAAGAACACGAAGTGGCCTACAGTTGGCCCCGGGCATTCAAAATGTGGCCTGGGAATGGTGTTCTGGGAGCACGAAGAACACGAAGTGGCCTAGAGTTGGCTCCGGGCATTCAACATGTGGCCTGGGAATGGTGTTCTGGGAACACGAAGAACACGAAGTGGCCTACAGTTGGCCCCGGGCATTCAAAATGTGGCCTGGGATCTGGGAGCACGAAAAACACGAAGTGGCTTACAGTTGGCCCCGGGCATTCAAAATGTGGCCTGGGAATGGCGTTCTGTTGGCTCCAGGCAGTCAAAATTTAGCTCCTGGCAATAAAAATGGAGAGTCCCCGGTTTTCCGCGGCACCCGTCCGGCATCTGCCCAGACCCCCCTGGGGAGTCATGATGCTCTCTTCTGACCCTACTAGAAACCTATCAGTCTTCGCTGTCAGGTAAAAAACTCTCCCCCTCGCCTCCTGCCTACTGCCTCCTTGCATCCCTTGCTCGAACCCTTCCTAGTGGTGGCTGCGAACTGCGCAACTGTCGCCTCTTTCGTGGGCTCCTGGGAGGCACGGCAGAGTGCAGGGCAGCGGTGATCATTCGAGACCTCGCGGCTCCCTCGGGGGCTGCGTACTGGCGCAACCGTCGCCACTTTCGTGGGCTCCTGGGAGGCACGGCGGAGGTGAGGGCAGCGGGAATCACTTGAGCCCTCGCGGCTCCGTCGGGGGCTGCGAACTGCGCAACTATCGCCACTTTCGTGGGCTCCTGGGAGGCACGGCGGAGGTGCAGGGCAACGATCATTTGAGACCTCGCAGCTCCTTCGAAGGGAACTGCGCAAATGTCGCCCTGTTCGTGGGCTCATCGGAAACATGGCGGAGTGCAGGGCAGCGGGGATCACTCCGCCAAGGGCGGCGAGTTATAGCAACTTGTCGCCACTGTCGTGGGCTCCTGGGGGGCACGGCGGAGGTGCAGGGGAGTGGTGATCACTTTGAGACCTCGCGGCTCCCTCTGGGGCGGCGAACTGGCGCAACCGTCGCCGCTTTTGTGTGCTTCTGGGATGCACGGCAGAGGTGAGTGCAGCATGGATCCCTTTGAGACCTCGCGGCTCCTGCGAACTGGCGCAACCGTCGCCACTCTCGTGGGCTCCTGGGAGGCACGGCGGAGTGCAGGGCAGCGGTGATCATTCGAGACCTCGCGGCTCCCTCTGGGGCTGCGTACTGGCGCAACCGTCGCCACTTTCGTGGGCTCCTGGAAGGCACGGAGGTGAGTGCAGCATGGATCCCTTGAAGGCCTCGCAGCTCCCTCTGGGGCTGCGATCTGGCGCAACTGTCGCCACTTTCGTGGGCTCCTGGGAAGCACGGCGGAGGTGCATGGCAGCGGTGATCCCTCCGAGGCCTCGCGGCTCCCTCTGGGGCGGCGAACTGGCGCAACCGTCGCCACTCTCGTGGGCTCCTGGGATGGACGACGGAGGTGCAGGGCAGCGGGGATCCCTTTGAGGCCTCGCAGCTCCCTCGGGGGCTGCGAACTGGCGCAGCTGTCGCCACTTTGGTGGGCTCCTTCGAGGCACGGTGGAGGTGCAAGGCAGCAGTGATCCCTTTGAGTGCGCGGCGCTAAGGCGAGAGCCACATTTCGGAAGCGGCCCGCCCTCCATCCGTGAAGCTGTTGCCAGTGTCTAAGCTTCAGGCTCATAAATGGTAAGGCGGTCTCAGGCGAAACGCCCTGCTCACCCTTCCAGCCGGCCTCGGGTGCGACAGGGAGAAATCATTCATGAGGAAAAGGAATTGGAGGAGGAGGAGGAGGAGGAGGAGGAGGAGGAGGAGGAGGAGGAACAGCTGGCCATGTTACGCAGATCCCTACCCAGAGGGAACGAGGGGGCACACCCAACGGGAGAGCCACAAACTCCCGACCAAGAGCGCGGCGCGGCGGAGGCTGCGGCGAGAAGGCACACGCGCACATACGGGACTCGAGCTGAACAGTGTTCTTCGTGTTAGTTTTTTTTTATCTCGTTGCCATGTGTTTCCTTTTTGTTTGTTGTTCGTTTTCGTTTCTTTTAGTTTTCGTCATCCTTCGTTCTGTCTTCGCTCTGCCTTTGCTGCGAAACGAGATCAGAACGAAAACGGCCAATGATATTCCCAAAACACTGTTAAGCTCGAGCCCTGCGCATACGCAGGACTGCGGTGCGAGTCCCGCGGGATTTCTGGAACGCGGGCGTTGGCGGGGGGGGGGCAGGACGGATGCGGAGAGCGTCGTCGTATCTGCTGTGCGGGGCCCGAATGACCCCTCACACCAAGGAGCGGCCGCGCTTGCGGTGGCACACGTCAGAAGCACGACAACCCGCAAGGGGTGATGTTTCGCTTCCGATCGAACCGGCAATTCCACTCCTGCGAGAAGCCGCTTGCTTGAGCCCTGCTCGTCCGCTGACGTCAGTGTTGAGCAGGGACCGATCATCCTGGCATTCCTATAGGCCTACCACGACATGGTCCCAGAACCAAAAAAATGTTCTGAGGACAAAACAGACTTCGTCGAACATACAAAAAACGACGTGTAAAAACAAGACAGCCACAGCCCGAAAGGTTCTAAGAACAGTTCGTGCCAACCATAAAAGGTTATTGGAACATTCTTCAGCGGGCCCTTCGTCAAGCAAGGAGACTTCGCCAGTGCTTGACTGTGCCCCCTCCCCCACGCACTGCTTCTACTCACGAGCGGCCCCGTCGGCTCGCAGAGAAAGACGGTCCACCCGCCAGTGCCCTCCATCCGAAGAGCGCCACCACTGCCGACGCCCGCTCCAAAACACCGCTCCACAGACAGGATGCAGACCAGGGCTCGAGCTAAACCGTGTCCCCCGTTCCTTTTCCCCGTTTGTTGCTCACCTTCGTTTCCGTTTCGTGTTCGTTTTCGTACTGCTTTTGTTTTAATGTCCTTCGCGTTTTGTTTTCGTGCTCCTTCGTTCTGTCTTCGTTCTGCCGTTGCTGCGCAGCGAGATCAAAACGAAGACGGTCCACGAGATCGCCAAAGCCTCGTTTCGCTCGAGCCCCGATTCAGGCCCCTCCGAAACGTCCCGACCGGCACTCGTGGTCGAGCAGCGCCAGCGGGGGACCCAAGTTCCTGATCAGCCCGCAGACCCAGATCTCCAACGACCCGATTTGTTCAATGCTGGCGTGCCTCCTCGATGTCTGCCTCTGGTGCCCGTTGTCGGGCCCCGGGCCATCAAAAACGGATCCCGAACCGGCCCCTCGAGACATCCCGGCCGGCTCGCGCACTCACGCAGTGCCAGCGGGAGGCCCAAACCCCAGATCGGCCCGCAGAAGTGCGGAGTGCGAGCTCGATGGCACCCCTGCGGGTCCTCCACCAGGAAGGGCAAGGCGTACCTGTCCCGTCTGCCCTCCTTCTTGCTCTTCTCGGCGAGCGACGCCAGGCTGGCATCGTCGCCGCCGCCTCGGCACGGGAGGCGGCTCAGGGTCCCGGGGCTCATCGGCCCAATGAGACGGCTGTTGCCCCATGAGGGTCGGGTGCGTATCCCAAGAAGTCA
>CAUYUJ010016463.1:187500-190000 GCA_963575745.1 Prorocentrum cordatum | reverse complement strand
AGAGATCCGTCAGGAGGGGGGGATCAAGCCAATTCCATCCAAAAACGGTCCCCGCCCTGGACCCCTCCTGGGGTCCATCTGGTGCAGTTTGTCACTCTGGATCCGTTTTTGACGGTCTCGGAAGCCGAACACGGCCCGCAGATGCCGAGAAAGGCAGAAAACCTTCCCGAACCCAGAACCTCGAATCTGCCCGCCCCCCCTGCTGGCCGGAACCAGTGCTGGGCCACCTCAGACCCCCAGAGACGGCTCAAACTTGCGAGATCCACCTGAGTGACGATCAAAAACGGTTCTTAAGCGAGACGACGCAGCGACCTTGCGCCATTACGCGGGCCACCAGCGCAGCAAGTCACAGTGGAGGCAAGGGCGCTTACGCGAGACCTTACGCGAGCAGCTTACGCGCGAATGTCGGCGCAGTCGAACCCGCTTTTTTGCGTCGCTCACCTTTGAGCAGGGACCGACCGCCGTCCCGGCATTCCTCTAGGCCTACCACGACATGTTCTTAGAACCCACAAATGCTCCAATAACAAAAGCGATGCTCTTTGAACAACGAGAGAGACTCGGCCAGAAATGTTCTGAGAACATTCCGTGCAGACCACAAGAGGTTCTTAGAACATTCCTTGGTGGGCCTAGATGACTACCTACCAGACCACCCCAACCCAACCCGAAGACCCGAATTTGACCCGAATTTCGGGTTGGGGGGGGTACGGATTCCATGTGTTTTTTCAATGTTCCCCGACCCCCCCCCACTGGAAATCGAGGATAAATTTGGGCCTTCGGGTTGGGTTGGGGTGGTTTGGTGGGTGGTGACTAAAGGCGAGCCAGGACGCTTCGCCACTGCTTGCGTCGAACACGTGCTTCCGCGTCGCCCACCTAGCAAAGCGGCAGGCCCGGACGCCGCACCCTGTCAGGGGCGCCTGGCCGCCCCCCGACGGCCGCGCGCGAGCGGCCGCACGCCCGAGGCCGCCGCCGCCGGCGCCGGCCGCGCCACCTCGCGGGCTGCGCGCAGCGGGCCGCGGCCCGGCGGCCCTCCCCCCCCCCCCACGGGCGGAGGGACTGCGGGCTGCGGCCTCCGAGGTGGGGCCCGAGTGGATGGGGCCGAAGGATCGCGCCGCGTCGCCACTGCATCGCCGACGCATCGGCGACGCATCGGCGATGCATCGGGGACGTCGGCGGTGCATCGCCGACGTCGGCGCGGGGAATCACGGGCTCCACACCGAGCCGCGTCGCCGATGCATCGGCGGTGCGGCGCGATCCTGCGACCCCATCGATGCGCTCGGACCCCATCTGGGAGGCCTGGAGCGCAGGCAGGACCCCCCGGGTGGTCCGGGCTGGCCGCCAACAGGTCGGCGGCGCGATCCCGAGGGCAGACGAGCGCGTTCGGCTCCTCGCACATAGCAGCTGCGTGCGAACGGCCCAGTTCCGCCGCGGGGGATCCAGGATCCATGGCTCACAGGCAAGCATGCGTTTTTGACGGGGCCCTGGGACACACAAGCAAATAGACACTACCAACAGGATTCTCCATATTTTCCTATATTTTCTGGGTTTTTGTCTTCCCTCCCACTTCCCATGTTTTCCCATATTTGTCTGGGGAACCGACGATTCATTGTGTCTGTGTGTATGTTTCCCTCCTGAGTCTTGTTTTGCGGACGTTTGCGAGTAGGCGCTTTGCGACTAGTTGAACGCGCCCGGTGAAAGGGGGGGTCGGCGAAAGGGCGTGGGGGAGAGGGGATGCTGCTTGGAAGGAGGCTGCGTCTTAGAAGCCGCTGGCCCTGCATGTATAGATAAGGCCCGCGCCTTCCAAGAAGCAGGGACGCTTCTGAGCGAAAGGGGAGGAGGAGGAGGAGGAGGAGTCGGAAGAGGAGGAGGAGGAGGAGGAGGAGGAGGAGGAGAAGGAGGAGGAGGAGGAGAAAAGGAGGAGGAGAAGGAGGAGCAGAAGGAGGAGGAGGGGATAGGATAAGGAATGAAAAAAGGGGAGGATAGCCTCCTCCTTCCTCGAGGGTCCCTCCTCCCCTCTGCCCCCTTCGGCGCGCCGCCGGACATGGGCCCCAGATAAGGCGGCTGGACCCACTGTCTTTTGGTCATATCTGGGCTTCCCGCAATTCTTCCCGAGCGCCCCAGCCCCTCTCAGGGCGCGAGCGGAGAGGCGGCCACAGCTGGGTTTCCCATCCTTCGGCTTTTGTGGCGAGCAATGGGGAACCCACAGGTGGACGGCAGCCCCCCCCAGTGCATCGGCGGTGCGCACCGGTGGCGCATCATCCCCGAGCATCGGGCTCCGCATCGAACGCATCGCAGGTGCACCGGCGATGAGACGCTGGTGAGGCTTCGGGCTGTGCACAGAAAGCCCCCCGCAGGTAGTCTGGGCTGGCCTCAGCCAGAGGAGCAAACAATGCCATAAACAGAAATCTCCGAGGCCCTCTCGCGCCTGCCCCATTGCTATGCAACCAGGCTGCTACAATCTTGAGATTTGAGCGGCGCAATATTTTTACGCTGGGCATCCTTA